>CM059201.1:36758458-37135958 GCA_030323885.1 Branchipolynoe longqiensis | reverse complement strand
CCTCCCCCCTCCCCCCCCCCCTCCCCCTCCCCCCTCCTCCCCCCTCCCCCCCCTCTCCCCTCCCCCCCCCCCCCTCCCTCCCTCCCCTCCTCCCCCTCCCCCCCTCCCCCCTCCCCCCCCCCTCCCCTCCCCCTCCCCTCCCCCCTCCGCCTCCCTCTCCCCCTCCCCTCTCCCCCCCTCCCTCCCCCCTCCCCCCTCCCCCCGCCCCCTCCTCCCCCCCCCCCTCCTCCCCTCCCCCTCCTCCCCCCCCTCTCCCCCTCCCCCCTCCCCCTCCCCTCCCCCCTCCCCCCCCTCTCCCCCTCCCCCTCCCTCCCCCCCTCCGCCCCCCTCTCCCCCCCCCCCCCTCCCCCTCCCCCTCCCCCCCTCCCTCCCCCCCTCCCCCCCCCTCCCCCCCCCTCTCCCCTCCCCCCTCCTCTCCCCCCTCCGCCCCCCTCCCCCCTCCCCCCTCCCTCCTCCCCCCCCTCCCCCCTCCCCCCCCCCCTTCCTCCCCCCCCTCCGCCCCCCTCTCCCCCGCCCCCCTCCTCCCCCCCCCCCCTCCCCTCCTCCCCCGCCCCCTCCTCCCCCCCTCCCCCCCCTCCCCCCCTCCCCCTCCTCCTCCCCCCCCCCCTCTCCCCCCTCCCCCTCCTCCCCCCCCCTCCCTCCCCCTCCCCCTCCCCCCTCCTCCCTCCCCCCCTCTCCCCTCCGCCCCTCCCTCTCCCCCCTCCGCTCCCCTCTCCCCTCCCCCCCTCCTCCCCCTCCCCCCCCCTCCCCTCCCCTCCTCCTCCCCCCTCCCCCTCCCCCCTCCCCCCCCCCCCTCCTCTCCCCCCTCCCCCTCCCTCCCCCCTCCCCCCCTCCTCCCCCCTCCCCTCCCCCTCTCCCCTCCCCCTCCTTCCCCCCTCCCCCCCCCCTCCCCTCCCCCCTCCCTCCTCCCTCCGCCCCCTCTCCCCTCGCCCCTCCCTCCCCCCTCCTCCCCCCTCCCCCTCCCCCCTCCTCCCCCCCTCCGCTCCCCCCCTCCCCTCCCCCCCTCCCCCCTCCGCCCCCTCTCCCCTCCCCCCTCCCTCCCCCCTCCGCCCCCCTCCTCCCCTCCCCCCCTCCTCCCCCTCCCCCCTCACCCCTCCCCCCTCCCCCTCCCTCCCCCTCCCCCCCCCTCCCCCTCCTCCCCCCTCCCCCCCCTCCCCTCCCCCCCCTCCTCCCCTCCCCTCCCCCTCCCCTCCCCCCTCCCTCCTCCCTCCCCCCCCCTCTCCCCCTCGCCCCTCCCTTCCCCCCTCCGCAACCCTCTCCCCTCGCCCCTTCCTTCCCCCCTCCGCAACCCTCTCCCCTCACCCCTTCCTTCCTCCCTCCGCTCCCCTCTCCCCTTCCTTCCTCCCTCCACAAGCCTCTCCTCTCGCCCCTTCCTTCCCCCCTCCGCAACCCTCTCCCCTCGCCCCTTCCTTCCTCCCTCCGCTCCCCTCTCCCCTCCGCCCCTTCCTTCCTCCTCCCGCTCCCCTATACCCTCGCCCCTTCCTTCCTCCCCCCCGCTCCCCTCTCCCCTCGCCCCTTCCTTCCTCCCCCGCAACCCTCTCCCCTCACCCCTTCCTTCCTCCCCCCGCAACCCTCTCCCCTCACCCCTTCCTTCCTCCCTCCGCTCCCCTCCCCTCGCACCCTCCTCCTCCCCCGCTCCCTCTCCCCTAACCCCCATTCCTCCTCCGCTCCCCTCTCCCCCCTCGCCCCTCCTCCTCCCCCCCCCCCCCTCCCCTCGCCCCTTCCCCTATTCCTCACCTTCAACTCGTCAGGTCATTGCCTGATACAGTGATAGAGATACAAGTGAAAATTGAAAGACGTACAAAATCGACCACCTTAATATTAATAAGACTCTTCTGCTGAACATGTTCATTATGCACACAATGGCTTTACTAGCTATAAGTATAACCCAAGGCTGCATACCCTACTCCTCTACCACCTCCCCCCTACACCGTCAGTATCACGTGATCACTTGTACAACCTGAACTCACCCCAGGGGCCTTTTCAACTGCAAATAAGACTACTAAGATTCCACACAGTACATGCTCCCCTGGAGAGGGGGTCTTAGTGACACACGCTCTTAACGTCCCTTCTGTCGGTGTAGACCAATATGGCAATAGGGTCCATAGCACAATGCAATCATATCTATTCACAAGCTACTCTTGACTACCTACAAAGACATAGTAGTGAGGCATAGGGTGGAATAGGGTGGAACTGTACATATGATTCACTGTTTGTTTTTGCGGGTGTCTTTCTATAATGTATTATGTCCGAATAACATTTAAGGTCATATCAGGACAGGTACCGACTTGTGACAGTGCGCACTCATGGCGACTTTACAGTGCTGCCCCACTGGGACTAGTGGGAGACCAGGCTGGCACTGGCACCATGACCTGATATCCCTCTCAGTCACATTATCCTGATACCGAGCAAACCAGTCCTGTGACGTGTGAGAAGTGTTAATTTTGTAGGTAATTGGTTTGACTCAGTCAGCGTTTGAACCCACGACCTTCAGTATAGGAAGCCAGCCTGGCCTATTACTGATATGGTGGCCCCGTCATGTGCACCTCATATGAAGGAACGGCGATAGACATAATATCTAATACTAGTAATAGATGCAAACAAAATGGTATATGGTTTCCTTATATTCATATAGTGCATTATTTAAAATATATATACAACCTCACATGTACATGATGGTGCACTTAGGTTATAATTTATATTTACATAATGCATTATTTAACGGGTGTGTATATACTGACTGGCTGACACTAGTGACAGCACACAGACTGACTCACACTAGTGACAGCACACACTGGTTGTAACTATTGAGAGCACATAGACTGACACATACTGGCTGACACTAGTGACAACACACAGAATGACTCACACTAGTGACAGCACATAGACTGACTCATACTAGTGACAGTACATATACTGGCTGACACTAGTGACAGCACACAGACTGACTCACACTAGTGACAGCTTGAAGACTGGCTGACACTAGTAACAACACACAGACTGACTCACACTAGTGACAGCATGCAGACTGGTTGACATTAGTAACAGCACACAGACTGGCTGACACTAGTGACAGCATACACTGGTTGACATTAGTGGCAGCACATACTGGTTCACACTAGTGACACCACACATACTGCCTGACAGTAATGATAACACCCAGACTGGCTCACACCAGTGACAGCACACACTCATTCACAGCAGTGACAGCACACACTCATTCACACTAATGACGGCACACAGACTGATTGCTAATATTGATAGTACACATACTGGATGACAGTAGTGTCACATCACACACTGGCTGACTAGTGATGTCACTCACACTGGCTGACACTAATGACAGCACATTTACTGGCTGACGCTAGTGGCAGCAGACAGACTGGCTCACACTAGTGACAGCATACAGATTGACTGACACTACTGACAGCACACATTGACTGACACTAGTGACATCAGACACAATGCCTGACACCTGACAGTGACACTAGTGACAGTACACACACTGACTGACACTACTGACAGCACACACACACACCTCGGCAGGACACACATCAGTTTGCGGTTGAAATCTGAACCCGAGATATGTGCGTGGCACCTGTAGTGCAAGGGACTTCCAGGAGAGAGAGAGAAAGAAAGAAGAAACAAGAAAAGAAACAAAGGGGCAAGCCCTGCTACAAAAGCAGCCAACCAGGGCGGTCATATTCATTCACTGCAGTCCTGACGCCCATTCACCGCGGCGTGCCCACGTGAACCATGTGACCTGGCGCTAATCTGCATAGAGCGGCGGCACACTCTCCGGGCTGAGGCTTTGGGCAAGGGTTTGCCTTCATTCTCCGAGCGGACATTTTGAGAGAGAGAGCTGGCATTCACTCACGGAGCTGAGGCTTTGGGAAACTCTCTGAGTGGAGTCACGGACTGATATTCATTCTCCGTGCAGAGATTTTGTGAAAGAATTGATGTGATATTCACGCTTTCATCAATAGCTTTAGGAAAGGGCTGATATTTAATACCGAAGCTGAGGCTTTGGGTAGCTCTCAGATCGGGGGTGGACCAGACGGGATGGCCGAATGAGTTAGAGCGTCCGTCTCCTGTGCTGGTAGATCGTAGGGTCGTGGGTTCGAACCCTGGTCGAATCAAACCGATGACTTAAAAAATTGATACTTATCTCTTCCTAGCCAGGCGCTCGGTATTATTAGGACAGGGCAAGGACTGGTGTGCTCAGTGTCAGGATAATGTGACTGAGTGGGATACCAGGTCATGGTGCCAGCGGCCTGGTTTCCCAGTGGGACAGCACTATAAAGTTGCCATGAGTGCGCACTGTCACAAGTCGGTACCTGTCCTGATATGACCTTAGATGTTGCTAGGACGTAAAACAACAACAAACAAAACAGATCGGAGGCTTAAGGACAAGTTGAGTTGAGATTTACTCTCCGAGCAGAGGGCTAATGGGGCTGTCACACTACGACGTAACGACGTCAACGTAGGGAGAACGTGAAGAACGTTGAACTTCTCGGCGTAGTATGCAAATTTGGGCACAAGTTGAACGTGGATGCAGCGTAGTGGACGAGAGAGTAACGTCAGTAAAGCGTAGTGATACCGTCGTTCGACGAGTGAGGTGAACGTAATGACGCTGACGGAACGTTATGAACGTTATTCCATCGTCAGAAGAACGTTACGTGACGTTAGCTACGTCATGAGACGTTGAACGTACGTTGAATGCACGTTCTCCTGACGTTCTCCTGACGTTGTCCTGACGTTCCCATTACGCCCCGTGGGCATTTGCACTTGGTTTAATGGGGTTTAACGTAGTGGAACGTAGTTGAACGTAGTGAGGAGCGTTGGAATAACGTCCGTTTAACGTCATTGACGTTCGCTGAACGTGAACAGAACGTACGGCGAACGTAAACCCTTACGTTCGACCTACGTCTAAACTTTTGAACATGTCCAAAACCTCGACGGAACTCGACGTAACACGACGTAATGTGACGTAGCTCGACGTCACTCTAACGTCATTATGACGTCATCATAACGTAATCCAACGTACATCAACGTAATGACGAAATATCACCACGTTAGGCTCACGTTGGCTCATTACGTCGTAGTGTGACAGGGGTATTAGGCAAGGACTGATATTCAAGTGGATTGCTATGTTAGTGCACATATGGGTATAACCGGTGCATGTACTTCCAATATGGATATAACCAGATTTCTCACACGATCGATTCACATTAGATTTATAGTTGTAGCGGATGGGAGCAGGGCAGTATTTGTGAAATTTGGTAGATATTATATGTGTTTAAGAAACTACTAAAAAATAATGTAACCTAGAAATACAGATGATGCTTAAATGGATTAACACAAAGTATACTGAAAACTGGATTTTTGACTGTTTGCAATCTACAAACAGTTACAAGGTATAAACAAGAAGCAAGAAAACCTAAATTATTACTAAAACTAAATTCCAAAGATTTGAATCCAATTGGACTAGTGCTGCCAAGCGGTGAAAACAAGTATTAACCCACTTATCCATTATGAGCAGGGTAAATAAATTCATTTTTTTTAAAAGTGTATATGTGACGTGTAACGAATTATGCGAGTGTAAAGATACGTAAGGGAATTATTATCATTATTGTTATACTCCATACGACTCAACAGTGTACCAGTGGTGCCACCTGCGGCCTGTTCACCTCCACCGGATGTAGACCAAGTTAGTTGCACCGGAGGATGTGATGTATAAGTATTATGGAAGTATAATTATAAAGGCGTTGCACAGAATTCTATTGTTATTATTGTTATCATATATGTATTTACTACTATGTGCATCCTGACCACCATGCTCCGACTGGTGGCGCCGCCATCAGTCGCCACCGTCCCTAACGGACATGCTCCCCTATTCATTTGCACCGAAAACAAAAATGCCTTATACATCAGATATCTCTTCAAATGCATTTGATGATATCATTAAATCGATTTTATGATCTCATCAAATATAGAATATTTAAACATATACATTTTTTGAACAGATCATTAAATACATTTAATGATATGATAAAATTGATTTAGGCACATCAATAAAAATTGTATGATATGTCTAAATACTGAATATAACAAGAAATGGCATTCGATAGTATATATATATATATATATATATATATATATATATATATTATATATATATATATATATATATATATATGAAGATATATAGTAAGAGTAGGGCATATATGCCCTGCTAACGTCATTATAGACAAGTAAACAATGACAGTTAATGCTAACGGCCATTGCTAATCGGATAAGGGCTATATGAACATGGCGCTTATCAGACTGTGACTGTTCACACCAGGTAAGTGGTGGGGCGGAGTGGTCGTAATGCTCGCAGAATAAACATCATTTATCTGGATGACTTCTAGGGGGTATCTACCGGACGCAGTGACTGGATCGGTAGAGCACGGGCTTCCCCTGCAGAAGGTCAGGAGGTTAAATCCCTGCCGAGTCAAATCAATGACTTATAAAATGGATACTTTTTGCTACCTATCCAGGAGCTCAGCATTAATAGGATAGGACAAGGAAGGTTAGCACAGTGTCAGGATAATGTGACTGTGTGGGATGTCGGGTCATGGTGCCAGCAGCTTGGTCTCCGAGTGAGGCAGCACTATAAAGCTGTCATATGTGTGCACTGTCACAAGTCGGTACCCGTCCTGATATGACCATAGATGTTGCTAGGACGTAAAACAGCAACAAACAAATAAACTCTATGGTTATCTCTATCCATAGAACAATCATTAGAAAGCGTAACCATTGCAGGTTTCAGTAGAATATGAGCAATATAAGTAAATGAATTTTAGATGCTTTCCATCGTTTATTTGAAATATGGTATTTGATTGTGATTAGTGAAGAGCTTAGATTTGTTGTTGAATTCAATGCTGAATGCCATGACCTAAGTGCCACACCCTAATTGAACCAGGTTTATTAATAAATGTGGTTAGTAACAGCAAATGGCCGGTAGATTTGGGGGAAATTGTTTTTGTTAATGTATTTACGCGGGTCTATATCGGCCTTTGAAATATATCCCAATTAGAAAGATATCGGGCGGCGGGGGGATTATTTGCAAAGCCCTTTGTCGGGCTCGTCCTAAAATAGCACCATCCTCAGCCTTTTGCCTACGTGTGTATTATTATTCTGTGCGCGCTCTTGTGACGTGACACGTGACGTGACAGACACTGACGTGGGCGTATTGTGGTCACACCTCCAGAGACGTGACCCCTGATCGCACGTCACTAGGGAGGGCGATAACCCCAGAACTGACCAACCGGACACCGACTGGACACAGACCTCTTTGGGAAGATGGGAGGCGGGCGGTGTGTGTGTGTGTGTGCGCGCGCGTGTCGGGGGGGGGGGTGCGCGCGTGTGGGTGAGTGGGGTGGGAGTGGCACAAAATGTTTAAATTCACTCTAGGGTTTTATTGTCTTCCATTTCTAATATAATTTTAATTGTAATGACGAGTGTGTGTGTGGGGGGGGGGGGGCACAAAAATGTTTTAATTCACGTGAGGTGTTATTTTTTTTTTTCATTTGTAATATAATGTTAATTTTAAAGCATCCATTGGACATGTTCCATGTTCGCCATTCGGTGTATAAGAATGATGTTTATGCAACTAAAAGCAGTCGGTCCAAATGGAAGTACAGTAAAACCTGAAATAGGGTATATGGGGGGGGGGGGAGTGAGGGGTGGAAAAGTGGGAGGGCTGGGGTGGGAAAAGCGTAGGAGAGGAGAGAGGGAGGAGAGAGGAGGAGAAGGGGACACAGGTGGAGAGAGAGGGAGAGAGAGGGGAGACGGGAGAGTGGAGAGAGGGTGAGGACGTGAGCAAGAGAGGGGGAAATTGAGGAAGGGGGAAGAGGGGGAGGAGGGGAGTGAACGGAGAAGACATAAGATGGGGAAGAGATGTGGAGAGTGGGATAGGAAGAGAGGAAATGACCAGAGGAAGAGAGAGGGTGGCGGAGAGAGAGGGTGGGGAGACAGGGGGTGAGGGAGAAGGGGTGGGGGGAGAGGGAGCGAGGGAGAGAGGGGAGAGGGGAGAGGGAGTGAGGGGGTGAGGGAGAGAGGGGTGAGGGAGAGAGGGGAGAGGGAAGATGGAGTGAGGGGGTGAGGGAGAGAGGGCTGAGGGAGAGAGGGGAAAAGGGAGAGGGAGAGAGTGGGGTGAGGGGCAGCGCGGGGGAGAGGGGCAGAGAGGGGCGGAGGGGCGGAGAGGGGCAGAGGGGCAGTGAGGGGGAGCGAGAGGGAGTACCAGAGAGAGGGAGAGTCTCGGCGAGGGGGGGGGGGATAATTAAATTTGGTTATAACTGTTTGGGTGACAGACAGGTTGTGGAGACGTTGCCCCCGGGGGGTGTCCGGCGCCCCTTCCCCGCCCGCCCTCGGGACAGGAGCTGGAGAAGCTGGGTGGGATGGGGGATGGGTGGAGTGAATAGTGGTGGGTTGGGCCTCACGCACTGACTCTGGTTAGGGGGTGGGAACAGGTGCTGCCCACAGCTTATGGCAGTGGTATGGACTGGTTGGTTGGTTGGTGGTTGGAGTTTTACGTCCTTGCAACATCTAAGGTCATATCAGTATGGATACCGACTTGTGACAGTGTGCACTCATGGCGACTTTATCGTCTGCCCCACTGGGAAAGCTGGCAGCCAGTGTTTGTTTTTGGGGAGTTTTCAGTTGCATTGGTGAGCTGAAGGCTGAAAATCTGCTGCACTGAATGGGCACCACTCAAGTCAAAGCAGTCCCATGTGGTCGGGAGTTGGCTTCCGATGGGTAGTGATCAGAGGAATTGGGGGGGGGTCGGGGAGGGGGAGGGGGGTCGGAAGGAAAAAAGCAGCCTAAGGAGCCCAACCACAGTCATCTGAGAGGGCCGGGGGAGGCTGGGTGGTTGGTGTAGTTTTACGCCCCAGTAAGACCCTAGGCCATACCAGGATGTGCACCGACTTGTGACAGCACACACTCTTGGTGACTTTATAGTGTTGCCTCACTGGGAAATCAGGCCACCGGCACCATGACCTGATGTCCCACACAGTCACATTATCCTGACACTGTGCACCCAGTCCCTGTCCTGATCTCATAACGCCAAGCGCCGAGCAGCAACAGATACCTATTTTATAAGTCATTGGTTTGACTCGACCAGGATCCAAACTTCAGTCCCTCCAGATTCACTGGTATGCACACTAAGTCTGGCCATGGACAGAGGAAGAAGTGAAGTGAGGATGGGATTAGTTAGGCAGTGGGTGGGGTTACCTGTTAGTTGTTAGTGAAACAACTGCTGCCAGTGCCATGATATCCCACTCAGTTACATTATCATGTTACTGAGCTAACCAGTCCTTGCCCTACCCTAATAAGCCCGCAATTTTTAAGTCATTGGTTTGAATCCCATGATCTACCAAAACGGGAGACGGATGCTTAGCTCACTCAGCCTTCCGTCTGATTGTACTATCATGATATTAGGTCTGCATATGTGTACTATGTAATGACACCAATGGTAGTATTTTCCGACCCACCTTCACACCACCTTTACAATATGTTTACTATAAATCTCCATGTTTGTTTAATTTTACAGTAGCAGCACATACAACGAAACAAAGGAATGTGAGTCTTATGGATGGAGAATTGAAGGCTTCCACAAAAGGGGTGAGTGACCTACATTAATTGTTTTATGGGTTGAGTGACCTACATGAATTGTGTTATGCCAATACAAAGTCATGGTGTTGTCAAAAGACTAATTTGATCCTTTTCCAAGTTTTCCCGTGTATTAATTAATTAATTATTTCATCGGTGTAAATAGATTTAGTTCTACAACTACACGGGAAAGAGGGAAAGAGAAAATGCTGATGGAAGTATCCAATGCTCATTTAATCTGAGACTGTTATTTCACTTAAACTAAAAACCACCTTTACATGACACTCCCACTCCCACCCCCACCCCCACTCAAAGCCTGCCCCCTCCCAGTCCCAGACAGCCATGCTGAGTACAGACGTGCCGGTGTCGCAGTTTCAGCGCCCGGTCAGTTTCCACTGCCTGTATAGACTCAAACTCAAGGCATTGTCAATGGTCGTGAGCAATCTTCATACAGAAAATACAGCCAAAGTGAAAAATCTCTAAAACTACACCACCTATTAACAAATCGCTTGGTACACATATAGAAAACATCTTTTCCAAAAAGACTGTATTAAATTTATAAGGTTAGGGTTCTTGATTTGTATTAATTTTGAATAAAACTAAGGTTTTGCACTGCGCGTACCGTCAAACTCAAGGCATTGTCAATGGTCGCTAGCAATCTTCATACAGAAAATACAGGAAAAGTGATATATCTCTAAAACCACACCACCTAGAAAAAAATCGCTTTGTACACATGTAGAAAACATCTTTACCAAAAACATTATATTAAATTTATAAGGTTAGTGACGATGATGTTAGATTTTGATGCATGCACATGAAACTGACTGGGCGCTGAAACTGACCGGGCGCTGAAACTGCGACACCGGTATGCCTAGGAGCACGCTCATGCCACCTGGCACCTAACCCAATCAGATATAACCTTTCATGGGGCTTCGGGGGTGTACATGCTAAGCCAATCAGAGGGCTTGTTTCATATGCAAAACAATTCAAAATGGGTACTGCCTTGGTAGATTTCTGTACTATAGAATATCTGACACATTTGAGAGGAATTAAAGGACTTAGAAGCATCTTACAATATATTTTAGTTACACAATGGTGGGGAGTTTGTACATATATATGAATTCTGTGTCTCTTTTAATTTCTAAAGCATGTATTATCATATGAACAGGCAATCCTTGAGCTGGTTTGTCATACCTAAAATGTGACTGTGAAAAAACAAGCATGTAATTTGCAGTTTTTATTTGAATAAATATTCACAAGCTGCACAGTCTTTATATTTTTTTATTGTATGCAATCAATACTAGTGAAAAATAGTGGTCCATCATCAGGTGTTCAAAATGTCAGCATTCTCCTTGAGCTGTTTGAAGAGATTAGCCACCATTCACAAATTAAAGCCATTGAGTCTCATTTTGATAACAAATGACTAGAATTTACAAGTAGTTGCTTCTCTATGTGTTAACTTGTGCAGGTCTGTTGACGTACTTGGATTCATAGAAATCTGTAAAATACAAACAGAAAGGAGTGTGGTGGGTGTGCTATTTACAGGAATTGTTGATTACAATCAATGCATCCTACAAATTCCCCCATAATAATCATACTACTTATACCCTCTCCTCTATGCTGGAATATGCCAGTGACATTTCTGATAACAATAATGTTTAACAGTAATATCACAAATGTAAAGGTTGTTTTCTATGGCCCAAATCCAGGTCAAAACTTTATCCACAGATAAATTTACATATTTTACCTGTGATGGTATATTGTCTGTCCTAGAACAAGGTCACCTATTGTATTGCCTTGTTATTTAAGTGAATCAAATTACTTACTGTACACAGCTTTTTGGATGAGACTATAATTTGTCTGAAATTACAACCTCAGCTATTTTAGAAAATCCTTCTCTTTTTTAGGTTGCAGTTTACTTACATGATTAATCATTTAATCTCCCAAAGTAAAATCAGTAGGTAGTTATTGCTTTGTCACGATCAGCTTGCATTTTCCTTATCCCTTGTTAGAGATTATGTGTTAGAAAATTATGAATAAATTTCAGTATTTAATATTTCAAACAAGTTTCGCTCATTTTCTTGCCTGATATCATATGGTGCCAATTGCTACTCTCAGATTTCCATGACAGGTTAGATTAGGGTATTCAACAATGAAATTCACTGGTAAGAAAGATATTTAATATAACAGTTGCATGAAGCTTATTATTTGGTTTTATTTTAAAGCATGTTTCTCCCCTTTTATTGGAGGTGCAGTTACCTTAGGCACAAAGCCATCTGGCAACAGGGCCCTAGCAGTATGTCATCTGTGTTCAGTTTGTTATATTCTAATACTTGCTGTTTTTTAAATACTTTAATAAACTGAGAGAACACACTGTAAGCGGTATTCATGCAATTTCTACACATGTATACACCCAAATTCTAGCGCCACCCTAGCAGCTATGAAAATTAATCTATAATAGGGTGCACATATTGTAATGGCCATTGTAAGAAGGGATGTGTGTTATTCATATTAATGTTATTGAAAAGAAGCAGACCTGACGTTGAGGCTGAGTGAATGGTTGAGGTTGCACATGAAAGGAATATGGGTCGTTCTCAGAAACTGTGTACCAGTTGAGGTAGTCTACTTGAAATGCATATTTCAAAGAAACCCATTATTTGAGTGTCAATATTTAGATTTCATCATTTAGCTCAATAATGTGGGAGATATCTTAAATCAAAAGTAAATGTTAATATTGTGTATTAGGTATCTTATTGCGATGGATGTAGCTAAATAAATAGAAAATTATATCACTAATTTGTGTCATTGTCAACAGCATTAAAATAAAGTGTCACAAACTTCATGAAAACCTCTGAACAACAGCACATTTCCCTTCAAGTGGTCATATGCAATGTCTTCATTAAGTTGAAGACATTTATTTCTTTAAAGATTATAAATATAATGAAGTAGTTAACCATAACATCGTAACATTTCATTTCCACTTGCAAGTACTATGAAACTCTGTATCAAACACTGAGTACAGATACATTACAGGAACTATTTGTACCATTTGACACTCTATGCATGGACCCAGTTATGGTATAGTAAAAGATAAATCCTGAAATTGCCCCTAAACATTGAAATTTGAGCCGAACATTTGTGTAAAATTGTTGATTCCACTTGGACTGTTACATTGTTAATATTGTTTTGCTTTTCTCTTTAATCATCACAAATAACACAAAACCATAGCAATGAGGTTTCAAATTATTATTATTACTACTGTTTATAAAGCAAGTGGCATGTGAAATGTCCTATAAATGTCAAGCTCTGTGTGGAAAATATTTTATTTTGGAGTCAGATTGGTTTCCATGGTATACTGCTATTTATTGGGTGTGAGCATCATTTAACCGACTTAAAAACCGACTTAAAAATGTCAGAATATGTTTATTTTCAATTATTCAGATGCAAAAGAACATACACATTGAGGAAGCTTGCACATAGGACTTTGACAGCATTTTGATTTTGTAGTACTGATGTCACAGTATTGGTACACAACTTCTGAGAACGACCCAGATATGAATAGCTCAGAGGTACATTGCCTTGTTGATGGGTATTTCTTGGACTTTGCAACAAACTTGAGATGCAGTAGAGTTAGTAGTAACACACATTACACATTCCTTAGAGAAAGGGTGGGGTTCCTTACATCTAAACACCAATTATTTTCTCTGGATTCTTAAGTTGGGGTAGAAAGATTTGTAGAAAGATTATATTACTAGCCACGGTTCTAGACAATAGCCTTACACATGCAACAATAGCAACTGGTTTTTTACTGAAGCTCTGTTATTCCCAGGATAACATATTTCCTTATTTAACAAGCAGGGAACACAACAGTTACGTCCAGAACTAGTTTAATCACCCTGGAATATTAGATGTAAAAGAAATATATATGCAAGCAAAATGAATATTTATTTCAAGTAAGAGTCTTCTTTTATTATTTCATTGACTAACAGGTAATATTCTATGCAAAATAAAGGTCTAGTAGGCTGTAGAAAGGTCCAAATTATCCATGTCACAAAGATAGATATATTAGATTAATCATTATATTCTATCGTTATTTAGATTGGAGTAGCTTATATTTTAAATTGCAAACATTGGAGATATTTAAAGTGAAAAATGATAAATTAATTTGACAGGCAACTAAGGAATATATTCTGACACCATTTTCTTTTTTCGTGATGAATTTATTTACCATGCCGATAATCGATGAGTGTCCTGACAGTTGTTTTCACCACTGGGCAGCACTAGTCAAATTTGATTCAAATTTAAGATTTTTGTTTCAGTAATAATCTTTGTTTAGTTTTTTCCTACTGAGTTGCAACTGTGTAGATTGCAAGCTGTCAAAATCAGGGTTCTAACATCACCATTTATTCTTTATCCAAATCCATTTACCCATTTGGGGAGCAGTCCGCACCACTCAAATGGTATAACTATTCCAACACAAACATCTACTAATGGTAAACTTATTCCCTTATAACCAGAATATTTCACATAAGGACTTAGTCTACGGCATATATACAAAGTGGGCACAGTTGGTATTATTTATGTAGTTCAAAAGGCAAAACCAGCAATTGGGTGGAATCATGTTTAAACAAACAAAGAAGATTTAGGTCATCATTTTATTAACTAAATAGACTATTTTATTATAGAAATTGTCCTATGATTTCACAGGACATATATACATTGTAGTGATTCAGTGAATGTATCAGTATTAGGTGACATGATCATGTAACATCTCGTAACATTGTTATTCATATGCTGACATGGAATCACTATGAACACAGATAGCATTTAGTTTTTCTAGGGCATACCTAATTGAATAGGCTGGCAGATACAATTTGAGGAATACTGAAATATCCTTCAGTATGCATAGACCTTTCTCTTCTTTTAATATTAACAAAAAGGGAACATTTGTGAAAAACAATATAACAATGTACCAGTAAAAATAAATCAATTTCTTATGAGTCTTTTATTGAAAATATGAAATGATAATCTGAATTCTTGCCCTAATTTTCAATAAAAGGCTCATAAGAAATTGCTTTGTTTTTAGATTATTTTTACTGGTCAGGGGAAAACAGGGGGGAAGAGAGGGGAAGAGAGAGGGGAAGAGACAGGGAGAGAGGGGAATAGAGAGGGGAAGAGAGGGGGCAAGATAGGGGGAAGAGGGGGAAGAGAGGAGAGTGGGAGAGAGAGGGGAAGAGAGAGGGGAAGAGAGAGTGGAAGAGAGAGGGGAAGAGAGAGGGGAAGAGAGGGGGGAAGAGCGAGGGGAAGAGAGAGGGGAAGAGATGGGGGAGGAGAATGGGGAAGAGAGAGGGGAAGAGAGAGGTGAAGAGAGGGGAAGAGAAAGGGGAGAGAGGGGGAGAGAGATGGGAAGATAGAGGGGAAGAGAGGGGAGGAGAAATTGGAAGGCAGAGAGAGGGGAGAGAGGGGAAGAGAGAAGGAGTGAAAGAGAGAGGGGGCGGGAGAGAGAGAGGGGTAGGGAAAGAAAATCGAAGTTTTGCACTGCGCATACCGACAAATTAAATGGCCGTATGCCTTTGTTTTGCTCCCCGACGCCATTTTCAGCGCATGCACAGTCGCAATGACAAACTAATCTATAGATGACAGTATATTAGGAATATTAATTACCTTTCTATGAAATGATGTGACGAATGTGGTGATTATTGATTCCAGGAATGGTGAATATCCATATCCACAGCATCAATTTTGGCTAATATTAGGTTCAAGCAGCCGAAAGAGTGATGAAAGAACAGCTCCGATTGGCTTAGCATGACCACCCCTGAATCCACTTGAAAGACTATATCTGATTGGGTTAGATGCCAGGTGACATGAGCCTGATGCTAGCAACCCCTGCACCCACTGATCCAGTCCTAAATACCGTTCATCTATATAGAAAACATGGACATGGCCATCAAATTAGGCTCTCTGCCACTATAGGAATGGCGACCTGGAGCTCGGGGTTGGTTGTTTGTTGGAGTTTTACGTCCTGGTAACATCTGAGGTCATACTCATATCAGGACTGGTACCAACTTGTGACAGTGCACACTCATGGCAACTTTATAATGCTGCCCCACTGGGAACAGTCACATTACCCTGACACTGAGCTAACCAGTCCTTGCCCTATCATATTAATGCCGAGCGCCAAGTTAGGAAGCGACAAGTATCAATTTTGGTTTGACTCGACCGGGAATTGAACTCCCGATATCCTGCACGGGAGGCCTGCGCACTACCGATTCAACCACCGGGTTCGGTGGAGGTTGGGGTGGGTGGATAGGTGGGTGGGTGCACCAAAACAAAACAAAACACACAGAAAAGGTACAGGTGGAGGTACCGTTAGGCCTGGCTCACTCACAGGTGTGTGGCCTCAAAGGGTGTCGACTCTGCTAGCTGAGTGAACTGACCGGCACGATTTATAGGTGCTTGATGGGGGCTTGAGTTACCCGGGCCCGGCGGTGGGCGGTCCGGGGTGGTGAGGGCCGGTCAGTGCCGGTCAGTGACACTGACCACTGACCGCTGCCCGCCCCACACCTCTCACTCTCACTCTCACTGACCAAACCAGGGGTGCATGCAGTCTTGCCAGCGACTCGGCGATAATCTATTAATAGTATCGTGGGGCATCCATGGTGTATTCCACTAGTGTGTGTGTTATACAAGTATAAATTGTAGGGGAACATGTAATTTATTATATTGTTATTATTCCTCCATAGGCGCTGTGGAGGAGTGCATACCTACCCCCCACCCTCCACATCTGACAGGGTAATTAATGTATTCGGGTGCCCTCCCCCCCCCCCCCCCCGTCGCGCCTCACACACGGGAGGAATTTTTATATGAGCTTATTTATTACGTGAAATATAAAATGGAGTTTTATATAAAGTAGCTTGAGCTGTATGGTTAGCACTTGTGTGTGCATGCAAGTATGGCTAGTGGGTGTGGCATAGGGGTTTATATTATAAGCAGGCCTCACACAGCAGTGAGACACCTGCTGCCACTGACTTTTGTTTTAAATGAAGGGGTTGGTCTTATCCAGCCAGAGATTTGAGAACCATATTGGTATTGTGTTGGTTGTGCAATGGATAATATATATGATCTCAATATCGCACATAATAATCGGGAATGGCATGTCAGTCTTCCAACCAACTCCGCACCGCACCCAACCCCACATTTCCGAATGGCCTCCTCAAACAAAAACATCCTCCATCGGGTTAGTCACCTTCACAATCACAGAGCCAACCTCCAGTATTTACGGACCAGACGGGATGGCCGAATGAGTTGAGCGTCCGTCTCCGGTTTTGGTCAATCATGGGATTCGAAACAACATTTAGTCAAACGAAGGACTTAAAAATTGATACTTGTCGCTTCCTAGACAGGCGCTCGGCATTATTAGAATAGGGTAAGGACTGGTTAGTTCAGTGTCAGGATAATGCGACTGAGTGGGATATCAGGACATGGTGCTGCCTGCCTGAACGCCCAGTGAGGCAGCACTATAAACTCACATGAGTGCACACAGTCACAAGTCGGTACCCATCCTGATATGACCGTAGATATTGCCAGGACGTAAAACTCCAACAATCAAGCAACATCCGGTATTTACACTCTCAGTCTCACTCCCCCACACTACACAGCTCACCACCCACATATGACCTTACACGTTGTCAGGACGTAAGACTCCACAAACCAACCAACCGCCCACACACGCACTGACACATCCCTGTGGGTGTCTGGCGACCACCGCACGTCTACCTGTGGTCAGCAGCAGGTGAAGGTCACCTGTAGGGTCGCTGACCTTGTCGTGACCTTGGTAAAGGGGGGTGACATTGGTGGACAGATGTGCCTGAGTCTGGCCGTGCCGTTATGTCCCAATCTACATATTTTGGTTGTTCTCTAAAACTGACCAGACGAGATGGCCGAATGAGTTGAGCGTCCGTCTCCCGTTTTGGTAGATCGTGGTATTGTGGTGATTTAGCCAGGCGCGAGGCATTATTATTAGGATAGAGCAAGGACTGGTAGACTCAGTGTAAGGATAATGTGACTGAGTGGGATATCAGGTCATGGTGCTGCTGGCCTGGCCTTCCAGTAGGGCAGTACTATAAAGTCACCATGAGTGCGTACTGTCCCAAGTCGGTACCCATCATGATACGACCTTAGATGTAGTCAGGATGTAAAACTCCAACAACCAACCAACTATCTCTAAAACTGGACACCATATATTTTGCTTCCACATTCGATGCTGATACTTTATTGATAGCAAGTCAAATAGTTAGTGGTGCCTCTTTGTATTAAGTATGTTAGCAATACTACATCTATTTAATATATTCCACAAAATATATTAAAAGTATGCTTGTATGTTTCTTTGTTATTGTTGTTTTACGTCCTAGCAACATCTACTGTCATGATGTTGTGCTAAAGTTAAAATGTGAAAATTTACAGATCAACACAAATGCATTTACCCAAACTTTTTTTCAACACTTTAAAAAAACTGTTTTAAAACTATACTGCCCACCTATGAATGCCAAAGTAAGTTTATGCCCCGCATTTTGGCGTAACCAGCATATTTTCATACGAAATATCTTCAAAGTTTACCCTTTAAAATAAAAGTTACTATGATAGCCTTCAACATAATCTATGTATCTAAAATGGAAGAAAAATGTTGAGTGAATTAGTGAATACAGACTGGAACCTGACCAGCTTAAACTGAGTAAAGCTGACCTGACCTCAATAGTCCCGACCACAATAAAGACTTCATGTTGACCACTGGTCAATCAAAGCTCTTGTCGATCAAGATGACCTTGACCCGCCACCCCACTCTCATCCCCCCTCACCCTCTCCTCTATCTTCATCCCATCCCAACCCACTGATGGCCAGGTGCAGTGGTCGAATCAGTAGAGCAAGGCCCTCACAGGGAGTTTGGTTCCCGGTCGAGTAAAACCAATAACTTATCAAATTGATACTTGTCATGTCCTAACCAGGCGCTCGGCATTAATAGGATAGGTCAAGGATTGGCTTAGCTCAGTGTCAGGATAATGTGACTAAGTGGGATGTCGGGTCATGGTGACGGTGGCCTGATTTCCCAGTGAGGCAGCACTATAAAGTCACCATAACTGTGCACTATCACAAGTCGGTACCCATCCTCATATGACCTCAGATGTTGCCTGGATACAAAGCTCCAACAACCAATCACTGATGAGCACCGATTGTCCACTCATCACTGCATTGTCCACCCATCATGACGCCGGTGCCCCTTCGTGACGTCATTGTCCGCGTCGATGACGTGGCATCGCGATAACGTCACGTTGACCACTCAGCGCCACCTTGCGGCCGGTGGGAGATGACCGCTTAGTGACACTGGCGGGCAGTGAGCGATAATAGCGGAATCATTGCAGGTGACAGGTACCTGTCAGCAATTACCGATTGTATCTTAAAGCGGTGATAAGCGAGGTGCTTTAAAAGAAGTTTGATTATGAATATGTATATATATATATATATATGTATATATATGCATAAAGAGTAAAACCTCCCTATACCGACCCCTCCACACATCGACCACTCCCCTGTATCGATTGCTATATTTGGGTCCCAACAATACCATTGTAAGGATATTCTAACTCTCTAAACCGACCACCTCCCTAAATGGACCAATTAAAGTCAGTCCCATGGTCGGTCGATTTAGAGAGGTTTTACTGTATATGTGCATATGTGTATATGATGAAGGAAACCCACTCTCACATCTGACCGACCAGACGGGATGGCCGAATTAGTTGAGCGTCCGTCTCCCGTGTTGATAGATGATGGGATTCGAATCTATGGGTTCGAACCCTGGTCGAGTTATATTAATGACTTAAACAATTATACCTATTGCTTCCTAGTCAGGCGTTGCACATTATTGTGATAGGGCAAGGAGTGATTTACTCAGTGTTGGGATAATGTGACTGAGTGGGTTACTAGATCATGGTGTTGGCGGCCTGGTTAAGTCACCATGAGTGCGCAGTGTCACAGGTATGTACCCATCCTGATATGACATTAGATGTTGCCAGGACATAAAACTCAAACAACCAACCACACCTGACCTCAAAAGAATAGGTTCAGGAAAGGGTGACGGTGAAACAAAAGTGCTGAGTCATTGTCGCTGTGCTGATGCAATGAAGTGGGGAGGGGAAGGATTTAAGGGTTCCATCAGGTTAACTAAAGCCGAACTGAATTCAGTGTGTGTTTAATTATATTCATGTGGCTCAGTACATGTTGGTTGGTTGTTGGGGTTTTACGTCCTGGCAACATCTAAGGTCATATAAGGCCGGTAAGTGCATTTACACATAGCATTCACAACACCAAAGGTGGAGTGAGGAGCAGCGTTTCAAAGTTAGGGTTTATGTTTGTTATGTTATGTTTAATATCCGATATTTAGTGTCATCTCATATCAGATGGGATGGCTTGGAAGTTGAGGTGTT
This sequence comes from Branchipolynoe longqiensis, assembly GCA_030323885.1. Classification (NCBI taxonomy): domain Eukaryota; kingdom Metazoa; phylum Annelida; class Polychaeta; order Phyllodocida; family Polynoidae; genus Branchipolynoe; species Branchipolynoe longqiensis. The sequence goes on along the minus strand of CM059201.1, from coordinate 37,115,823 downwards.
CGCACACTGCAGTAGTGATGAGGTGTCTATTGGTGTGTCGGAACTATTGTGCAAACCAATCTAATATTGATAATAAATCAATTGCTCTTTCTCTCTTTCTTTCTCTCTCTCTCTGTCGCTCTCTCTCTCTCTCTCTCTCTCTCTCTCTCTATTTATATATATATATATATATATGGAAACCCAGGGGAACTTTCAATGTATGGAAGGGAGAGGGGTGATCTCAATATTTTAGAAGAGATTCTGCTTAGCAGATGACAGTATTTTAATATTTGAATATCAGTCCTTCTTTGGAAAATATGCTATGTAAGTGGGTGAGTGTGGCTGGGTGTGGGTGTGGGTGTGGGTGTGGGTGTGGGTGTGGGTGGGTGATGGTGGGTGTGGGTGGATGACGGTGGGTGTGGGTGTGGATAAGGGTGCGGGTGGGTGTGGTTGTGGGTGTGGGTGTGGGTGTGGGTGTGAGGTGACGCGTTGCAATCACGTGACCAGGGCCTTATCTTTTAATCTCCGGGACCCATCGACAGGAGACAGTAACAGCAACAAAAGATGTAGATTGGCAGTGACAGTGACAGTGACAGTGACAGCGATCACGTGTCACAGAGTGAATGAGTGCCGAATTGTTTGTTTGAAACGGTAGATGTCCAAGATTAGCAAGCCTCTAATTTGGTCTCGCAGATTTTTATCATGACCGGAGATGTCATGTCCAGAAGCTGACGGTCAAACCCTCTGCGCATATATATATAAAGAATATATATATATATATATATATATGACAGCATCTCATGTGGGATATATATATACATTTGCATATATTTGTATGTATGCGTAGTCATGCATTAACATTGTATTTTGTATAATTAAATCAACGACTATAAATCACCTGTTGTCTGTACATAATGCAGTATATGAATGCAACTAAGCTGCTCTTCTCTGTATCAAAGCTATATGATTCCATGTGTCTAATTTAGTTCCTTCCCCGCACACCAGGGTCCAACGCGTGAATAGTGACATTGATTCACCAGTGACAATTATATCATTTACTATATATATGTCTTGTGTATAATAGGCATATTTGCGTGATGCATAGATCCATGCATTAATGTTGTGCCCATAATATATGAAAAACATAAGACTATATATAAGTTATAACTAATATATAGTCTTACTCTTATATGTATATTAGCATATGCTTATATCATACTTATAGTATATTAGTAAAACTAGTATAATGCAAGCATCATATACGCATGGGATAATATTAGTATAAGACAATATCATTATCAGTTATATATCAGTTCTATATAGTCTTATATATTTTTCATATATAAATATATTAAGCGTGCAAAATTAATACACAAATCTATGCATCACACAAATATATATATATCACATAAATACATATATATATATATATATATATATATCCTCTAGAATCAAAGCAGTGAATACAGACTGGAACCTGACCAGCTATATAAGTATATATATATATATATATATATATATATATATATATATATATATATAGCTGACCAGTCTGGCTGAACAAACTGCCGTCGATAAGAATGGCGCATAAATTACCTTTGAAGTCTTCACCAAGTATATCGATATACACACTAGACAAAATAGATAAATTGCCCCCTACACAAACATTGGCGCGTTATGTACATATATTAAGGGGTCACTATTATGCCCGCCTATATAGCTGTGTTTGACAGCGTCATATAGCCTTATACTAATAGTGCTATAAAACTGTTATAGAGGCAAATGATAAGTCGGAGACGTTGGGGTTGCCTTTGGGGCTGGCTTTGGGGTTGCCGCTATTCTGCCTGGGGCGGCGTATGGTTGGAAGTGGATGGGCGGGGGTTGGGCGGGGGGTTGGCGGAGGTGGGCGGGGGGTGGGCGGGGGGTGGGCGGGGTCACTGTGGCCGGCCAGCCGATCGAGCAGGTGCATAGGGTTAGATTCTAGACTCGCCCTCCAGAGCTTAACTCTTTACTCATAGAGTATGTAGTAAGTAATCAGACGGGATGGCCGAATGAGTTAGAGCGTCCGCCTCCCATGTTGGTAAATCGTGGGTTCGAACCCTGGTCGAGTCAAACTAATGACTTAAAAATGTATACTTGTCACTTCCTGTCGCCTGGCGCTCGGCATTATTAGGATAGGGCATGGAGTAGTGGAATGCGGAAGACCAATTTTCCACGATTGAAATTTTCCCTGCTTAATCAACTAATCTACCGAAAAAAGTTTTATATATATTTACAGAACAGACTGGTATACGGCGATATGAAACTACTTGTCAGCCTTAAGATTTGATAACAAGCTTATTAACCGGCAATTAGTGTACTAGTACTAGTAGGAAGTGACCTAGCGGGAATCGGCAATACATTCGCGGCTCTAATACCTTTCTGATATTGTTGATCTCTTCTTCTCCCAGTGGCAGCACTATAAAGTTGTCATGAGTGTACACTGTCACAAGTCAGAACCCGTCCTGATTTGACCTTGGATGTTGTTAGGACGTAAAGCAAAAAAATAACTATCTGTATACAACTTAGTAACCGTTTTTGTCGTTGCCTGTATAGATTTGAGTGAGTGCTGATACATTGGGTGGTGTCAATGCGTGGTTGTGCTCCAATATAAATAAGTCCATGTTGCTTCCATGGGCACATTGCTAACCTCTTCCCCCGCACCCTACATAGCCCCCCCCCCCGCCACACACACACACACACACAACTACCCCCTCATACACACGCACATCTACCGCGCATCCTCCACCCCTAGTGGCCCTACCCCCTCCCATCCCTACCTCCACACACCCCCACCCCCACACCCACTCACCCACACCCACACAGACATCCTCCACCAACACCCACACCCACCCCTACCCCACCCACCCCCACACCCACCCACACACACCCACATCCACCCACATACCCCCACACCCACCCACACCCACTCAACCACACCCAGACAAAACATCCTCCACCAACACCCACACCCACCCCTACCCCACACACCCCCACCCCACACCCACCCACATACTCCCACACCCACCCACACCCACTCACCCACACCCACACAGACATCCTCCACCAACACCCACACCCCCCTACCCCCACACCCCCACCCCACACACACCCACATACACCACACCCACACCCACTAAACCACACCCACACAGACATCCTCCACCAACACCAACACCCACCCCTACCCCCACATACCCCCACACCCACCCCTACCCCACACCCCCACATCCACACCCACTCAACCACACCCACACAGACATCCTCCACCAACACACCCACCCACCCTTACACCTACACCCACCCCTACACCCACACACACACACATCCACACCCACGTTACACTGTCGCACTTCGCCATGAAGACGTCACTGCGGACGCCCGATTAGGGACCCTCGTCTCCCGGCATGCAGTTCACCTCTCGACATGCCCTCCACCACCCCCCCCCCCTCCCCACCCCACCCCCTCTCCTCGCCTCCTTCCAGTTGTACTCGACAGGTGGCCCAGTGACATACCTCCACTCAATCCTCCTAGAGTGCGCTGTGCTGATGGGCTTAGGGTTGGGAGTGGCATCCAGCAGGTCTGCTATGTATATATCTATGTGTACATATATATATGCTTATATATATGCATATATATACATATATATCATGTTTAGGTAGAATCCACTGGTTCGAACACTGGTCGAGTCAAACCAATGAATTAAAAATTGATACTTGTCACTTCTTAGCCAGGTGCTCGGCATTGTTAGGATAGGGCAAGGATGGGTTGGCTCAGAGTCACTGTCAGATTAATGTGACTGAGTGGGACATCAGGTGATGGTGCTGGCAGCCTGGTCTCCCAGTGGGACAGCACTATAAAGTTGCCATGAGCATGCACTGTCACAAGTTGGTACCCGCCCTGATAATGATATGACCTTAGATGTTGCCAGGATGTAAAACTCCAACAACCAACTGGCTGTTTAGCTAGACACACATCCATATATATATATATAGGACGGAATTTGACACTAAATATGAATAAATATGTCTACATTCAGAAAGTATCCGTGATATATATGATGGATCGTGGACTGACTTTTGCTATATGCTAATATATATATATATATATATATATATATATATATATATATACAGTAAACCCCTCTCTATACCGACCCCTCCACAGATTGACCACTCCCCTATATCGATCGCTTTACCCATTGTAAGGATATTCTACCTCTCTAGACCGACCACCTCCCTAAATGGACCACTTAAAGTCGGTCCCATGGTCGGTCGATTTAGACAGGTTTTACTGTATATCTATATATATATATTTATATGCATATATATATACATATAATATATATTATGGGTTTAACGGTACATCGATCCCAGTGGGAACTTGCCATGTGGGAGCAGAACCTGTAGCGTCTTCTGAGAACAATATAAATACCCAAGGGTTTCGGGTTTGCACCTGGGGGGGGCGGGAGATGTGGGGGGGGGGGGGGAGCAGTGGCTGGGGTCGGGGACAAGAACTTCCCAGCTGTCGCCAGGAGTTGTGTGTGTGGGGGGGAGGGGGGGGGCGACCACCACAATACCGACCAAGGCTGTGAAGTGTGAGCAGTAGGAGTAGGAGGACGCGGTGGTGGTGTGCGCAAGTATCTGTGTGAGGGGAGGGGGGGCGTGTAGGTGTGCTCGCGTGGGGCGGGGGGGGGGGTGTATATCGCGGCAGGTGCATCGACAGAACGTGTCTCAACGGCAGAAGTGTCTCAACCACTCTCAGTAAACTAGGGCCGCCTAGCGGGGAAGTGATCAACTAGTGTCAGCTGCATACCTTATATTATACCATATAAGTTATAAGTTATAAGTCATAGTATCCGTTGTCAGGAAATGGAATGTTGCCATATTGCTGTGGAACTTGCAGGTTACATAATTTCATTCTGTTATATGTTGCAAATGGTGTGATCAACAGTTATCGGATACCTTACTCTATACACCCTTTTTGTGTCAATAATCATGAATTGAAAAAAATAGCTGGAAGACCAGTGCTTCGGTGCTGACAAAAGATTTATTCAACAGAATAAACATATTTACCAACAACAAAATATCTAAGGTAAAATCAGGATGGGTAGGGACTTGTGACAGTGCGCACTCATGGTGAAAAAGGCAGGTCAATCCTGTGACCTCTCAGAGGCTCTTGGTGATTTTGACCTCGTTTCAAATACCACGTGACCAGCCTGAGCTAGACTGAACCCGCCCCCCAACGAAAACATATGCTTGCTTTGTTTTTGTTCAGTACAACGTCTGTGATTGTACAGCTTCTGTGATTGTACAGCTTCTGTGACTGTACGGCTTCTGTGATTGTACAGCTTCTGTGACTGTACGGCTTCTGTGATTGTACAGCTTCTGTGACTGTACAGCTTCTGTGGTTGTACAGCTTCTGTGATAGTTTTTTTCCTTCTCATTAGCTAGATTGTGTGTGACATTATCTCACTCACTTGATAGTTCACCATGTAAAGTGTCACTGATATTGAATTAAAGTGTATGAATCGGGATGTTTAGTCGGCGGTAGTGTGTCATGTCACACTGTGCTCTTATCCCACTACCGTTGTGATTAAATGATGGGGGTAGTGTATGTCTCCTTCCTAGCCCTTTTATTGCAGATCCAGCTTGGTGTTTCTTAGATCCACCAGATAAGGTCTACTTCATTTTGTTCACTCATCACAAGTTAGAGCGTGTGTTTGTTAGGTTGTGTTGTATAACTTGTTATGCGAATATTATTTGGAATGGAGTCCATCTGCATTGCTTGTCTGCTATTAACCTTTATCTAAGCAACATCTAAGGTCATATCAGAACAGGTACCAACTTGTAACAGTGCACACTCATGGCGACTTTATGTTATAGTACTGCCCCACTGGGAGACCAGCCTGCTGGCACCATGACCTGATGAATACAGTGATATCCCACACAGTCACAGTATCTTGATACTGTCCTAACCAGTCCTTGTCCTATATTATTAATGCCGAGCGCCATGCTAGGTAGCTATATATGTCATTGGTTTGACTCGGCTGGGATTCAAACTCCCGACCTTCCACATAGCAAGCTTGCGCTCTACCGATTCTGACACCGCGTCCGGTAAGAAGCATTGTGTTTAAGTTATGACCTCATTAATTAGGTCAGTGCACCACGTGATCATGGCGAGATTGGAAACTGCCAAAACTTGGCTTCCAGCACCGGAGATTTGGCAAGCTTGCTGAAATTAGCTTGAAAGATTTTGCTTCAAATATCTTCAAAATAAGCCATTTGTCATAAAATTCGGAACCAATTACTTCATGGTATTGATAAGTAAATCACAATGATCAATTTTCTAATTTAAATTTTTTTATTTATTGAATGTAATATATGTATTGCATAGTTTTATAAATGGTGATATTTTAGATCACAATGATCAATTTGATATATTTTATTAATTATTTATTGAATATGAATTATATATTTATTGAATAGTTTTATTAATGATGACATTTAGATCACGATGATTAATTTGATATATTTGACTAATTATTGATTGAATATGATATGTTTATTGAATATTTTTATGAATAGTGATATTTTAGATTACAATTGTCAATTTTATATATTTTATGAATTATTTATTGAGTATGAACTATGATATATGTACGTAACATTTTATGAATGGTAATATTTTAATTTTGGATATCTATATTCCCACACATATATATATTACATGTATATATATCTTCTTGGTTTAATACCCTCACGGGTATACTGCAACGGTTCACTATGACTAGTATGAGTATGACCCACTCGTGCGTATCGATTAAGCAGACGTGCCTGCGGACGTTGTCTATATAAACCCCCATGAAAAAAAGAGAGAGGATGACCTTTTTTCTGTTGACCGTGTCCATGGTGACAGACCCAGCCCCTAGGGGGCGGGTGGAGAGGGGCAAGGCAGCAGTTAGGAGAGCAATGAAGGGGTGCATAAAATCGTCATTAATAGCACATATAGGGGAGGAAGGGGGAGGGGCTATGGGAAAAGGAGTGGAGGAGGTGGGGAGGGGAGAGGGGAGAGGGGAGAAGGGAGGGGTGGGGAGAGGGGAGGAGTGGTGGGGAGAGGGGAGGAAAGGTGGGGAGGGGGGGAGGAGAGGTGGGGAGAGGGGCGGAAGGGTGTGGATAGGGGAGGTAGGGTGGGGAGAGTGGAGGAAAGGTGGGGAGAGGGGAGGAAAGGTGCGCAGATGGGAGGAAAGGTGGGGAGAGGGGGAGGAAAGGTGGGCTGAGGGGAGGGAAGGTGGGGGAGGGAGGGGAGGGAGGTGGGGAGAGGGGAGGAAAGGTGCGCAGAGGGGAGGAAAGGTGGGGAGAGGGGAGGAAAGGTGGGCTGAGGGGAGGAAAGGTGGGGAGAGGGGAGGAAAGGTGGTGGGCTGAGGGGAGGAAAGGTGGGGGAGAGGGGAGGAAAGGTGGGGAAAGGTGGGCTGTAGGGGAGGTGGGGAGGAGGGGAGGAAAGGTGGGGAGAGGGGAGGTGGGGTGGGGAGAGGCGCGGGGAGGGGCGCGGACGGGTGGGTGAGGGGAGGAGGGGGAGGACGGAGGGGAGAGGGGAGGAGGGGTGAGGAGAGGGGAGGAGGGGTGGCAAGAGGGCAGAAGGGATTGGGAGAGGGGAGATGGGGTGGAAAGAAGGGACAATGGATGGAGAGATGGGAGGAGGGGTGTGGAGCAATGAGGAGGGGGAGGAGACCGGAAGGGCTTTGGGTAGGTTCCAGAGGGGTGTGTCCGTTCAGGTGGGGGGGGGGGGGGCTGTGAATATTCCCACGGCACATTAAGGATCCCAGGGTAGTCAGATGTTAGCTAATTAACAGTTGCACTGCCACAACACCTGCTCCACCTCATTCACACCCGCCCACAATCATTCAAACCCTAAAAATAGTAGTGACGTGTTGAGCGCCTTGCACACACCCTTCACTTCCGTTGCGCTGGATGGAACTTCCACACCCTCATCCAGCTGTCCGGGTAATCTATTCGACTAGCCCCCCTCACGCCGCACACACTGGAGGAATTTTTCTTTTATAATATATATAATATATATATAATAATATATATATAATATATATATAATATATATGTATAATATATATATAATGTTTAACCGTCAGGCTATTCCACCCTCGCTTAAGGCGAGCCTTCGTGTTAATATTATGTAATTGTTTCCTTGTGTATTTCCTTGGCCTTGCCGCGGGCTGCCACAGCCTCTCGTCCTGTCTGCAGGTGGTCAGTCTCCGTTGGTGTCCGCCCCGTACTAAAGGCGGCCAGCCAGAGTTTCGTCAAAATACTGGATTTGGCCTCGCACGCATTTATCGGCCTAAAGGATATTTATATTAGGTTATTTCAACTAACTGGCTGTCCATTCGCCGTTCGGGTTATAATAATAAATTAATCCAGAACTAAGCAGTCAAGCTAATGTTGCTGCTGCTGTCACGGTTAATCTGCCTACGTGCATGTCGTTATTTTAGCCAAAAGTAACTCTACGTTAATTCTGTTAATATGTCTGTTATTATATTCCCCCAGATGGGTTAATTAACTGCATAAGGCCCTTAATTACATATAAAGCAATCAAATATCAGGTTTTTCCATAGCGGTTAATCTACAATAATACTGGAGGAAAGTAAAGAATGCAAGGAACGTTCCAATTCACCCTTCCAAGAGCTCACGACTGTTTATTCTTACCGAAACTAACAAGATGGCATAGTAGCAGGATATATTATTATAGATCAATCCCCTCCCATGGTTATTTACGTTAAATGAGTTTAGAATAAGGCCTATATCTCGGCTAAAACATCAGAGCGTGCAAAAACATGTCTGATGGGTCTGGGTCCGAACGCCCGACCTCCTCTCGTTGCTTGGAAAGTCGCAACTGACGTATCCAAGCAATGCGTTATGGCCGAGAACCCGCGGCCGCGTAAATGTTGGCGATTTGTGCACCCGTGAAACCGAGTAGCACGCATCTCTAGATGCGAGTCACTCGGCACTCATGTGCAAATGCACAAGGCAAGCAGTCTCGCCCACTTCAAATATATATGTATAATATACATAATATCCATGTCCAAGTTAAAAATTGAATGCGTTAAGGCCAGGCGCAGCTGGCACACAGTGCACAGGGCCGCTCACAGGGGGCGCCACCGTGGTCTATGTCATAATAACAGGGTCAGCTAGATAGGATAAGTGCTAACTATTACATAGGGAACTGAGATCGGTAGTGTCCTTGTTTATATTCCCATAATGGATTATAGAGCACATATATATATAATATATAATATATAATATATATATAATATATATATAATATATATATTATGTACATATATAAATTATAGGTTGTCCTTACATATTTGTTCCCCATAAAGACAAACAGGGGGGATAGTCAGGAATGAAGCTGTCAGTGTCACTAGTGTTACTGTTATGTGGCTGTCACACTACGACGACAAGCGGCGACGACAGCCCAGCGACTTGGATTTTGTGAAAACCCGACGACATATGCAAATTCGGGCCAAGTTGGACGACAAGCGGACGACAGCGCGCACAGCGCGGTGACAGCGTAGCGACAGCCGAACGACACACACACAGAGACACACACACAGAGACACACACACAGAGACACACACACAGAGACACACACACAGAGACACACACGCAGAGACACAACAGCAGTCTCCATATGATATATGAAGAAATGGGATGGTACAAACATGCGTGTTAGACTATGCGGCGGACCTGTGAGGAAGCAGTCTCCATATGATATATGAAGAAATGGGACGGTACAAACATGTGTGTTAGACTATGCGGCGGACCTGTTAGGAAGCAGTCTTCATCAGAAATATGAAGAATGGGACGGTGCAAACATGGCTCAGTTTAGCAGAGAGTAGTGGTATGTCTGTGTGTGTGTCTCTGTGTCTGTGTGTGTATCTGTGTCTGTGTGTGTGTCTCTGTGTCTGTGTGTGTCTGTGTAGCGACAGCGTAGCGACAGCGTAGCAACAGCCGAATGACACACACACACAGACACACATATAGACACAACAGCAGTCTCCATATGATATATGAAGAAATGGGACGGTACAAACATGCGTGTTAGACTATGCGGCGGACCTGTGAGGGTATGGTATGGTATGGGGTGTTCGTAACCTTACGACGGTTACCGGTTGCAGAACTGCAACATTTATAGAGAGGCTCCGATAAATCGGCCCAGTCTTTGGTTAAGACATGTCTTCTGCGGGTGAAGTGGTCTCAGAGGAAGTGTTGTGAAGGCTGGGACATCCTTCAAGACGTAGTGGCGACGGGGCGACGGGTGGCAGCGGATCTCTCCGTGCCGTCTGTTTGTAGTAGAGCTGTATGGTGTCTGTAGTGTAGCACTTTCATCCGGTCAGCAGGGGTTCGAGGAAGGCGGGCAAAGGTGGGAGCAGCGGTCGTTCCAGCAACAAGAACCAGACAGAGAAATGGTAAAAGGTCAAGAGCCCCACCCAAGAACACAACAACCCTGGTTAGGGGAAGAAGTGAGCCTGGGAGAAATCGAATGGGCAGATCTAGGAAAGAGAAATGAGGAGAGTTGAGTCAAAGGCCCGTGCCTATCTGCCCTATGGTGACCAACCGGCGAGCCATAGACACGGACAGAGTAAGGGTAGAAAGTGAAAATGCCGGCAGGCACCCCCTCCTGGAACTCTTTTCAGACATATCAAGGAGGTGTCCGGCCGGCGGAGAGGTGATAGAGAGAGGTGTGGACGAGGGGCGGTCCGGATAGCAAGTGGACCTGTGAGGAAGCAGTCTCCATATGATATATGAAGAAATGGGACGGTACAAACATGTGTGTTAGACTATGCGGCGGACCTGTTAGGAAGCAGTCTTCATCAGAAATATGAAGAATGGGACGGTGCAAACATGGCTCAGTTTAGCAGAGAGTAGTGGTATGTCTGTGTGTGTGTCTCTGTGTCTGTGTGTGTATCTGTGTCTGTGTGTGTGTCTCTGTGTCTATGTGTGTGTCTCTGTGTGTGTGTCTCTGTGTGTGTGTCATCACACTCACTCACTATCACACTCACTATCACACTCACTATCACACTCACTATCACACTCATACTCACACTCACTATCACACTCACTATCACACTCACTATCACACTCACTATCAGTATCACACTCACTATCACACTCACTATCACACTCACTATCACACTCACTATCACACTCACTATCACACTCACTATCACACTCACTATCACACTCACTATCACACTCACTATCACACTCACAATCACACTCACTATCACACTCACTATCACACTCACTATCACACTCACTATCACACTCACTATCACACTCACTATCACACTCACTATCACACTCACACTCACTATCACACTCACTATCACACTCACACTGACTATCACACTGACTATCACACTCACACTCACTATCACACTCACACTCTCTTGCAAACATGGAGGTTTATGCGGCGGACCTGTTAGGAAGCAGTCTTCATGAGAAATATGAAGAATGGGACGGTGCAAACATGTAGGTTTATGTGGCGGACCTGTTAGGAAGCAGTCTTCATATTTGGGACGGTCCTAACATCCCTCGAAGCAAGCTAAACTGAGCCATGTTTGGACCGTCCCATTCTCTGTGTGTGTGTCTCTGTGTGTGTCTCTGTGTGTCTGTGTGTGTGTCTGTGTGTGTGACTCTGTGTTGTGTCTCTGTGTGTGTATCTGTGTGTGTATATGAAGAAATGGGACGGTACAAACATGTGTGTTACTGTTGACTATGTGGCCAAACGGCCCCGGCGACAGCTTAACGACAGCTTAGCGACAAGACGACAGCGTAGCGACAGCGTAGCGACAGCGTAGCGACAGCGTAGCGACAGCGTAGCGACAGCGTAGCGACAGCGTAGCGACAGCGTAGCGACAGCGTAGCGACAGCCGAACGACAGCGTCTGTCGCCGAGGTTTTTCAACATGCACAAAAACCCGACGACAAACCGGGCGACAGTGGAGAAACTGGAGTTGTCGCGGAGGTGTCGCGGCAACAGCCGAACGACAACATAACGACACCGTAGCGACAGCCGACGACAGAGCAAAACGACAAGTCGTTGTTGGGCTGTCGTCGGCCTTGTCGTCGTAGTGTGACTGCTACATTAGAGAAATATCCTACAGTTCCCAGCCTCCCACCCCTTCCACAACCATCCATCACCCCCACCCCCGTACACACACACACATATATATATATATATATATATATATATATATATATATATATATATATATACCCGACCGTTCACACCCACCGCCCCAGCCACCCTCCCCCCCCTCCCCACCTCCCCCGGGGGCTGATAAGGAGCGTGCCGGCACGTGCCTGCCCTAACCCCCGGCTTCCCTCCCGCCACACACCCATCCCTCCTCCCAGTGGCACTTGGGCACTTAAAGATAATAATACCACTCCCACCCCAAAAAAAGAAAATTTAAGAAGAAAAAACCTGTTCCGCCGCGGACTGCCGTCTGGGGATGGTCATCACGGGGGAGGGGAGTGTATGGGGGGGAGGGGTAGAGGGCATTATGGGACATTAGTCCGAGACACTGCGTCATTAGGGTGGTGGGGAGGGGGTGAGGGGGAGGGGTAGAATTGCGCCTTGCACCTTGCAGTCTGTTGGGACTGCCTGCCAGTCACCAACTGGACATCGCCTGTGGAATTACTGTGGGCATCGCCCCGTTCATTACTAGTACATATACGATATAGACCGGGCAGGGGGCCTCAGTGGCGAACTCAGTCTGGACTTGGTTACATACATAGTGCGTGCTTTGGGCAGCAGTCGGGAAATGGAAGCTTTCCCAGCGGCAGATAACATTAACAATAACACTTTTAACAGCTGAATCTGTGAAAAGCTGGTTCTGACAGGTCTTTCGGAGCAACACGCCTATTCACTGATGTGAGCAGGTTGGTTGGTTGTTGGAGTTTTATGTCCTGGCAACATTTAAGGTCATATCAGGATGGGTTCCGACTTCTGACAGTGCACACTCATTGCGACTTTATAATGCTGCCCCACTGAGAAATCAATCTGCTGGGACCCGATACCGCACTCAGTCACATTATCTTGACACTGAGCTAACCATTCATTGTCCTATCCTAATAATGCCAGGCACCAGGCTAGGAAGCGACAAGTATCAATGTTATAAGTCATTGGTTTTGACTTGATCGGGTTCTGGCAGGTGTTTCGGAGCAACAGGCATATTCACTGATGTGAAGAGGTTGGTGGTGGTGGTGGTAGTGGTGGTGGGTGGTTGAGTGAGTGTGTGTGGGAGGGGAGAGGTGATAAGGTGATTGTGGCAGTGGGTAGAGATGGTCAGATGGTTATCAGCTATCACTGTATCAGAGGGGTAGGGTGTCTGTACTGCAGTGCTGAGGAGAGGTGCGAAAACAAACCAGGTAAGTGTCATGATATTACATTTAATACCGTCAGAAGTTATTCTATATATATCAATATTAAAGTAGTAAATGCACATATAATTCCTTTCCATGCCTTTATACTCGCATAATGCTTATACATCATGTACATAAATATATATATATAAGTTCAGGCGCAAAACCACGTAAACGCCGATCCAAAAATGGAGATAAACATTGGAATTAAACCTAGAACAATTTTATTTTGTTATATTCCTACTTTTTTATTCATTGGACGATAACCATAGTATCATAGGAAAAGTGGAATTAGTGAAAGTTAAGATTGTTTTCAGGAGAAAACCTTGTATTTAACTACATTTTTGGATTGGTGTTCACGTGGTTTTGCGCCTGAACACTTCCTATATATATAGTGTTAGTGACTGTGGGCCTCCACCACAGTGGCTATGGAGGAATAATAATCATACAGTTCATGCTCCCCTACTATTTATACTTGTATAATGCGTTATAGATCATATATACATATTTACATAGGAGGTGGGCTACGCCCTCGTAAGGAAACAACAGAAATATATTGGCATAGTCTACAACAGAAGAATTTCGAAGGCAAGCCTGGCACGTAGCGTTTTAAAATGTTGCGGTTTAAAAGTGTGCGCTCATGTGACGCCCACGCCGTACCGACTGGCATATGACAGGCATTGGTGGCGCCAAACTATCCTGGCCCAATCAGGCGCACAGTAATTGGCAGATCGGTCCATAGTCACACAAATAAATAGCAAGGAGAATAAATACAATATAATAGCACCAGCCTACTCAGACCATTTTATACTCATATAATTAATTATATATCACATATATCGGGATATTGCCAGTAGTAGGACGTAAAACTACCAACAAGAACGTATAATAAACGTTAAATATGAATATGGATTATGCTAGTATTATTTAGAGTGTTTTCTGCTATTATCTGGAACTGTTTTCACTTTGGTTTCCATGTCACAAAAGTGGTACCCAGCTTGACTTGTTATCGCTTCTCAGTCAGCGCCCCGACCACCCACGCCTTTACTTTCGGCGCGTTTAGTCGCGCTCAATTAGCGCGAGACCGCAGGTGTTGGCCAACAGGCTGGGTCAGTCGCTAATTAGCCAGAAGCTAATTAAGGTGCTGGGGTTGCGCATGCATGGAGCGCATGCGCGCGTGTATGTATTTATTGTTCGTGTGCTGTCCAGTTGTGCAATCGCCACAGCCTGTACGAGCCAGGGGACTTGTGAAAGCCAGGTTACTCACTTCCACATCTCAGCAGGAATTAGCCATATATTTATGATATACGTGTATATATAATTTTCGGCGATAAGGGAATGGGGTTAATGAGCAGATTGCAAGCATTGGGAGGTGGCGCCACCATCGGAGCTAAGGTTGAGTAGGTTGGGCGAGTAGATGACTAACCCCAGGCTCCATCACCTGATCACTGGCGAGTGGAGCTGAGGACTGAGTATGGAATTCCAGGCTTATTATACTCATATAATTCTTATGCAGCATATATATATATATATCTGAGCAAATGAAGTTTGGTGGCCTGAGACGTGGAGCCGCATATGGTTGGTGGGTTGTGGGAGTTTTACGTCCTGGCAACATCTAAGGTCATATCAGGACGGGTACCAACTTGTGACTGCACATTCATGACGACTTTATAGTGTTGCACCACTGGGAGACCAGGCTGCCAGCACCATGGCATAATATCCTACTCAGCCACATTATCCTGACACTGTGCCAACAAGTCCTTGCCCTATCCTAATAATACCGAGCACCAGACTAGGAAGCGACAAGTATCAATTTTTAAGCCATTGGTTTGATTCAACCAGGGTTCACACCTGTGGGTTTGAATTCCACGATTCAAATTTCTCCTGCTTAATCAGCTAATGTATGGAAAGAAAATGCATTTAATCACGCCACTAGTTCATCTTTGTACAGCAGCTCACACAATTACCAACTCTGAAAGATAGCGATAACTTATATTATTATTATTAATATTAACACTAGACCAACACTGAAAATATCTAATTGTAATCTAAACACATAATTTTCTATATGTTTTATATTTCCAAGTCACTTGGTTCCTTTTTTGTTTACATACGAATGTAATACTCCAAAATAGAAGTAATTGAATACTATGCTCCGAACTATATTTCTACTACTACCCAGCTTACCCCCACCCCCACCCCCACCCCCACCCACCCCTCTGGAGGTGGGTCGGAGTAAGCTGGGTAGTAGTAGAAATCCCTCCGCTGAGCACAGTCTGAGCTCGACCACTAGGGGGGGGGGGGGGGGCTACACATTGCTGACATATTGTGTGTGTGTATATATATATATATACAGGTCAACCTCTCTACATCGACCGACCTTGGGACCGACTTTAAGTGGTCGATTTAGGGAGGTGGTCGGTTTATGGAGTTAGAATATGGTTACAATACTATTGGTGGGACCCAAATAAAGCGATCCGTGTAGGGGAGTGGTCGATCTATGGAGGTAGTCGGTTAGGGAGGTTTTACTGTATGTATATATTTGCGCGTGTCATTGTCACACCCATCTGTTGCTATGCCACAAAATGGGCATCGACGCGCGCTCGGGGAGTGCGCATGCGCTCGGTGCGCACGGGGCGCCAGCAGATCGGGCCCAGGGTGTGCGGCACTTGTCGCCTGGGAGCAGCTGCAGGTGCTTCCGGCTGGAAGTGACCACGCGCCGGGTGGGCACGCCGGGCACCAGGCGGCGTGATGGGGCGCTATCTCAAAACGAGGCTAACACTAGCAACAGCCCGCTGAGGGTGGGTGGGGGCGGGCTGCGGCCGATGTACCCGTCTACAGGGCAGCTGTGAGATTGTGGGATATGCAGAAGAGCTATAGGTGGGGTGCCGGGTGGGGTAGCAGTTCCCAGAACAAAAGCTCATTCTTTTCTTACCTCTTCTTCTACCTCTTTCGTGGGTGTCTATATTTAGATCTATTCCTTTTATATGATGTATGTAATTGCTTATTTCTATAAATGCGTGCAGGTATGGGTATATATATATAAATATATATATATACCCATATATATATATATATATGTATGTTTGTGTATCTGAGAGACAATCTGTGTGTGCATGAATGTATAAACAATTACTACCGAGATAAATATTCTTCTAATCGGATTCCAGAAATGCAGTGTCAAATATCATTGCACGATTTAATATATGTAGTTATCTAAATCATAAATGTCATATGTAACTTCATGTGTTGATAGTTATTTATGTTCGCATTTACACTGTTGGCGTTCTTGGCATACAAACGGCCAAGTGTGATTCCATCATACAATCAGGAAGAACGCTGATGCAAGAAAGCTGATTCAAACGTGACCTGCAATGCACAGAACACGTCACTATTCTAAATATCACCACCCTCCCCTCTCGTCCTTCCACCCGTCCCCCTTCTTTCCTCCCCTCCTCTCCCATCCTCTCCCTTCTCCATCCTCTCCCCCCTCTCTCTCATCCTTTCTCTTCTCCATCCTCTCCCCTCCTCTCCCCTCCCCTCCTTTCTCCACCCTCTCCCCTCCTCTCCCCTCCCCTCCCTTCTCCACCCTCGCCCCTCCTCTCCCCTCCCCTCTCCATCCCCTCCCCTCCTCTCCCTTCTCCATCCTCTCCCCTCCTCTCTCCTCCTCTCCCTTCTCCACCGCCCCCTCCACTCTCCTCCCTCTCTATTTCCATCCCACCCCCTGCAATCTCGTCCCCTCCCCTCCATTCTCCACCCCTCTCCTCCCTTCCCCATCACTCCCCTCTCCTCCCACCCCTCCCCTTCCAGCTCCCCACCCTCCCCTCCATTCCCCCTCTCACCCCTCTCCTTCCATCCCCCACACCCCCCATTCGCTCCCATCCCTTCCCCGTCCCTCTCCTCCGTTTCCCTCCTCCCCCCTCTCCTTCCATACCCCCTCCGCTGCCCTCCCATCCTAGCCCTCCCCCTCCCAGCCACACACCCCCTCCTCCCGTCTCCTCCACCCCCCTCCCCTGTCCTGCCCTCTCTATTTCTCTCCCCTCCCCTCCTCTGACCCCTTCCCCGTCTCATCACATCTCCTCCCCTCCCCATCCCATCTCTCCCATCCTCTCCCCTCCACACACTCACCTACATACATACAACCGCTGGCCGACCCTCCCCCCTACCCTCCCCTCCACACACGATCATACATACAACCGCTGGCCGCCCCTCCCCTCGCCACTACACACGTGCCGCTATATACCGGCGCAATGGTCAGGTGCTTAGCGGCAGGTGCACCACACAAAACGTCCACACTCCAACCCGTGCCCCCACAGACTACCCCCGCCCACCCACCCCTCCCCTCCACCCACCCCCCAGACACGCGCATGCGCACTCACCCCGAACACCGCCTGCCGCACCATGGCGTCGCCTCTCACACCAAATCCACCTGTACCCTCCATCAACTCCCGTATCCGGACAGTGTGTGTGGAGGGTGTGTGCGTGTGTGTGGGTTGGTGTGTGTCTAGGTGTGTGGGTGTGTCGGTGTGTCGGTGGGTGTGGACGGGGTGTGTGAGTGGGGGGCAGGATGGGTTGGGGTGTGTGTGGATGGAATGTGATGAGGGAACTGGGGACTTTACCACGCCTGTGAGTGTGTGTGTGTGTGTGTGTGTGTGTGGACTGTGTGTGGTGTGGGGACTGGGGACTTTACCACGCCTGTGTGTGTGTGTGGACTGTGTGTGTGGTGTGTGTGGGGACTGGGGATGTTACCATGCCTGTGAGTGTGTGTATGTGTGGACTGTGGGTGTTGTGTGTGTGGGGGGAATGGGGACTTTGCCATGCATGTGTGTGTGGACTGTGTGTGTGGTGTGTGTGTGGGGACTGGGGATGTTACCATGCATGTGAGTGTGTGTGTGTGTGGACTGTGTGTGTTTTGTGTGTGTGGGGACTGGGGACTTTGCCATGCATGTGTGTGTGGACTGTGTGTGTTGTGTGTGTGGGGGGGGGGGGGGGGACTGGGGACTTTACCATGCCTGTGAGTGTGTGTGTGTGTGTGGACTGTGGGTTTTGTGTGTGTGTGGGGACTGGGGACTTTACCATGCCTGTCAGTGTGTGTGTGTGTGGACTGTGAGTGTTGTGTGTGTGTGTGGGGACTGGGGACTTTACCATACCTGTGTGTGTGGACTGTGTGTGTGGTGTGTGTGGGGACTGGGGACTTTACCATGCCTGTGTGTGTGTGTGAGTGGACTGTGTGTGTGTGGTGTGTGTGGGGACTGGTGAATTTACCACGCATGTGAGTGTGTGTGTGACAGAACCGAAGGCTAAGGGAGCAAACCCTAAACAGAAAACCATGTCACTGTGGCAGCATTAAGGACGGTTGATGTATGGAACTCCCAACATCTCCCGACCAGCCACTGCAGGGACAAATAGTTTTGTGCCTGTCTGGACATGTTCTTGCCGGTGTGAAACCTCTATTTGCTCTCCGAAGAGTGCCGCTGGTAACTTGCAAAAGCCAGCAGCACTTCAAGACTTTTGCAGGCAGCTTTCATGAAATGTACTGAACAAGCTGAACTCTGTTCCGGTATTCACCTACCTCGGAATCTATATCAAGTGATGGATGCATTGATGCTGAAATACAGAGGAGGATGGCCAAGGCTAGCGCATCATTGGAGCGGCTATGCCAGAGACTCTGGAATAACCACGATGTGTCCATGAGGGTCAAAGGCAAGATCTACCGTGCAATTGTGCTATCCAGCCTACTATACGGAGCTGAGGCCTGGACAGTGTACAGACGACAGCTGAAAAAGCTGCGTGTCTTCATGATGCGACATCTGCATTCAATCATGAGGCTAACCTGGAAGGACAGAGTGACAAATAAGGAAATACTTGAATGGACGGGGCTGCCCTCTATGGAAGATCTTTTGATCAAAAAGAATCTCCGGTGGACTCATACTCACACTCCAACATTCAAACACACATTTAAACACACAATTGCGCCCCCAGACCAATACACCTACAGCAGCCAAACTGCACACATGCTCTTGTGACCGCAGCGACATCTTGCGGTTAGTCTACGCAGCACCCCCCCCCCCCACACACACACACTTACACGTCCAGATTTAGTGTTCATAGAAACTTCATGGAACACACACACACACCTCCACACACACGCACACTTCCTCTTCACCTCATGACACCCCAGTGAGCAGATGGTCGGTGGGTCCAGGGCACCATCTAAGATTTGTGCCACCCACCCACCACAGCCTCCCTCGCCACCACCACAGCCTCCCTCACCACCACCACACCCTCCTTCCCCACCTATATGTCGTTCCCAACTACACATGCTTCTCGGACAATGTTCGTAATTGCAAGCAGGCCACGGTAAGCATGCATGGGTGGGGAGAGGGTGTATGTGAGTGTTTGCAGGTGTCTGTATATGTGTGGATGTGTGTGGGGGGGGGGGGGGCGTGTGTATAGCCAGTATGTAGGGGTCTGTAGGTAAATGTAATTGTTGTTGGGTCGAGTTTTACGTCCTAGCAACATCTAAGGTCATATCAGGACGGGTGAAAGTGTGCACTCATGGCAACGTTATAGTGCTGTCCCACTGGGAGACCAGGATGCTGGCACCATGCTCCAATTTCCCACTCAGTCACATTATCCTGATACTGAGTTAACCAGTCCTTTCCCTAGCCTTGTAATGCCGAGCGCCAGGCTGGGTAGTGACACGTATCAATTTAGTAAGTTATTGGTTTGACTCGACCGGGAATTAAACTCCCGACCTTCCGTGTGGGAAGTCTTCACTTTAGCGATCTGGCCACCGCATCCGGTCAAAGTAAGTGTAGTGTGCAATGATATATAAATGTATGTATATAAGTGTGTATGTATGCTTTATGTATGTACATAATTATGTACTCTATGAATGTATGTATGCATGTATTTAAGTATGTATGTATGGTTTTCTTTAAATGTCCATATCTGCAGGTTTTCTTAGGTGTGTATGTGTGTGGTTGTGTGTAGACACAACGAGGTGTAGATATGCGTAAGTATAAATTATATTACTATACACGAGCGTGCATATGTGCATCTATGTACGTGTACGTGCATGCGTGTGTCCATGGGTTTAAATATGTGTGTATGTGTATGCAGGTGTGTGAGTGCGCGTAGGTATACACAGACAGGTGTATAGTATGAAAACACAGGTGTATAGGTATGTGTGTGCGTGTGTATGGGATGGGGTGCGTGTGTATTGATATGTATATACCAGTGTAGACTATTAATAATAGTAATACTATGCAAGGGCACATCCACAAAATAGTATTATTAGTGCATATAAGGTGTGTGCTGGCTTGCACATGCTTGTAAGTATGTGTCTGTTAGTACATGCTTGCGTGTGTTGGCGTGTGTGTGTTGGCGTGGCAGTCCCCAGATGAAGTCATTCACACACACTACATACATGCAGGCGGTGGGTATACTGCAACCAAAAGCCTATTGTTAGACTGTCGTCGCCACAACGCTGAACAAATAAAAGCCCCGCGCACCGACTGAGTTACGGACAGTGCGTATAACTGTCACAAACCGCGTTGTATACTGACAGCGCTCGCAGCGGCGAAATACTGAGGAAACCCAACCTATATGCACGGCACCGGGCGTAACGGTCCGGGCTGAAAATGGCGTCTTTAATAACGTCAGATTAACTCTCAAAGGTCAATGAAACCCGAGTAGGTTCTAGAGAATCGTGTGTGTTGGTTCAGACCGAAGATGATATCCTAAATATGTCTTTTAAAAGCGCATCTAGCAGACGCTCTTTGGAGATTTTTTTTTTTTTGTGTGTTTGGTTCCGGCAGCCGACACTGCCACGCCTCCTAGTGTGGAACGTCCGTGCTGCCACCTGGTGTTAAATCAGGCGAACCGAACGGCGTATAGACTCTCGTATGGTGGAGGGTAAAAAGTAAGTTAGGTGAGATAGAAAAAGTGGTCAGATAGAACTAGCAGGAAGCGCGGCTTTAGACGCATACAAAAGAACCCAAAACATGACATTTTATGTATGTACGATTACGATGCCCTATTAGGCCTGTAGAATTGAATAAATTGGCAGGGTTTTTTTTGTGGTTTGTGTTTTGGTGTTTTTTTGTGTGTGTCTGTCTTGTCAGTGTTTTGTGGTGTTCCTGATTTTTTTGTCTGACTTCGATTGTTGCTGTTGTAGTGGTGGTATTTTTGTTGCGGGTCGTGTGAGGGAGGTGGGATCACTGGGGACGGGCTTCTTTGAACGCGGTATGACGGGTAGTTTAACCAGGCTGTCGTTGTTTTTGCAAAGTAGAACCTATCCATCATGGCCCTTTGTGATTTATTTATCTACTTGTATTTTTAATTTTAATGTCGGGACGTTGTAACCAATGTAGACAAAGTGTTTCTTAATCGCACCCCTTCCTTTTTTGATGAAGTAAAAACAAACGGGGAGGTATGGGTAGGAGGGAACAGCTTTGTGCTAAAATATCCGTCGTATCTGAAACGTAGGGACTAAAATGCCCATATAAATATAAATATTATAAATGTCTTATCAAGAACTTATGTATTTATAATTTATATATATAATTTCTGTATATAATTTCTGGTATATATACCACTTCTGTTCCTTAATGAAATTGCCTCTTGTTTGTGCAAATGTGTATTTCTTGTTGGTCAGGTGACCTCTCAACCCCCAACAGCCTTTATGCCTGCATTGCTACACCCTACGTGCCCAACAGGCTGCTCTTACAACAGCCACCGGATCCTTCTAGATCCTTCCAGATCGCATGCACACAAACAACATCAATTAGTTCCCATAATATGCCCATAATCGTGTGTATTATACGTCGACATAACTACTATGTAGATCTATATATAAATGTGTAGAGACGGCGTTTTATTAGCAACCCGCAAAAATACAATGTTGGTGATACTGATAAAGTCAATAAACGTTCGAATGGAGTCGGAGTGGAATGAACAGCGCACATCTCACGTGTGCCGTCACGCACTTGCATCTGTGACGTCACACCACGCTCACCAGAACCAGCCAATTAGGTAGTCAGTCGTTCATTCACTCGGGGTGTGGTATTTCAAACGCTGACTCGAGCTGCCCGAGAAGCGGAGAAGTTCGCTGCGCATGCGCACCGAGTCGGGCGTTCCGCAGGCGTGACGCACATGGCGCGCGTGCGCACTCACTGCCTATCATGTCGTGTCACGTGATGCTGCCAAACCGCGCATGCGCAAAACAATAGGGGTGTGGAGGAGAAGACATAGTGGGACATACGGTTGTGCCCTCCGCCCCCCCCCCCACACCCCCATTCCTTTACCTCCATCTTCACAAACACACACACACACACACTTCCATGCACGCACACACAGACGTCCTGATATGACCTTATATGTGGCCATGACGTAAAACCCAAACAATGCTAAACTAAAGTACATACACAGGTTAAACTTTCAAAGACATACATTCACAAACATACACAAGTCGATCGGACGAGACAGCCGAATGGGTAACAGCGTTGGCTGGATTCCCATTCGGTAGGTCATGGGTTTGAATCTCGACCAATCAAAGCAATGACTTAGAAAATCGACACTTGTCAGTACCTAGCCTGACACTCAACATTAATAGGATGGGGCGAGGACTTATTTATTCAATATTAGGCTAACATGTCTGAGTGGGATATTGGGTCATGCTGTCAGCTGCTCAATTTCCCAGTGGGGCAGCACTGTGAAGTTGCGATGAGTGTGCACTGTCACAAATCGGTCCATCCTGATATGACCGTAGCTTTTTTGCTAGGATGTAAAACCCCAACAAACAAACAAACATGCGCAACGGTACTCATCTTACGCTTAGGCAATTGTGGCGCCAACTGGGGAAGAACAGAAAAAAAAATAAAAGCACTGCCTCAGTGTGGTGTATCACATTGCAGTTAGATTGTTTCTTTTTCGCCCTAGCAACATCTAAGGTCATATCGCCGTGAATATGGCCTATGCTGCTGACACGGCTTAAGCAGCCACCAATCAATCAATCAATCTAAAATTCTAAGGTCATAACATGACGGTTACAAATAGATGTCCCACCAGGCCTGACTCTAGCTCAAGCTAATGAAGCGCTGAGATGGTTGCTTGGTTGTTGGAGTTTTACGTCCTGACAACATCTAAGGTCATATCAGGATGGGTACCAACCTGTGATAGTGTGCACTCATTGCAACTTTATGGTGCTGCATCACTGGGAAATTAGGTTGCCGGCACCATGACCCGAGATCCCACTCAGTCACATTATCCTGTCACTGAGCTAACCAACTATTGTCCTATCCTATTAACACTGAGCACCAGGCTAAGAAGTGACAAGTATCAATTTCATAAGCCATTGGTTTGAATCGACCGGGAACCGAACTCCTGATGTCCCGATTGGCGCGCTCTACCGATTCGGCGACCACGTCCAGTGAAGCGCTGAGTGTTCTCTTATCAGAAGCTTATTATGAGTGATCATTTGTCTGATGCCTGGGGTTCTCTTTGTACCGCCGAACTGCTTCACCATCAAGTTGCCAAAGCCACTTCCCCAATGCTCACCCGGTGTATACAACACGCTAGAGATGGCCAGATGCTGATTTGGTTGTTGGGGTTTTAAGTCATGGCAATATCTAAGGTCATATCATTATCAGGACCGGTACCGACTTATGACAGTGCACACTCAGGGCGACTTTATAGTGCTGCCCGATTGGAAAATCACTTAATCAGGCCGCCGGCACGATGACCCGATATCCCACTCAGTTACATTATCCTGACACTGAGCTAACCAGTCCTTGCCCTATCCTATTAATGCCGAGCGTCAAGCTAAGGGGAGACAAGTTTAACCGTCGGGCTATTCCACCCCCGCTTAAGGCGACCCTACGTGTTAATATAAATAATTGTTTCCATGTGAATGACTTGTGCCTCCTGCAGCCGGTTGTCTGTCACCCTGCCAGCCTGACCCTTGACTAGCATTGCCCGAGGTGGAGAGTTCGACTCCTGACAGACCATTGGCAGAAGGCCCTTAATTAAATAAGATTATAGAGCAATCCAAATAGCAATCTGAAGTTGACCATAGCGGTTAATAATATAAGTCTGGAGGACAGTAAGGAATGCAAGGAACGTTCATGTCACTTCTTAGGAGCTCACCATTTTATTCTTACCTCTTACTAACAGAATGAATTTAGCAATATAACTTATGTTATGATTTAAATATAGTTTAACAGTGGAATGTTTGTTATAAGCCAAATCCCCTCCCATATAATTAAGTTAAATAAGTTTGGAATTTCGACAATAAAAGCCTAAATATCGGCTAAAACATCGGAGCGTGCAAAAACACGTCCGATGGGTCTGGGTCCGAATGCCCGACCTTCTATCGTTGCTAGGATAGTCACAATTGACGTATCCAAGCAACGCTTTACAGCAGGGAACCCTGCCTCGCAAAATGCGCGCCCGCGCATGATGCGCGCCCGCGCAAAATGCGCGCCCGCGCATGATGCGCGCCTGCGCAAAATGCGCACAAATAATCGGTCGAGTAGTCTCACCCACTTCACAAGTATCAATTTTATAAGTCATTAGTTTGACTCGACCGGGAATCGAACTCCCGACCTTCCGCACGGGAAGCTTACGTTCTACCGATTCGGCCACTGCCTCCGGTGGCCAGATGCTGCGAGTCCGGTCTATAAATAGACCAGACAGGTGCATCTGCCACCTTCCAGTGAATATACATTTTCCCCTTCCGTTAACAAAAAATATATCATTTTTGTTAAAGCATACCCTTCGTGTGTATACATCTACATCTATGCTTAGAAGTTAGATGTAATACGGAAGTTTTTCCTTTAAATACTGGAACCAGTTTTTTGTCTGATTAAAAAATGTAATAATAGAGGGGTGGGGAAGGGACAGGAGTTAACTATAAAATGTGTAGATGGCTAATTATATTTGGCCTCTGAGGTGCTGCTGTGTAGGGTATGTGTTGGGTACAGAAATAGGGGGCGCTGTGAAGGCGTGGCAGGTGTTTTGTCGCCACGGCTCCTTTTCAAAGGGTCGCACTGTGCGCTGGTAACCATGGATATAATGTGTTGGCTTACAAAAACAACGGCATATATATATATATATATATATATATTAGAAATTTTGAATAACTGGACACCATCTAACATACTCTATGTGTTCAATCTGCTGAATATATAACCCCACCTCTCCACCCCATGGCCCCACCATCACCCTCCCCTCCCCCCTCCCCCCTCCCCCCTACCCCCTCCCCCCTCCCCCCCCCCCCCCCTCACCACCACCATGACTTCCCTGGAAACCTAGCCGCAGCATGTCGGTTACGCCGCTATGCATTCATAAACATATATATGGAATAGCCCGACAGTTAAATATGTTTTATGAATTGCGGTATAACTGACATCCTGCGGGTAGGTTCCCAGGGAAGTCATAGTGGTGGTGAGTGGAGGGGAGGGTGATGGTGGGGCCATGGGGTGGAGAGGTGGGGGGTTAGATATTCAGTAGATTGAACACATAGAGTATGTAAGATGATGTCATGTTATTCAAAATTTTACACGGGTTATGAGAGAAGTTATTAAGCAGCTACAGGGGTATATATTATATACATATATAATTATATATATACAGCAAAACGTCTCTAAATCGACCGACAATGGGACTGACTTTAAATGGTCCACTTAGGGATGTGGTCAGTTTAGGAAGTTAGAATATGGTCACAATGGTATTGTTGGGACACATATAAAGCGATCGATATAGGGGAGTGGTCGAATTGTGGAGGTGGGAGGTTAGGGAGGTTTTACTGTATGTATGCAACACTCTCCTCCCACCCACCCACTCCAGTCCTTAAAGGTGTATAGTCCGATGAAAGCATCAAATGTATACATATATATATATATGTAGTTCTGCGCAGACAAGGAAGACAGTAATGATAATGGCTGACACGGATTTATTCAAACAACTACAATCGGATAATGACATCCCAACAATTGAACCGTATCTGGCTGGGACTAAACGCCCTACCGAGTAAAAATAGCAATATTCCCTCTAGTACCAAAAAAAAAAGCACATGTGCTTTCGTCTGTGTCGCAACGGTAATGGCCGTATCGACCGTCACACCCACCCCTTGCCTGGCGCCGCAGCGCCATCTGGCGAGTTCAGGTGGCAATAATCAGAACCATATATAGTTGTAGCAACTAGACAACAGAGGGAGACTCTGTGCCGTCATCAGACCAGTGCTCAAGCTCCCAGACCATAAGTCAGGGGACGGGGAGGAGAGAGAAGGGGGGAGGGGAGTCCACGCCGTCCCTACACCAGGATATAGGATATATCCCAGCTATATATATGTATATATATATATATATATATGGGTAAGCAGTTTATTCATCGGTAGCATCCATTTTGTCATATACCTCTGGTCGTGAATATGGTCTGTGCTGCTGTAACGGCGTAAAGAAACCACCAACCAATCATTAAATGATTTGTTGATTACATCAGCCTACTAAGTGTACTATTAATTATTATTAACTGTTTACATAGTGGTTGTGTCATCTTACTGGTGATATCCATTGCAATGCCTGGATATTTTCTCAGCCTTATAAAGCTGCTATTAAAATGATCTACAGTATATGTCTCAATAGACGTGCACTCCGTGAATGCAGCAGACACATGGATGCGTGTCGATTCAAACTTAAAGAATGTTATGGATTTGTTTTTGTCGTGCCTCTGAAATAAAGTGGGATTGTTTTATTTTATGCGCATTCAGTCTGAATATGATCGTAATTTGTGCATGCTTTCAATCTTGACATGGGGGTGTGTGCTTCTATTGGGTATCATGCTTCTATTGGGACATATATGGTATTCTGATTTATTTTATATTTTGCCATTGTTCATTCGATGTATAAATTGACCATCCCTATGATGAAAATCGGCGATGATTAAAATAGTTATCTTGCAAATGCCTAAGCAAAACAGTTACATAATATTTCAATACATTTCCACATATCTACATAATCATTGACTGATAAATGAAACAACCCAGTGGTCCATAACTGGTTCATCAAAGGCTGTGGTATGTGCTGTTCTGTCTGTGGGAATGCACATATACAATTTTAATGAGACTCCTTGCTGCCTATTGGAAAGAGTAACCTATGTGGCGACAGTGGGTTTCCTTCAAAGAACTATGTCAGAATGACCATATGTCTCATGTCCAATAGCCGATGATAAAAATCAATGTGCTCTAGAGGCATCGTTAAATAAATAAAAATAACAAGCAATATAGAATTCAGCTAGTAGTAGTACTACTATGCCAGACCCAACACTACCAATGCTCACGCAATGCCAGATGGCGCCACCATTGCCTGTGCCTGCCAGGGTTCCCGCTAGGGGACGCCACTTGCTGACCCGCTGACCACGTCCAATCTCTTCATACTTTTACAGGAAACACAATTATACTAAATTGTGGAACTTTCCAAGTGCTGATATTCATCACCAAACTAACCCTTTTTCTTCTGTCTGTAAATGAAGTGATTTTGTATTAACGGGGCAATTTGGTGCGATTTAGAACAAATGAAGCCATTTTCTGGGCGATTAAACCCGTCGGCATATCGGATTGCATCTGTCTCTCTCCTGGTTCCCCTCCTCCCCCATCTCCATCCCTCCCCCTCACTCCCAGCAACACCCCCCTCCCACCCACTCCAGTCCTTAAACGTGTATAGTCCGATGAAAGTATCAAATGTATATGCAATTTAGATACTGGTGCACTTATTAAGCATTTGGTCTGCATATAAAGGGGCCCTCAGCTAATTTACTAGAACCCACTATATAGGGTATTCATGTGACGTCACAAACCGGATGCGTGGCCATTGTGGCGATATCAACTAGTAAACATCCTATAGAGTTTGCCTGTATGCGCTGTGGAAAACGTCTATTTCATTCAAAATTAATAGAAATCCGGAACCCTAACCTTAGAAATTTAATATAATCTATTCGTTGAAAATGTTTTCTTTATGTGTACCCAGCGATTTGTTTCTAGGTGGTGTGGTTTTAGAGATATTTCAGTTTTTCTGTATGAAGATTGCTCACGACCATTGACAATGCCCTGAGTTTGCCGGTACGCGCAGTAAAAAACGTCTATTTCATTCAAAATTAATAGAAATCCAGAACCCTAACCTTATAAATTTAATATAATCTATTCGTTGAATATGTTTTCTATATGTGTACCAAGCGATCTGTTTTTAGGTGGTGTGATTTTAGAGATATTTCACTTTTTCTGTGTGAAGATTGCTCACGACCATTGACAATGCCTTGACTGGCTTGAGTTCGCCGGTATGCGCAGTGCAAAACATTAGTTTTATTCAAAATTAATAGAAATCCAGAACCCTAATCGTATCAATTTAATATAATCTTATTGGTAAAAATGTTTTCTATATCTGTACCAACCGATTTGTTTCTAGGTGGATTACTTTTATAGATATTTCACTTTTTCTGTATGAAGATTGCTCATAGCCATTGAGTTTGCAGGGTGACAGTGTGTTATTATTGTAGTTACTATCGCCACAATGGCCGCACTTCTGCTTAGCGTGACGTCACTGCATACCCTATATTGCTGAAGCTTACAGTTACAGTGTCAGAGTTTTGGTGTGCTTGCCAAAATTAAGTTGCCATGTTTTCACTCCATATATCTCAAAAGTTAGTCATTTTAAATCAAAATTACTTCAAACTGAAGTGATGTAGATTATTTCGTATTTATCTCAGAAAATGGCAGAAACTCAAAATCATCGGACTATGCAACTTTAAAGGCGGGTGCTTCGGCACTGTTGGGAGGGCGGTCGGTGAGAACGAGCAAACATCACTCCACCCCCACCCCCACCCCCACCCCCACCCTCCACACACCTCTCTTTTATCGCTGTCCCAGCATGCAATGGCCGGCAGCCGAGCACTGCATTCACCATTGGCAGTATCCCGTCAGATTTATGGCGGGCCGCTGGCACCAGCGAAGGCAGGCCTCGACGCATTGTTTGTTGCAGTGTTGACCGCTAGGGGGGCAGGGAATGTGTGAGGTGCGGCCGGGTGCGGAGCGGAGCGGCGGCGGGGGCGTGGGGGGGGGGGGGTCATGAGGGTGGAGGGAGTTAGCGAGGCATGGGGGGGGGAGGGGAGGAGGGGAGAGTATGGGGGGGGGGGTCATCATGACAAGCGAGGAGGAGTGTGTGCGTGGGAGAGGGGGGGGGGGGGGACGGGAGGCGCACTGGCTGGCAAGGGTGCATGTCAAACCACTGTTGGGCAGTGGGCAGTGCTGGTCACCATTGTGGCCAAAGGTCAGGAAGGTCAAGGGAAAAGGCTAATCACGGGCCTTGCAAGGTCGGGTACCGCGGCTGCCCAGAGTGGCTGACCATTCTCTGGGAAGGCCACCCCAAATTTGCAAGTACATAAATCTCACACTCCACCCCTACCTCTCTATCCCTGTAGCTCTGTCTGTCTCTGTCTTTCTCTGTCTTTCTCTGTCTTTCTCTGTCTTTCTCTGTATTTCTCTGTATTTCTATGTATTTCTATGTATTTCTATGTATTTCTATGTATTTCTATGTCTCTCGGTGTCTCTGATTCTCTGTCTCTCTCACTCTGTCTTTGTCTCTCTAACTCTCTGTATCTCTCTCTGTCTCTCTCTCTGTCTCTCTCTCTCTCTCTCTCTCTCTCTCTCTCTCTCTCTCTCTCTGAGTAGTCCATGTGTTGATGCTATCATTTTGTGCTTCTTGAGTGTACATACTTTTCCCCCTGGAAATTCGCTAGTATGCATTGGACATGTCTAATAAAATGCATATGTGCGTACATGTATGTACTTGTTTGTTGATGTTTTATGTCCTTGCAACATCTAAGGTCATTTTAGGACGGGTATCGACTTATGGCGATGTGCATTCATGGTGACTTTATAGTGCTGCCCCACTGGGATGACATTAACAGGGCCCCCAGCACCATGATCTGATTTCCCACTCAGTTACATTATGCTGACACTGAACTAACCAGTCCTCGCCCTATCCTAGTAACAGAGTAATGCCGATCACCAGGCTAGGTAGTGACACGTCTCAATTATGTAAGTCATTGGTTTGAATCGGCTGGGATTCGAACTACATATCTTGTGTACGGGATGTCTGCTCTAGACGATATATATATATATATATATATATATATATATATATATATATATATATGTGTGTGTGTGTGTGTGTGTAAAAGTATGCCTGTCTATACTGCATATGGACTGTAACTACATAGGCATATCTGTATACATGAGTATCTAGGAATATTCATTTGTATGTCCATATGTCCATGTATATTACATATATATATATATATGTGAATATATACATATATGTGAATATATACATATATGTGAATATATACATATCTGTGTATATATATATATATATATTCTCATATTATGCATATATATATATATATGTATGCATACTACTATTATTACTACGTATATAGTTTACTCATAGTTAATTACAGACTCTATTGAATATAGTATGCTCATTGTGAATTACAGACTCTACTGAATATAGTATGCTCATTGTGAATTACAGACCCTATTGAAGAAGGATCACCTTGCCATAAAACGTTGTCCGTTCTTAAGAACTTCGCCACAAATTTCGCTCTGCGATGAACACCTCATTGCTTCCAAATACTTCCCTTCCCTACCAGCCAGAAACCAGCGTCTAGCAACTAGCAACCAGCAAGCAACGGCGACCATTGCAAATCGCAAGGAAAGCCGCGCCAAGCGATCATAGTGACGGCCGTTGACACCAGGGGGCAGCAGCGTTGAATCCGACTCGGACGCGCTACTCAGGCTGCCCCCTAGCGTCCATGAACAGAACTAACGCCGGCATCGCGCCATCAAAGACTAATCGCTAGTCTCCTAAGATAAGAGCGCGTCTATTTAATATTCCTGACACACGATCAAACCCCCCCCCCCCCATCACCCGCCATGTTCACATTCTCCACGCATTCACGTCTGATTTATTGGACATGATTTCATGTCCCACTTGATGTGTTTTCGGACGGTGCAATAAGTGGCGCCCCCAAGTGTGGGCGTCGGTAACTAAGGCTATCGCGTGCGAAGTCCTTATTTGGGGGTGGGGGGGGGGGGGGGTGTAGGTAGTGGATGGGATGGAGGCGAGAGTGGGGGGGGGGGGGGTCGGGCTCAAAGGGACGGCCGACCTTGATCCGAGGCCTGGCGGTGAAGTATCGCAGTAAATCACTACCAGTCGCGGGCAGATTGGGGTGGGTGGGTGGGTGGGGTGGGGTGGGCGGGGTGGGCGGGGTGGGCTGGGTGGAGGAGGGGGGTCTCGGCAGAGTCAACAATCGGGCGGGACACCCGGCTGAGATGTCAGGCTGTCAGGACCAGTTTCCTGTGCAGCAATCAACTGGGGCGGTTCATATCAACCACACGCGGGTGTCAAGTGATGGGTGGAGATAAGAGGGGGGAGGAAGGGGGAAAGGGGTGAGTGTGGGTAGGGGGGGGAATAGGAAGGGGAGAAGAGCAGAGACAGGGTAAGGGAGAGAGAAAAATGGGGGGTGGAGGAGTGTGCGGGAGGGGGGAGGGAGGGGAGAAGGAGATAGGGCGACGTGGTAGTAAGGGACCTGCGGAGTTAGGGGAAAGGGTGCAGGGAGAAGAGGGGGAGGTTGGAGGATAGGGGTGAGATTTGGAGGATAAGGAAGAGAAAGAATTTGCTTTGTTTGTTTTGGTGTGGTTTCAGGTCCTTGCGCCGTCTAAAGGTCATACCAGGATGAGTACCGACGTGTGACGGTGCACACTCATGGCGAATTTATAGTGCGGCCCCACTGGGAGACAGTGGCAACGGCACCATGACTCGATAACCCACTCAGACATAATACCCAGTCCTTGGCCTATCCTATTAATGCTGAGTGCCTGGCAAGTACAAATTTGATAAATTATTAGTTTGTTCCAGCCGTTTAAAAAAAAGATTACGGTCCTGACTTTAGATGTTGCCAGGTTGTAAAATTCCAACAACCAACTAATAAATAATCAAATATAATAATAATAATAATTAATAATAAAAATAACCGAGTATGTATATAGGCTGTGTGAAGAAGAGAAGCGATGGCAGCAAGGGTTAGGTGAAAATGGAGAGGAGTGGGTGGGTGGGTAAGTTTGTTTTGTTGTTGTTTTACATCCTAGCAACGTCTAAGGTCATATCAGTACGGGTACTGACTTGTGACAGCGTGCACTCATGGCTACTTTATAGTGATGCCCCACTGGAAGACCAGGCCACCAGCACCATGACCTGATATCCCACTCAGTCACATTATCCTGACACTGAGCCAACCAGTCCTTGCCCTATCCTAATAATGCCGAGCGCCTGGCTAGGAAGCAACAAGTATCAATTTTTAAGTCATTGGTTTGACTCGACCAGGGTTCGAACCCATGACTCGATGGTCTACCAACACGGGAGACGGACACTCTAAAGGCCCTGTCACACTATGACGTAACGACGTGAGCATAGGGAGAACGTGAAAAACGTCGAACTTCTCGGCGTAGTATGCAAATTTGGGCACAAGTTGAATGTGGATGCAGCGTAGTTGACGAGAGCGTAACGTCGGTAAAGCGTAGTGATAGCATCATTCAACAAGAGAGGTCAACGTCATTATGCTCACGGAACATTATGTATGTTATTCCATCGCCAGAACTATGTTACGTGACGTTACATACATCATGACACGGTGGCGAAATGCTGAACGTACGTTGAACCTACGTTGAACGTATGTTGAATGTATGTTGAACATATGTTCGGCATACGTTCTCCTGATGTTCCCATTATGCTGTGTGGACGTTTCCACTGGCTTTAATGTGGGTCAACATAGTGGAACGTAGTGAGCAGTGTTTGACTAACGTCCATTTAATGTCATTGACGTTCACCAAACATGTACAGAACATACAGCGAATGTAAACCCTTACGTTGAGTTACGTTGAAAGTTTTGAACAGGTTCAAAACCTTGACGCGCGCCGACATAACACGACGTAATGTGACGTAGCTCGACGTCAGTCTAACATCATTCCGATGTCATCATAACGTAACCCAATGTACGTCAACGTAATGACGAAACGTGACCACATCAGGCTGAGGTTGGCTCGTTATGTCATAGTGTGACAGGGGTATAACTCATTCGACCATCCGGTCTGGTGGGGTTGTTAAGTGGGTATGTAGGTGGAAGAGCAGCAGGTTGCATATTGGCGCTTTGTCGCTGTTTGTTCGTTTGCTTCCGACTGGGCGCATTGGCCGAATCGGTACAGCGCAGTTCTCCCATGCGGAATGTCGGGAGTTCAGTTCCTCGTCAAGTCAAACCAATGACTTATATTATAAAATTGATACTTGTCACCTCTTTGCCAGGCGCTTGGCATTATTAGGATAGGGCAAAGACTGGTTAGCTCAGTGTCAGGATAATGTGACTGAGTGGGATATCAGGTCATGGCCATGGTGGACTGGTCTCGCAGCACTATAAAGTCACCATGAGTGTGCACTGTGACAATTCGGCACCCGTCCTGATATGTTGCAAGGACGTAAAACTCCAACAATCAACCGATCATTTGGTTCCTGGACCTGTGGCGTGGGAGTGGTCTGTGTGTGTGCGTGTGTGTGTATGTGTCCATACGTGTGTGCGTGTGTGCGTGTGTGAGCGTGTGTGTGTCCGAGGGGTCAGCTGCTCCGGCCGCCATGTTGACCTTGCTGCACGCAGGCTCCGACTCCGGCGCTCAGTTGTGGTCAAGCCCAGTGAGTCCTCCCGCACTGTCATTATGTACTTATGCTTTCTGCGCCGGGCAAAATAACAGTCTGCCGACTTGACCGCTTGACCGGGTTGGCCGGGTCGGCCGGGCTGACGGGCGGGCGGGCCCGGCTTGACCAGGTCGGCCGGGCTGACGGGCGGGCAGGCCCGGCTTGGCCGACCAGTCAGTTGAGACCCTGGATTCAATCTGTCAATCGGTTGTCAGCTCCTGTCGTGATCACCTGTGTTTGGCATGTTGAGCGGTTATCGGCCTCGCCTGTTCCCATGGACATCGCCCTCCCCCTCCCCTCCCTACACACACACACACACGCTGCGGACACAGGGGACCGGTGGTCAGTTCCATACATGTCCCTCAATGACAGCTCATCACCAGCGTGTGCTCACCTATAGCTAACTACACCTCCCCCCTCCCGCCACACACACGCATCCCCCATATCCCTCCACACCGCCAACTCAGGGAAGCAGTGATTAGTCCCATACAAGTCGCTTGGTGGTCGTTTTGGTTATCATGTGGCCACTTATAGCTAGCTACTGCCCCCCCCCCCCCACTCCCGCTCCCTCCAATCTTCTTCCTCCTCCATCCTCCCTCCTCCTTCCTGCCTCCCCCGTCCTCCCTCCTCCCTCTTCTTCTTCACTCCTCCCGCTTCTCTCTTCCCTCCCCTCTGCCCCCTCCTCCCTCCACCCGCCACCCTCCATCCTTTCTTCTCCCCCTCTCTCCCCCTCCCTCCCTCTCTCCCCCCTCTCCCTTCTCCTCCCTCCCTCCTCCATCCTCTTTCCTCCCTCTCCTCTCTCTCCCCTACTGTCCCCCATCACCTCTCTCTCTCTGCTCTCTTCTCTCTGCTTCCCCTCCCCCCTCCCCCTCTCCACCCTCCTTCTCCCCCCTACCCCTTCCCTCCTAACCCCTCCCGACACACACCGACAACACCCTGGAACAGTGG
This sequence comes from Branchipolynoe longqiensis, assembly GCA_030323885.1. Lineage (NCBI taxonomy): Eukaryota > Metazoa > Annelida > Polychaeta > Phyllodocida > Polynoidae > Branchipolynoe > Branchipolynoe longqiensis. The sequence goes on along the minus strand of CM059201.1, from coordinate 37,080,612 downwards.
TCAGTTCCGCACTTGGTAGTCACTTGACCATGTTTTAGGTAAGCCATATGATTATCTATAACCACACCCTTCCACGTGGTCCTTTTCCACCAACCTCTCCTTGACCGCTTGACCACCGCCCGCCCACCGGTCACCAGCGGTCAGCTTGGATGTCAGCATGTTGACCAGGGGGTCACATGTCGCTACAGCTCTGCTACATTGTTACTCACTGCTGGACAGGATGAGACTCAGACAGGTTCCCATGGAGAGTACTGACCCACCCACTCCATCATCTGCCCACTCCCCCACCATGTCTGCTGACTACTTCTCCACACCACTACCCTAAATACCCACTCCCCCCCCCCCCAATCAACTCCACTCCCCTCCCCTCCTCTCCCCTCCTCTCCCCCTCCTCTCCCCCTCCTCTCCCCCCCCCCCCCTCTCCCCCTCCTCTCCCCCTCCTCTCCCCTCACCTCCCCTGCCCTCCCGGCCTCTCCCCTCCCCTTCGCCCCTCTTCCCTCCTCTTCCCCCCTCCTCCCTCCCCTTTTTTCCTTCGCCCTTCCTGCCCTTTCTCCCCATCGCTTCCCCATACCCCCTTGCTCCCCTCCCTCCTCCATTCTCTATCCTTCCTCCCCCTTCCTACCTCCTTCTACCCCTCTACTCTCCTCCTTCCCCCCCCTCCCCCTCCCTTCCATCTCACTCTTCTTCCTCCCTCTCCCCCTCCCTCCTCCCATCCTCTCCCTCCCCTCTCCCCTCTCCTCATCCTTTCCTCCTTCCTTCCGCCCTTTCCATCCTTTCCCTCCCTCCTTACTTCCTGTCCTCTTACCCTCCTGTTTCCTCCTCCCTCCTGCTCCTCACCTCCTCCATCCCACTCCTCCCTCCACTTTCCTCCCTCCTCCTCCCTCTTCTCCCTCCCTCCTCCGTCTCCCCCTCCTCCCTCCCTCTTCCCCACCCTCCCTCCTCCCCATCTCCTTCCCCCTCCTCCCTCCTTCCTCCCCCTTCCTCCCCACTCTCCCCCTCCTCCCTCCTTCCCTCGCCCCCTCCCCCCCTCCCTCTTCCCTCCTCCTCTCCCTCCTCCCTCCTCCTCCTCCCCTTCCCTCCTCCATCCCTTTCCTCCCCCATCCCCCCTCTCCCCTCCTCCCCTCCTCCCCTTTCCTCCCCTCCCCACCTCCCCCTCAACCCTCCTCCCCCCCCCCCCTTACCCCGGGCGTATCGCTTTGACGACCCCCGTGTTTCCTTCTTTCTGAACCCCTGCACTGCCGCGTTGTCGCGCTATCACGCCGCGCTTTGTGGCGTGCCGTCTCTACGTCTCACGTTGACATTAAAGTGTCGGTGAGTGGCATTCCCCGCCCTCAATGCACTCGGTGTTTACCGCCTCTAACCACTAGGCGGCGCGCCGCGTTGTTTGACTTGCAGTTGCGCTGTACACTAGGACCATCACTCATACGATTAAAACTCACAGGATGGGGACATAGGATGGGGGGGGGGGGGGGGTGCTTCATGATAAGTGTGAGATTAATGGGGGGGGGGAGCATTTGTCTCACATTTGATTATTTATTCATTTGTTTATGTATTTATTTGACACGAAGTACCTCATAATTTAATATTTTACTTCAAGGTTACACTTAAAGCTGCATAGTCGGATGGAGCATCGAATTTTCAAACCCAAAGCAATTATCTAGATTTGATTCTGCATATCCAACTTAGCTATTGATGCATGTATTAAGCATTCGTTTGCTGTCATATAGAAGGGAACACTGCATACTAATGTAGCAGTCACACTACGACGACAAGCAGCAGCGACAGCCCTGCGACACCCACTGTCGATTGTCGCTGATTGTCGCCGATTGTCGCGCAGGTGTCGCGCAGGTGCCGCCGTGACACCTCCGCGACACCTCCAGTTTCTCCACTCTTTCTCGACTGTCGCCGAGTTGTCGCGGGGATTTTGGACATGTTGAAAAACTTCGACGACAGCAGACGACAGCCGAGGTTGCGGCACTGTGGCGGCACTGTGGCGGCACTGTCGCACTGTCGCGGCACTGTCGCGGCACTGTCGTGGCACTGTCGTCTTGTCGTTAAGCTGTAGTTGCTTCTCTCTCCATGTATGTGTCTCTGTGTCTGTGTCTATGTGTCTGTGTCTCTGTGTGTGTCTGTGTCTATGTGTGTCTATGTGTGTCTATGTGTGTGTCTGTGTGTGCCTGTGTCTGTGTGTGTGTGTCTGTGTCTGTGTGTGTGTCTCTGTGTGTGTCTCTGTGTGTGTGTCTCTGTGTTGTATCTCTGTGTGTGTCTCTGTGTGTGTCTCTGTGTCTCTGTGTCTGTGTGTGTCTGTGTGTGTCTCTGTGTTGTGTCTCTGTGTGTGTCTCTGTATGTGTCTCTGTGTGTGTGTCTCTGTGTTGTGTCTCTGTGTGTGTCTCTGTGTGTGTCTCTGTGTCTCTGTGTATGTGTGTGTCTGTGTGTGTATCTCAGTCTGACTCTCACTCTGACTCTCACTCTCAGTCTGACTCTCACTCTCCCTCTCCCTCTCACTCTCAGTCTGACTCTCACTCTCACTCTCAGTCTGACTCTCACTCTCACTCTCACTCTCAGTCTGACTTTCACTCTCACTCTCAGTCTGACTCTCACTCTGACTCTCACTCTCAGTCTGACTTTCACTCTCACTCTCAGTCTGACTCTCACTCTCACTCTCAGTCTGACTCTCACTCTCAGTCTGACTCTCACTCTCCCTCTCACTCTCAGTCTGACTTTCACTCTCACTCTCAGTCTGACTCTCACTCTCACTCTCAGTCTGACTCTCACTCTCAGTCTGACTCTCACTCTCACTCTCCCTCTCACTCTCAGTCTGACTTTCACTCTCACTCTCACTCTCACTCTCACTCTCAGTCTCAGTCTCACTCTCACTCTCAGAGACACAGAGACACACAGAAACACAGAGACACACACACAGACACACACACAGACACACAGAAACACAGAGACACACAGAGACACACACACACAGACACATACATAGAGACACACAGAGACAGAGTCACACACACAGATACACACACAGAGACACACATATACACACACAGACACACACACAGAAACACAGAGACACACACACACAGACAGACACAGAGACACAGACACACACATAGAGACACACACAGAGACACAGAGTCACACACACACAGACACACACAGAGACACAGACACACACACAGAGACACAGTCACAGACACTGTCGTCCCGCTGTCTTCCCGTTTGTCGTCCCGATGTCGTCCGTATGTCGTCCGATTGTCGTCCAACTTAGCCCGAATTTGCATATGTCGTCGTGATTTCTCAAAATTCCAGCCGCCGGCTGTCGTCCTCCCATTGTCGTCGTAGTGTGACTGCTACATTAGTGAATTGTCAAACTATACCAAATGTAACTCTTGGAATGATTAGTATTGTTATTTCAGCTGATTTGAGCTAGCTGCTGATGACAACATCAGACTACATATACACATATTGTAAATAACTGTATAGTCACATGGCTGGAAGACCAGTGTGACGGCGCTGACAAAAGACTTTATTCAATGAATAAACACAAATTAAAACAACAAAAACTGGTCCACTCTTCTGCTCCTGTTAATCAGTCAATGAAAATTAGTGTTTGTTTTGTTTACAGATTTGTATATAAATATACATTATTTATAGATATATTTCTGTTTCGATGTGTTTGAATGTTTATTTAGACTAGTTCTCACAATAAACTATTTCTTTTCACGGCATTGTGATACGCGAGTATACCAACATAAATTACATCAGCGCCCGATGACCCCAGCTGACCCCAATCTCATACTACAATAAAGGGGAACACACCTCTAGAAGTTGGTGATCGTCCTTTTGATCACACAAATCAGGGTCGGGCGGTTTTTATTTGTATTTCTAATTGTTATGGCATATGACGTAGAGGTAATGTGTAACCATATGCGTTCTGGTAGGTCGTGGGATTATAAACCCTGGGTTCGAACCCTGGTTGAGTCAAACCAATGACTTAATAAATGATACAAAAGTTGAATTGCTGCTAGCCCAAAGTATTTTTAACAGTTTTAAAAAAAATCAAAATTTAAACAAATCAATGACGGGCGATTTTTCAGGCAAAGGCGGGGACGATCATCAATTATATTTTTGGGGAGGAACCTAAATGCTATCTAGTGAACAATGTCACCTTGGAAAAAACACGGGTTCTAATCCAATCACCAACGTTAATCAACATTGAGCCACATCAGTACTTGGACGGGTGACTACATGGTAATACATGAATAAATCAATGAAATAAATAAATAAATAAATAAATAAATAAATAAATAAATAAATGAATGAATGAATGAATGAATGAATGAATAAATAAATAAATAAAAGGTGCCATAGACATCCTAATACAGGCTCAGTCATGGATGAGTGAATTGTACTTCTAACACCGCCACTAACCGCTACTGCCACCAGGGCAACTCCACGCATGCGTGATCAGCTTGTCTCGGGGTGTGCGGGGTGTGCGGGAGGGGGGGGGGGAGACTGTCTAGCCGAGGCTGAGGGCATGCTGGGACTCGCCCGACCCCGCAGATCCCAACAGCGTTGCGGTGCACAAAGAGAGCCTGCGCGGTCCACAACTTCCTCGTGGTGTATGTGTCATGGTGAGACGCTGGCAGTTTGATCCCCTTAAAGTTTAAGGGCCCGCGTATGCATCATCCAGTTGCCAGCGGCCTCAATCACGCCCCTCAATCACTCCCCCTCAACCACACCCCTCAACCACACCCCTCCTCCTCCACTACCCGGTAGAGCATGGGTCTCGCGTATGGGAGATCAGGAGTTTGGTTCCCGGTCGAGTCAAACCAATGACTTATCAAATTTATACATGTCGCTTCCAAGCCTGGCACTCAGCATTAATAGGATAGGGCAAGGACTGGTTAGCTCAGTGTCAGGATAATGTGACTGAGTGGGATATCGGGTCATGGTGCCGGCAGCCTGATTTCCCAGTGGAGCAGCACTATACATCTGCCATGAGTGCAGCGGCCTAATCGACAAGAGCGCTTGTTTCCCATGCAGAAGGTCGCAGGTTATGAATCCTGACCGAGTCAAACTAATGACTTACAAAATTGATACTTGTCGCTTCCAAGCCTGGCGCTCGGCATTAATAGGATAGGGCAAAGACTGGATCACACAGTATCAGGATAATCTGACTGAATGGGATATTGGCTCATGGCGCCTATGGCCTGGTCTCCCAGTGGGGCAGCATGACAAGTGTGCACTGTCACAAGTCGTTGACCATCATATGACCTTAGATGTTGATTGGAGGTTAAAAACCCCAACAAATCGTTGCGTGGAAGTGGGGGTGCGGGGGTGGGGTGGGGGTGTGCGGGGATAAAGGCATTCCATCAAAACCTACTAGCCTTGTGGAGTGGTATGTTGCCCGCTCCTTCGTTACACACGTAACCGTCTCCTGCCCAAACACGATACTTAAAGTTGCACAATGCGCCGGTTTGGAGAAATTGGCATATTTTGTGTTGATAAATTATGTTGTAGGTTCATCGGTATTGCATACATTACCTTAATTTGAAGGTTTACCAAAAAAAACACATTTGTATTTAACTTGGGAAGATTACGTCTACATCATATATACATATATAAGCCCACCGCTGCACACGGAGACTTGTCATGGAAGAACAGAGTGTGCTGAGACAATGACTGTCTTACTTGGATTAATTTGATGTTCATTAAGGACCCAAGTGGGAGGGTCACGTGAGAGGTGTCGGCCTGTAATTAATGACTGCCTTATTATGGGAATGGGGTGAGGAGGCGAGCGTTAGGGCACACACGTGTAGAACAGACGGGTCCCCTGTGAGGTGTTAGAAGTACTAGCCTGTAGTTAGCGTCCGTCAATTGTTTCCCAATATAGGAGGGGGGATTGTAGTGTGACCAGCAGCCCTGAAAAGGTAGAGTGTGCACTGGCACATGTAGGCCTACACTACGCAAGTACTAGTGTGTAAACATAAATATCTGTGTATATCTACACACACATATATATATATATATATATATATATATATATATAGTAAAACCTCTCTAAATCGACCGACCTTGGGACCAACTTTAAGTGGTCCATTTAGGGAGGTGGTCACTTAAGGGAGTTAGAATATGGTTACAATGGTATTGTTGGGACCCAAATAAAGCGGTTGATATAGGGGAGTGGTCGCTCTGTGAAGGTGGTCGGTTAGAGAGGTTTACTGTATATATATATATATATATAAATGTGTGTCTATGTATATGTATATATATATATATATATAGTAAAACCTCTCTAAATCGACCGACCTTGGGACCAACTTTAAGTGGTCCATTTAGGGAGGTGGTCGCTTAAGGGAGTTAGAATATGGTTACAATGGTATTGTTGGGACCCAAATAAAGTGGTTGATATATGAGAGTGGTCGATCTGTAGAGGTGGTCGGTTAGATAGGATTTACTGTATATATATATATATATATATATATATATTTATATATATATATATAAATGAGTAGAGCGCAGGCACAGATTTCCCATGTGGAAGGTTGGGAAGTCGATTCTCGGGTAAGTCAAACAAATGACTTACCAAATTGACACTAACGTCTTGTCGCTACCTACCAATGGCCGGTACACACCTACCGTTTGTGCGCGCACACCTCCCGTTTACGATCGAAAACTGCCCGTTTCGCGCACAAAAATCGCTAGGTGTGCGCCCCCCGCGCACACCTAGCGATTGCGATTCTCGCATAAAACTAAGTTTTTAGTGCTAAAAGCGGCCGTTTACGATTGCGATTCGCGATTCGAAAAACGAATCGGCCCGTTTTCAGTTTTAAGCGGGTCGGGTCGAGTCGCGAGTTTTAGTGCGCGAATCGTAAACGGTAGGTGTGTACCGGCCATAACTTAGCCTGGCGACCGACCTTAAAGTTGCATAGTCCGATGGTTTTGAGTTTCTGTAATTTTTTTTAGATAAATATATTAGATCGATCACTAGTATCTACTTTACATAAGTTTAAAGTTACTTTTATTTTAAATGATAAACTTTTGAGATATTTGAAGTGCAAACAAGGAAAATTAGTTTTGGCAAGCATGCCAAAACTCTGACACCATAGACTTCTACAATAACAGGTTCCATTAAATTGACTCAGTATTCCCTTTTAGGCAGAATCAAATGTTCAATAAGTGCATCAGTATCTAAGTTAGATATGTAAAAATCAAATCTAGATAATTGTTTTGGTTTTGAAAATTTCATATTTCATCAGATTATGCAACTTTAATAGAATAGGACAAGGATTGGTTAGCACCTTATCAGGATACTGTGACTGTGGGATATCAGGGGATGGTACATGTGGTCTGGTCTCCCAGTGGGGAAGCACTATACCGTGTCATGAGTGCGTGCTGTTACCCGTCAGTACCCCTCCTCATATGACCTTATATGTTGTCAGGATGTAAACCCCAACAAACAAGCCATAATGTAAGCATACGTATATACGTGCATGCAACTGTATGTGGATGTATACAGATGTATGTAGATTATGTAGATGCATATCTATGAATATATATATAGATAATATTCATAGCCTACATATATACAATAATACATACATATATACATATAGATGTATATACTTATATATATGTATACGTATATAGTAAAAACCTACTGAACCGACCACCTCTACAGATCGACCACTCCCCTATATCGATCGCTTTATTTGTGTCCCAACAATACTATTGTAAGTACCATATTCTAACGCCATAAACCGACCACCTTCCTAAATGGACCACTTAAAATCGGTTCCAAGGTCGGTCGATTTAGAGAGTTTTTACTGTATTATATGCATACATATAAACATGCGTACATTGATATGTATGTTACATATAAACATACACATATATATCAATATATATATATATCAATATATATATATATATATATATATACATATACATATATATATATATACATATATATATATATACATACATATATATATACACCTATACCTCAATATACTATACCCGGTCCATCCTATCCCGAGACTAAAATTACTCCTCCCTCTCCCCCCCCCCCCCCCCCACCCCCCCCCCCCCCACACGCACACACCTCCCCTGGACCCCGTGCAGTGAGGCATGCTGGGATCGCATGGACAGGTAACGGGTACAGCCACACTGCACCACACCACATGACCCGCATGTAGGAGCACATCATCAAAGAGGAGGGCACTCCAGGGTGGAGCCTGCGGGTCCACGGGTCCACTGGGCATGCGCATCTCAACATTAAAGTGCTGCTGGTGGCGCCCCCTGGGGTGATGTGTGCCCACACCACAACGTGAGGGCCTACGGGGCCGGTGTCCTGTTGTGGTGGCCGTGTGCTCTATCTTTTAGGGTCCTTTGCATTGCATTCTGGGTCACCGCCTCTGGTCCGCGCACCTCTCCGTGTTTCAGTTGTTAATTGGACAATATTGCATCTGGTGTCGTCTTATAATATAAGTCAGATTGTGTTTAAAATTTAATTTTGTTATATAGCTGGGTTCAATTTTTTTGATTGGATTAAATTAGATTCGATTACATTAGATTCCCAGGAATTGTGAATGAGTTAAAATTGAAGTAATGGCATCTGTAAATGTGAAATCAAATACATTATATATGGCTATGTATATATGTATATATACTTAAATATATACACACACACATATATATATATATATATATATATACAGTAAAACCTCCCTAACTGACCACCTCCACAGATCGACCACTCCCCTCTATCGATCGCTTTATTTGGGTCCCAACAATTCCATCATAACCATATTCTAACTCCCTGAACTGACCACTTCCCTAAATTGACCACTTAAACAGTTAAAGTCGATCCCAAGGTCGGTCGATTTAGAGAGGTTTTACTGTATGTATGTATGTATGTATGTATATATATATATACATATATATACAGTAAAACCTCTCTATACCGACCCCTCCACAGATCGACCACTCCCCTATATCGATCGCTTTAATTGGGTCCCAACAATACCATTGTAAATGTAAGGACATTATACCTCTCTAAACCGACCACCTCCCTAAATGGACCACTAAGATATCCTTAAAATGGTATTGTTGGGACCCAAATACAGCAATCGATATACGGGAGCGGTCGATCTGTGGAGGTGGTCGGTTAGAGAGGTTTTACTGTATATATCTATACCCGTCCTGATCTGACCATAGATAGTGCATAAACAAACTCATATATATACCCTGCAAGTTGTATTATACAAAAATAACAACATGTTTTACGCAGCAAAATTCATCTTCTTTTTAAAAAAAACCCATATCTGATATCGCCAAATTATATATATATATATATATATATATATATAAATGGCTATGGTGGAGGAAAAAGGAAGGAGAGCGAAACGAGGAGTGGGTGGGAACCTTCCAGTTTTATTTTGCAAGAAAAGGCCCATGGCCGGGCAAAAGAAATAGCCCTACCTATACAAAAGTTAAAAATGTGTGCAATACGAAGCAAGGCGGCAGCGCAAGTGACTTGCGAGCAGCGGTGGCGCAGTAGCAGTGCAGCAATAGCAGCTACAGAGCAAATATATACAGCGATAGTAATAATAATAAATAATAAATCATAAATAAGGTAGGTAAAACCCCCGCCTATTTATATGTATATAATAAATTATATTTCACATTTGCATACTTTTATGAGGGATGACAATTTTCCCTCGGTTTTCCACCCTTTTAGGTTTGACCTGTTCTCATCCCTGCTATATATATACATTAATTTAAGCATACATAAGTATATATAATCATATACACATACACACACGCATATATATATATATATATATATATATATATATATATATACATATATATATATACACACTGAATCATCTGAGCATGTGTGGTTTAAATTTGCATAATTCGATGGGTTTGAACTTTTTTTTAGATAAATCATTAAGTTTTTTAGATAAATCATTAAATTATCTACAATCTACTTTCTTTTACTTTTAAAAATTTTCTTTTTTTCCTTTTTAAAAATTAAGACATGTTCAGTGTAACTGTAAGTATCTAAGCATGAAAGATTAGTGTTGTGCATATCGAAATGCTAGAAGTGAAAGGGGGGGGGGGAGGATGTGAGCAGGTGAGGGTTTGTTTACCCACTTTTGGAGCCTAGCGGCATATACCACAATAGCGCAGAACTGCAATTAATGTTTAATCACTGCACCAGTATGTGTGCATGTAGGATGTATGTAGGATCAAATCTGAGTTGATGTTTTCATATGGACAATTCTATGTTTTCATGGGATTATGCAGCTTTAATTCCCGGCGTCTCCTCCAGGGGACGCGTGCCCCACCATCCGGATTGCACACTGTGTGTACACAGCGGGCCTAATCCTGCAGCTCGGACATCCTCGTGTTAGTCAGCCGCTAATGTATTTACTCTCGTCACAATGGTGGGGCACGAGCCAGCCGGCCGGCCCTCGCAACCCCCCCCCCCCCCTCCCACACCCATCACGCTTCTACTGAGGGAATACAGGGTCGGTGGCGCGTGGGGCCATGTGTTGGGAAGGGGTGGGGGATAGGTGGAAGGGGGTAGGGGAAGGAGGGGAGAGAGGGAAGATGAATGGCGGGGGAGGGGGAAGGGAGAAAGGGAAGGGGGAGATGGAAGGGGGGAGGGGACGGAAGGGGATGGGAGAGGGAATGGGGGGGGGGGGGAGAGAGGAGGGGAAGGGGAGATCGAAGGGGGAAGGGAGGGGGAGAGGGAGGGGAGCGGAGGGGAAGGGGAGTCACGTGGGTGGGTGCCAGGAGGTGGGGGGGGGGGAGGGGGGGGTTGTCTGGGCGTGTGTGATCAGGGTCCGTTAATTAGGCGTAAGATGAAAACAATATGTGTCCAGCTGGAGGCCACCTGGTGGGATTAAAGGACAAGGTTGCATCGGCAGGTGCGGGGGGGGGGGGCGGGCGGGGTGTGTGTGTGGTGGGGTGTGTGTGAGCACCTGCGGGTTTCCACTGCATTAGCGACACAGGTACTGGAGGAGATTGGGGGGTGGGGGTAGTGGAGGGGTGGGAGCCGGTGTATGGGTACTGTTGGGGGGATGGGGGTGGGGATAGGGGTAGCTGAGTAGGTGTGTGGAAGCAGGAAGGCTGGGGTAAGAGGTGGGGAAGGGGTGGGGCTTGAGGCAGGAGGGTGGGGACGGGGTGGGGGTGGGGAGGGGTAGTGAGGGCCAATGGCGAAAGGAGTGGGGAGGTGCTAGGGCTGGGGCTGAAGGCAGGAGGGGTGCGGGTGGGGGGATGGGGCAGGAGGTGTGGGGAGCTGGTGGGGGTGGAGGAAGGAGGGGTCGGGGTGAGGAGTTATATAGGTATGGTAGTGGATCACTGAAGGCCATTGGTACTGAGGACGTTGGGGAGTGCGGAGGTGTGCCTCATACTTTACACACAGACAGACCTCTGGTAGGATTAGTAATTAGGAGTGCCTGTTCTCCACGGTCCGTCCGCACACTGCCTGCCCCTCTACATCAGCACGGATTACTAGGATTGTCCAGTGCCCGGTGCGTTTACCTGTCAGTGTTACACACATAATAGTGTCAGAGGTAAGTGTATAGCCAAACTCTAACTCACACGTATGTAGTATGAAAGGTTATGTTTAGTGTAGGTTGTATTTAATGGTTTATTAAACATGTCTGATATGACATACACTGCTCATGCACTAGATCTGTAGATGTAGTTATAAGGTTCGTGTTAGTTATGCGCATGCGCGCGGAACTCAATATCCGCATAATTTCTGTTTACAGCAGCAGGAAGAATATCCACGTCCTAACTTAGGATCCTGCTACATGGACCCCGGTGTTGATTGTAGTGTGGTAGCTTACCATAGATGGTACTAATAATAGTAATATACGTGTATATATGTAATAATATATATATGTAATATTATATATATGTAATATTATATATATACATATGTAATATTATATATACATATATATATGTAATATTATATATACATATATGCAATATTATATGTAATAGTATATATACATATATGTAATATTAGATATACATATAGTAATATTATATATACATATAGTAATATTATATATACATATATGTAATATTATAAATATGAAATATTGTATATATACATATGTAATATTATATATACATATATATGTAATATTAAATATACATATATATATGTAATATTATATATACATATATATATGTAATATTATATATACATATATGCAATATTATATGTAATATTATATATACATATATGTAATATTATATATACATATAGTAATATTATACATACATATATGAAATATATATATTATATATATCATTATTATGTGTGATATATACATATATATAGATATTATATACATGTATATATATATCGTAGATGTAATATATATATACATATATGTAATGTATGCATATACCATTATTATGTGTGATATATACACACATATATACATATATATACATATTATATACATGTGTATATATGTCGTAGACCTCCCTATCAAACACACACACGTTTCTGTCTATTTCTGTCGCTCGTGATTCGCTCCATTTCCATGCACGTTTTCCTACAACTAGTTGTACTAGTTGTACAAGGTTTCCCGACCATAAATCTTGAACGCCAACTCAACTGTCAAGGGCTCACGACCTTAGTTCAATTTTGGATTCTCCCATCCTTAGAAAGGCCAGGAGACCTGTAGCGTGTCTGCTTCTGAATTATTCTAATAATAACGCTACCAACAATAACAACAATTTCGGTTATAATCTCCATATCTCTTATTTTATTGTCCCCCCTCACCTCTTCAATATTTCGGATATTCCTGTCGAGTGTTTAAAAAAAAGTTGCAATAGAAATCCAACAATATATATACACAAAATCAGTGATTTTAGTAAATGGAAAAGACCCTTTCTTCACAGTCAATCAGGAATACTTATCTGATGAAAGCGAGGCTAGATGCTACATATACTACTAGAAGATCATAGGTTTGTGTTCACCATCAAACAGAGATAAGGATGTGATGGAATTATCATCATACAAACGAAAGATAAGCATTTTGTCCACCACCAATCAGTGACAACTAGCCGATGTCTCCCCGCTACCCCCTCCCCCCTCCAACAATTCCTTCTCCTCACCTCCACACCCCCCTCCCCTATTTTTTTTCTGTAGCGCGTTTGAAGCCAAATTTGTCATGCCACGCACATAGCTGTTAAATGGGGAAGGAGGGTGAATTGTATATCAATAATGGGGCGAGTATGGGGTGGGTCTGTGTGCATAGGTTGTTTCCAGATGTTTGGTTCCCACGCATTTAGCCTTGAACTTGAACTACCCCCCTCCCCCTCCATCTCCCCCCCCCCCCCTCACCTCCCCTACGCACTGGCCGGCACATAGATCTACCTCTTTTTTCCTCCCCTACTCCCCCTACTTCCCCCGCCCCCCACACACACCGGCATATACCTCTCCTTCCCTCTCATACTCACCACTTCCCTTCCGCACTCACCCTTCTCCCCACTCCCTCCTCCCCCTTCCTCACCCCGCACCCCACATAGTCATCACCCACACCCCACCCCATCGCCACATAACTCTCATTCCCTGCCCAGCCCTCCTCCCCACTCCCCCTCCAACACACACACACACATCTCACTCTGACAAGACGCCGACAAGACTATCGGGGATAGATTAGGCGACACAATCGGCTTCCGACACGCACCGACTCGTCTCAGAAAGACAATCGGCGCACACCTCGGCGGCCGACTATTGATGGTTCCCGCCCTGACCTCGCGACCTCTGGGCGCAGACGACAGGGAGACTGAGACTTCACTGATTGCCGGCGTGTCCTAATGAGGGCGGACAAACGCGCGCATGGGGGTGTGAGGCGCGGCATATGGACAAGCCTGGGAAATTCTGTAAATGATGGCAACTTTGTTGCTTTTGGGTGAAGAGGAGGGGGGGGGGGGGTTCCTCGTTACAAAAATAACTGACTTGTAGTTTAATAGTTAATGAAATGCAGTGAATGGGTGACGGCTATTTGTTGGGGTGGTACTCATCAAATCCTAAAGACTGGACTGCACTGATTTATCTCTCTCCCTCTGTCCCTGTCCCTCTCTTCTTCTCTCTCTCTCTCCTTCTCTTTCCCTATCTCCTTCTCTCCCTCTCTCCCTCTCTTGTGCTCTTCTTTCCCTCTCCCTCTCTCTCCCTCTCTCTTTCCTTCTCTCTCCTTCTCTCTCCTCCCTCCTTTTCCATTCTTCTCTCTGCCTGTCTCCCTCTCACTCGCGCTCTCACCCGCTCTCATAATATAATCATATCTATCAGTAACATACTACCTAATATATGTGCATGTTATATATATACAATGCGAGAAAAGCTGAAGAGAGCAACCATGAGCTATGAATAAACGCATGAGTTATGGATAACCAAACATGTACACCTATTAGGTAATCTCTACGAAAGTCCCCGTCCTGATATGACCTTAGATGTTGCCAGGACGTAAATCTCCAACAATTAACCAACTACGCCTTTTTTTCACATGCGGTCAGTGCAACTTGCTAAATGACGTCACTGCCACATGCAGACACTGATGGCGCCACATACAAGCGTAACCCCGCCAATTACTGACCCAGATGCAGACGGTGCCGCCATTTCCGGTTGTCTGTCGCTGGTTGCGTAGCGACTGCCGTCACTCTACGGTGGCGCCTCTAGTGGCGAGTAGACTAACCATGGCGCTCACAATAAGGCGGCAGGAGGCGCGCGACTCTGGGAGCAGACGACACGGTCGGCGTTCCACCCACACACTACTGAATAACTTATAGGCGGAGTTTTAGCTCAGATTAAAGCGGGAATGTCCGGGAGTGGGGGGGGGGGGGGGGGGGGGGGGGGGCTTGTGTGTGTGTGTTGCACTGAGGTAATACAGCTAATACACATCTAATGGAGAGAGAACACACACTACTGTCTTTGAAGTGTGTGTGTCGTGTAGGTGTGGCTGTTGCATTGTTTGCTTTATGTGTGTAGCGTACTGCTTGGTGTGTCTTTTATAACAGATGACATGGTTTTTGTAGATCATTCTGAGGAATTTTGCACGATCAGCCTATATTATTAGTAGTATAGTATCGCTTAGATCGGGTCAAGAATGGTTGTATATGTTGTTATTTCTTACATTCATTCACACTTATTATATATAAGAATAAGTGTGAATGAATATGTTTGTTATTTCTTGTATTAATTCACACTTATATATATAAATAATAAGTGTATATATGTATATATATAATAAGTGTGGATGAATACAAGAAATAAACATATACAATCATTCTTAACCTTATCCGAACAATAATGTATATATATTATATATATATATTTTTTTTCTCTCTTGAAGATGTATACTGCCTATCATGGGTAAGTCGGAATAGACTTGTTTTCACCATTAGACAGTTTGTCGATAGAAAGCCCTAGCCTACACTTTTACAGACCCTAGGGATTTTTACCCCCCCACACCACATACACATGGTATGAGAGCAACTGGCCTTTGATGACACTGTAAATTATTCACAGTGGTGGAAATCCAAATTAGCAGAGGTGTATATATAGTGACTACGCTTAGGAAAAAGTACAAAAGGAGTCGAGATGTACAAACTTTGGCAAGAAGTTATCTGCCTCTTACATTTTTTTTTCTTAACAATTCTGTTGAGAGTGGCAAAAGCAGACCTGAGTAGTTATATTATTTTCCTGCTGGGACTCGGACAGTCGGGAGAGGTTACTGCAGTGTCTTACAACATTGATAACTTGTGTGTACTTTGCCTGGTGCTCCGCGTTATTGAGGATAGGGCAAGTGTTTGGTTGGCTCACTGTCATTATGCTGTTACTAAGTTGAATATCGGCTCGTGGTGATGGTGGCATGGTATCGTTTGTTTGTTTGTTTGTTGTTGGACGTTTACATCATGGCAACAGCTGACGTCATATCAGGACGGGGCACAGTTTCCCAATGGGGACCAGCACCCCAATGTCAGTCGGCATCCGTCCAGATATGATCTTCGATGTTGCCAGGATGGTAAACTATAACAGACTCATTAACAAAAAAATACTCACCTTGGATGTTGTTAGGGTGGTAAACCCCAACAAACACTACAAGAAAATACTCGAGTATCCGATGTGGGAATGGGAATGCTGGTGCGATCGTGGGTGAGTTCCTAAATTCCCATAGGGCCCAGTGCTATTGCAGCTGCAGGCGGGACATTTAGGTGCCAACAGCAGCGGGGGTGTCAGTTTGCTCTCTCACTACGTAGTACTCTTGGTCGTCACGCCTTATGCAAGAAAACCGTCTGAAATGTTTCTAATTTCAAAATTTAAATACCAATAATTTATAAAGGAACCCGAGTCGCCTGTCACGCCCCGACCCCTCGCCTCCTCACCCCCCTCGCCTCCTAGCCCCCTCACCTCCCGCTCCCCGCACTATTGGTGCCGTGAGTGCTATTGCTTATATGAGGTTGTGTAAGATGTAGGACGTCTGGAGGGTGCACTAGGCAGGACTTGGTAGAAGTATATTAGTGAATACTAACACTTCACTGATCATTTTCAACGAAAGAATATGTATATATATCATATCTATATAATTATATATATATATCAGTTTATAGTAGCTATAAATATATGAATAATTATTTATTATTATTATTATTAGACATTTCATATAAACACAAATATGGGTGTGAACAAATATCTCTGACTGGTTCTCAATCAGACCTACCGATTTTATTGACCAAGAGCTAACAAAGAACTCCTTAAAACTGCTTGACTAACCTTAAATTGACAATTTAAATTTCTTTTTTTGTTTAAAATCCTGGAGTGATCTCGATTTGAGTATCCAACTGAATAGCAATTTACATTGTTGACCAGGCTGCTCCGGAGAATTGAACTTAGCACCTTCATATACAGACTCCATTAAAAATAATATAAGTATTGTACCGCATAAACAGTAAAACCTCTCTAAATCGACCGACCATGGGACCGACTTTAAATGGTCCATTTAGAGAGGCGGTCGGCTTAGGGAGTTTTATTATCGCTACAATGGTATTGTATGGGTGATAAAGTGATCAATATAGGGGAGTGGTCGATCTGTGGAGGTGGTCAGTTAAAGAGGGTTTACTGTAGTCTAATATAATTGAAGTCCTACAATCGACCATATTTTTCTTTTCATCATTCGTTTCTTCACAATTTTCTTCGTGGGTGAAAAATTGTGGTGGTGAACCCGTTATTAAGAAAACGGCACCTGACACCAGTGGGCACTGCTGTAACTTGTGTAAGGGTCTGTTACACGTGTAGCTGAAGTGCCGTACCAGTAAAGGAGGAGGAGGAGGGGTGGGGTGGGGGTGGGTGGGGTGGGATGGGGGCGATGACGTCGTCGTAATGTCCTCTCGCGAGATTTTCCTAAAGTAAGCGCGAGTGGGAGCTTTGCGTCCAGACTGACAAGTTAGTGTGTGGTAACCTGACGTCTGTGTGTGGGTGTGTGGGTGTTGGGATGTGAGGGTAACCATGGGAACACCCCATGTTGGTAGAGCACCTGGTGTGGGTACTTTATGCGCCCACCTGGTTCCGGTCAAAGATGGCTACTTCCGGTTGTTGGTTCAGCCGGGTAAGGGTGTAGGGGAGTGTCTGAGTGTTGTCGGGTGGTTGATTGTTGGAGTTTTACGTCCTGGCAACATCTAAGGTCATATCCCGTCCTGATATGGCCGTAGATGTTGCCAGGACGTAAAACTCCAACAAACAACCAATCACTATCACACGCAAACTTTTGGTATCACTGAGACTGAGAGCAGTGGGATGAAGAAGACCAATTGTTCGTGATTGAAATTGTCCCTGCTCAATCAATAAGTCTAAAAACAAATAAACTAAAAACACACAAAAATTAGCTGTTTTCTCATGGATACCAAGGCTGACTTAGAGTGAGGGGGTGCTCATAAGGGGGGGGGGGGGGGGTGCCTCCTGTGTCTATAAATGATTCCGGCGTATAAGGTATGAGGACGGGTGTATGCAGATGGCTTCGGTATCCGACACCCGGGGGGGGGGGGGGGCGTCTGACATTTATCTGTGAGAAGCAGCTTTGTCAGATATTACACGTGCCCGTGTTTGGATCGCCTGCCGACGCACACACACACACACACAAACACACACACACTCACGTGCCACCGGAAGTCTGCGGTATTTACTGAGTTGGCACATGCACAAGCCACACGTTTCCAAAAGTGACTGGTGAAATATATATATATATATATATATATATATATATATATATATATATATACATATGTGTATGTGTATGTATGATATATAATATATATATATATATTACGCAAAACCATGTAAGCGACAAATCCAAAAAATGTAATTAAAATAAAATATCTTTACCGACAAATAATTTTAATTCTCACTAATTCCACTTTTTCTTCTGATGACATGATTATGGAGCAATGAACAAAAAAGTAGGAATAAAAAAAACCAGACTTGTTGAGGGTTTGAATCCGATGTTTTTCTCAATTTTTGGATTGGCGTTTACGCGGTTTTGCACCTGAACTTTTCATGGGCGAATTTTCTCCTAGTATATACAGTGAAACCCCGTTATAACGTGATCCTTAGGATCCATGAAAAGTCACCGCGCTAAAAGCGGGTACGCGCTATATGGGGGTTCAATTGGCTGAATTACCTTTTAATTAAAGAATTCCAGGTCCAACCAGTCATCGCATGATATCTGAATTCGCGTTAAATTGAAGCGTGTTAAATCAAGGTTTCACTGTATTGACTATTGTTTGCTTGGTTGTTGGAACTGTATGTCCTGGCAACATCTAAGGTCATATCAGGACGGGTACCGACTTGTGACAGTGCACACTCATGGCAACTTTATAGTGTTGCCCCACTGGGAGACCAGGCTGCTAGCACCATGACCTGATATCCCACTCAGTCACATTATCCTGACACTGAGCCAACAATTCATTGCCCTATCCTAATAATGCCAAGCACCTGGCTGGGAAGCGACAAGTATTAATTTGTAAGTCATTTTATTTACTAGTCACCAGATATACTGCCAAAAGCAAACATTGTTGAGACTAAACTGCAAGATGAGTTTCAATAGTGTCCGGAGAAAATGATACCCTTGTATGTTTTTTTTTCAGCGGTGACTTTTAAAACCGCTCCGTTGCCACACGAGCAGACGACAGTTAGTGACTGACTGCGGGAACAAGTGGCTGTATCGGTGAAAGGCTGTCGAGGTGTGGGCAGGTTCTCACGGTTGACACACAGTTTGACTTCCCGCTCTTTGTTCAAACCTCCTCCTGTAGTTAGACAATGCCATGCACAAGCCCCCTATTTACACCCACCCCCCTTCCCGCCCCCTTCCCCACCTCTCTATCTCCTTCCCCTCTCTTCCCACCTCTCTATCTCCCTCTCCCTCTTCCTCTCCTTGTCCCTCCCTCTCTCTCTATCTCTCTTTATCTCTCCATCTCCCTCCTTCTCCCTCTCCGTCTCCGTCTCATTGTCCCTCTCCCTCTCCCTCTCCCCCCCTCCCGCTCCCTCTCCCTCACCCTCACCCCACCCTCACCCTCACCACCCCCCTTGTCCACTCCATCTCCTCCCGCTCTCCCTCTCCGTCTCCACCTCCCTAATCGCTCTCCATCTCCCTTTCCATATCCTTTCCCGCTCTCCCTCTCCCTCCCCCCGCATCCACTCCCTCTCACTCCCCCCTCCTCTCCCCCTTCCCCCCCCCCCTCTCCCTCTCCCCATCCATATCCCCCCTCCTCGCCCCTCCCCCCCCCCCCCTCATTGCCCTGCCTCTCTCCATTCCGCCCTCCCAGTCACTCTCACCCCCTCCTTCCTCGCCCCCCCCCCCCCCCCCCCGTTCAAGCTCAGTGCAGTTCTTCTTCATGCCCTACTACATTGTACTACAAATAGTACAATACTACAATCCCCATTCACCACAATGAACTCCATATGTAGATGTTGTTTCCCCTACTGTACACTACTTTATATTTCCAAGTGCATCTGACAGTTGTCGTCTGCTATCACCAAGTCGGGGAACATGCATTTAAGTCACAGTATATATATATGTACACACACTTAATATATATATATATATTAAGTGTGGTTTGGGTTTGGGTTCATTTCACTAGCAGCAGACGACATTTAGACATAACAGACGACAGGGTGAGCAGGTGACGCCGGGGCTTTTTGAATGCACCAGAAATAAGTTGACACAGGGTTATTTCCTCCCTATTCAATACTCCGAGTCCTCAATCCTTCCCAAGTACGGTTACTTGCTGCCCCCCACACCTACACCCACACCCACACCCACACCCACCAGGCCATCAGCTCACATCCGGGCACCATCTGCAAACGCCGTATCCCCCATGGGCATCCTTCCACTCCACCCTCATCCCCCAGCGATCCCTTCACAGTAAGCCTACTCCAGAGGACAACAGTGCTTACTACTCGTGTGACGTCATATAACACATTCCCGACCAAAAATATTACACTGAAGAGTAATTAATTACATTTTATTTTAATTTAAACCCACAAAAAAAAGACATAAAAACAGACGGTGGTGGTGGGGTTTCCCCCCGTCTGTTAGTTAGTACATAGTATGGCAAATGAACAATTAAAGCTCATTTTTAGGGGCTCAATGATATCTCATTTGGCGCCAACTATATTTGCATTTGGTAATCTATCAGATGAAATAAAATCCACATGAATATCACTATTTTTGTTATGTTGGATCCAAATGTGAAAGGCATGGAAAACAGACCCAAATGAGCTCAGCATTAAACTTCCTTTCTGAAGTAAAACCACTGACTATTTTTGTTCTATTATTGTTTATTTCCCACCCACGTTCCTCCCTTTAAAAATAAGCTCTTTTCTCTGGGGACAACAATGTTGCCATGCCAGTTGACACAGTCAAGTACTGGAAAAATCGGCCCCGGTTGAATAAGGGCACTTGTACCACTGTCCGATGCCTGGCCAAGGTGGGGGTGTGGGGTAGGGTGTGGGGGCTCCTCAAGAGGTGTTGCCACTGAAGGTGAATGGTGAATGGTGGCTGGACGCTTAGCTACCACCAGTTAGTTGTTGCTATGCTCAGCAAGGCCCAAACACAACTTAATTAACCCCAATGGTCAGTGGGTATTTTCTTTGTGCAAATAGTTTTATTCTTCTGAATAAACACACATTTGTCTGCACCGAGGCAATGCGTTTCCCAGCATATAGATATTGTTCGTTATTTACACGTCATTTTAACCCTGATTAAAGTAAGGAATGTGAATGTGGTGAATGATTGGACAAAATAAGTACATTGGTACTTTTTGATTGCCGATGGTGCTGGGCGATGTCGGCCACACATATATGTGCATATCTTTGGTATATATATATAATATATATATATATATATATATATATATTTATATATATTTATATATATATTATATTTTATATATATTTATATATATATATATATTTATATATATACAGTACTAATACCTTTCTAACCGACCACCTCCACAGACCGACCACTCCCCAATATCGATCGCTTTATTTCAGCCCCAAACGATCGCCCATACAATACCATTGTAACAATTACAAAACCTCCCCAACCTGACCACCTCCCTAAATGAACCATTTAAAGTCGGTCCATGGTCGGTCGATTTAGAGAGGTTTTACTGTATATAGTTTCTCACATCCTCCACAATTTGTTTCCTGTCTTGGTGACACAGGAGAATCTCACAAATAAATAATTTTCAAGGCCAGCACAAATAAAATACTTGCAGCTGAGGGCTGTAATTAAAGTTGCATAGTCCGATGGTTTTGAGTTTCTACCATTTTTCTGAGATAAATTTATTAAATTGATTACTATCATATACCTTACTATAGTTTGAAGTAACTTTGATTTAAAATGGATATGTTTTGAGATATTTTAAGTGCAAAAATGTCAAATTAGTTTTGGAAAGCTTGTCAAAATTCTGACACCATAGGCTTCTGCAGTAACAGGTTCTATTAAATTGACTCAGTGTTCCCTTGTATGTGGCAACACATGTTTAAGACATGCATCATTATCTAAGTTAGATATGTGGAATCAATTTTAGATAATTGTTTCGGTTTATAAAATGTGATGCTTCATCGGACTATGCAGTTTTAAGTATAAAGGAAAAAAGGACAGAATGACTACATGCGCTAAGTTATTGGACATTTGGGTTCCGTATTAATGCAACACACACACACAAACACTCATATATATATATATATATATATATATATATATATATATATATATATATATATATATATATACATACATACATACATACACACGCGGGTGTGGATGTGTGTGAATAACGCAGAGGTTGAGGACGTGAACAGAGAGCCTCCTCGCACGGTGTCCTCTGAGACAGCCCCGCCGGTGGCGACGGTGGCGCCACCGAGCGGCGGCCGCGGCGCGCTGCGGGAGGGGGCGCCACTCACGAGGCCCAGAGGTGCGGGCGCCAGGTGCCAACTGCAGCGCCACCGCGCGGCGGGAGTTGGCACCTGTGGCGGCCACGTGACTGGACCGGTGTTGGGCGCGGTTTGGTGCTCACGAGTGATGCTCACCGGAGCGTGGCGCGAGGAAGACACACACACACACACACACACACACACATGCTAGAAAAGGGCGATCGGGCATGGTCACTTCTTAAAGCAACTCTGACCACAGTCCAGCTAACACACAGACAGAGACCTCTCTCCTTTAACTCTCTGTTCTATGCCACAAATATTACAAATTACGCACACCGATTGTGTGTGACCCCCGACTGACAGTTTCAATCACCTTGTGTGCTTCCAGAAAACAGAAAAAGGAGGATTACTCAGACGTCAGATAATATATATATCCACATAGACATCGATATATATCTATATATATATATCATCAAGACAGAAGTTTTTGTACAGACAATGCTAGTCTGGTGAGTACCATAATTATTTAATTCCATTCATATTTTATTGGTTATAATTTATATTATTTCTTTGTTGACATTTTAATATTTAATTTATATTTTGTTAGCAGACTAATGGGTTAATTTCAAATGACGACTTCGGATACAATCTGACGAAAGTTTTATTTTAACAGTCTCATTAAGTGGTGAGATTTGCTCGAGTAGTTGAGGGCTCCGCTTGGTTTATTTGATAGCTCTTATAGTTTTCACATATATTTTTATTTCTTATTTGTGTGTGCAATTTTAAGAAATTATTTGACTTGTTGTGAAATTTAGTTGCACTTTCAATTATATAATTACAACATATATATATATAAATTCTTGAATAGAATATCTCCCCATTAATATATATATATATATTGCAATTGTATAATGGAAAAAATAAATGAAAGTACACCCAAAAATATCTGAAAATGTCTTAAAAATTGCTCACACAATATAAGAAGTAAAAATGCCTGTGATAATATATATATATATATATATTATATATATAATATATTTAACATATATTATATATATTATATATGTTATATATATTATATATATTATATAAATTATATATATTATACATGTTATATATATTATATATATTATATATATTATAGACACATACGTGTGCTTGTTTTAAATGCAAATTGCGTATCCAAATATTGAAAACAGTTAAATACTTTTCATGGCAGCATCGAAATTGATCGATCACTATTTTTGTTTTCCACGTTGCTTGTCTAACAAACGCCCTTGTAGTTAATAACAATGCTTAACGCTATCGCCGATCTGATAAGGTAAATTGTGATTGCGGGGAGAGGTAGCCCATAGGGTGGAGCTATTATCAATAGGGAGCAGTGATAAGGCTAATTCGCACCTGCCAACTCGGCTGCTCCTGTCCAGCATCCACTGGTTACGTCATAGTGACGTGTTACAAAACACCAAGACGTGTCCCAAGCATTGACGCCGGTCACCAGTGCCGTAGTTTGACATCTCGTCGTTAGGTGGCGTAATCATAATCATTAAATCAGAACGCCGCCGCTACCACCGCCCACAGGCACCACCTTTTTTTGTTGTGTCTCCCTGTGCCGCCAGGCGGCTGGGAGTCGGTGGAGGAGGAGGAGGAGGAGGAGGTGTGGTGACCAGCGCTTAATTAGATATGAATCTAGTTTGTGAAACTCAGTGTAGGTTAGATGAGTGCCAATCCCCACGATGTAGCCTTCGGGGCTGAAGGGGAACATCACCTCCCTCCCTCCCCATTTACCCCCCCCCCCCCCACCTCACCCCCCACTAACAGAGACACCCACATACCCCACCCCACCCACACACTCACACTCACACACATTGGCCGTAGCAGTGAATGATGGCAGCAAAGTAAATGGCATTATCTGAATGAGGAAGGTATAGATTAGTATGTTACGTCAATGCACACCCACCCCTACAAACACCCACTACATCCAGACCCCACACCCACACCCATACCCACAAGCACATCCACACCCACATACCTCAACTATCACAGTATCAGTTAGTTCTATAGAAATAGTAGCACTATGAATACCTTGGGACACAACTTACACTTGTTTATTACCCATACACATATCCATACCCATACCCAGACCCATACCCATACCCAGACCCACACCCACACCCATACCCATACCCACACCCACACCCACACCCACACCCACACCCATACCCATACCCATACCCATACCCATACCCATACCCATACACATACCCATAACCACACCCATACACATACCCATACCCATACACATACACATACCCACACCCATACCTATACACTCACCCACCCCACCCACACACACATCCACCCCAGCTACTAGCTAGTTATATGGAAATAGTAGGAATACCTTGGGATATGACTTACACTTTATTTTATTACATTCGTTGATTAAGCAGAGAAATGTCAATTACCGACAATTGGTATTCCTTATTTCACTGCTGCTTGACCCCGAAAAAGAAAAATGTCTAGAAGAAAAATTTGGTTACCAAAATTTGTTAATTTGATGGCGGCCGTGGAGTAAGTTGTGAGTAGTTCATTAAAGGGTCCCCTATGCCAGGCCTAGCAACCAATCACCCCCACCCCAGCCACCCTACCCTATCCCTGTTTCCTCACACACACAACCACCCACACTCCCCCCCCCCTAACACCAACCCGCTCCCGGTAGCCCACCGCGGTGTGTACAGCATGGAGGATACGCATACAGGAAAACCTCTATAAATCGACCGACCATGGGACCTACTATAAATTATCCATTTAGAGAGGTGGTCGGTTTAGGGAGGTTTTTTTTATCGCTATAATATGATATGGGTGATCGTTTGGGGCCTAAATAAAGTGATCGATATAGGGGAGTGGTCGATCTCTGGAGGTGTTCAGTTAGAGGTTATACTGTATATATCCAGCACTTGCAGGGTTGTTTGTTTTGTTTGTTGTTGTTTTTCGTCCTAGCAACATCTAAGGTCATATCAGGATGGGTACCGAGTTGTGACAGTGCGCACTCATGGCAGCTTTATAATATTTAATACTGCTGCCCGGCTGAGATACCAGACTGCTCGCACCATGAACCGATATCCGACACAGTCACGTTATCCTGATACTGAGCTAACCAGTCCTTGTCCTATCCTGTTAATTCCGAGCGCCTGGCTAGTTACCTAGTTAGCAACAGGTGTCACTTTTATAAGTCATTGGATTGCCTCGGCTAGGATTCAAACTCCCAACCTTCCGCGCGGAAGGCCTGCGCTCTACCGATTGGGATACCATGCTCGGGGTGCACCTGACAGACAGACTGACCGACAGTGGACAGTGACAGGTCACCGTGTCGCGTCCTACTGTCGCCCTTTGGAAATATGACTATTTACAAACCTGGGGGATGTCCGGGCTCAGAGGTCAGGGGTCAGGGGGTTAGAGGTCAAGGGTGAGGCGGCGGAACACAGACAGGTCACGAGTCAACGTGCTCTTCCACTGCCCAGGACACTGCAGTTGGGCTTTGTAAGTAAACTCCGCCCCCCCCCCACACCTATTAAATAAAAACAAGTTTACACATGGAACATTTTAAATAAGGCGTGTGTGTTCTGCTTCGTTGAGTAAAATTCAGTGAAGTAACGTAACCAAAAAAAATCAGCAAAAAATGTAATAAAATTATTAGTGTGACTGCCTTTATGTTTTGGTAGTGTATGGGTGTGTGTAGGATCGAATGTGAATCTAGTGAGGGGAGGACCGTGAAAATGGTGATTGTGTTAAGGTGGTGGTGGTGTATTAGGTACCTGGTTTCCGGTGCAGTGCATTGTGGGGAGCAGGGGGGGGGGCAGTTCTAGGGTCATCGGAGAGCTGTCAGAAGCGGATTAAAATAATATCACGAGGTGTCATTTAACACCGAGTTAAAGTTGTAGAGTCCGAAGGTTTTGAATGTCTGCTTTATTTTGAGATACATATATTAGGTTGGTCATTATAATGTATAGTGAGACCTCTCTAAATCGACGGACCATGGGACCTACTTCAAATGGTCCATTTAGGGAGGTGGTCGGTTTAGGAAAGTTTTTTATCATTACAATAGTATTATTGTATGGGCGATCGTTTGGGACCCAAATAAAGCGATTGATATAGGGGAGTGGTCGATCTGTGGAGGTGGTCGGTTAGAGAGGTTTTACTGTACCTCACTTTAGTTTGAAGTACCTTTTGTTAGGAATGGATAACGTTTGAGATATTTGAAATGGAAACATTCCACATTTATGTTGACATGCATGTCAACATGTTGGCCACCATAAGCTTCAGCGGACACAGGTTCTTTTAAATTGGCCTATTATTCACTTCTATGCGGCACCAAATGCTTAATGCATGCACGAGTATCTCAGTTTGACATTCAGGATCTAATCTAGGTAGTTGTTTTAGTTTCGAAAATTTGATGCTTTCAACAGAGTATGCAGCTTTAAAATGTTGCTATTTGTAATTATTCAGGCTATTTATCGACATTTTTGATGAAATGTACAATATATTAAATTGTGTTAAAGACCAGAGCAATTTTCTTCGTGCAGCTCGCTTGGTAGATGAGTTTAAACTTTAATAACGAGTATATTTATTTGGTTAGTATCGAGTTTTGTTTCATGTTGATATCAAATCCATTCAAAGTAGACTATTTATGCCCGATATAAATAACCACTAAATTTGCTCTGTGGTTATTTTCATTCCAATTCACTTGTCGGATTGGCGGCAAAAATTAGCAGACGATTTTTTTCTCTCTCCATTTTCTTTGTTTGACCGTGACGTCACTTGGATGACATCACGCAATGCATCTACGTCAGTGACATGCCAGGAATATATTTAGGTTAAGGAGGTTAGACATAGGATCCGGGCTTAATAAGCTAAATGCCGACAGCCCCCTAATCATGATATTATAAGTACAACCGACAATTTCGGTACAAAAAAATATCCACTGGCTGGAATCATTGGTTGCAAAGATAGCGGTGGGAGGGTGGGAGGGGTGCTTTTTCGTGGGGATTAAGGAAGGCGGGGCACTCGGCGCGTCACGTGACCCCACGCCGCGCGCCCGCCGTCTGGACGGCCCTGATTGGCTAGTTGCGTTGCGCAATGCGCATGCGGATAATCGACGTGGTTATTGTGTGGTTATTAGTATGGTCATTAGCGGAATGCCCGAAATGGGTGGGGCGCCATGTCAACCCATGGACTGCCCGCAGCGCCACACCGCGGTGACAGTTGGAGATAGTGGGGAGGGGGCAGGCAGGGGGGGGGGGGGGAGATAGCTCCCACTATCTCACCTGAGATCCATCAGATAAGCCTGCATTGGTGTGACACGGGCCATATTGGGTAGCAGTCGGGTGATATGGTTAATTTTAATTAGATCGTATTCTTTTCTTCTTTTTTTTTCTGTGCAATATTTTCTTGACATTTTTTATTGTTTGTAATGGGTCATCCTTCTCACCCCCTTCTCACATTTCCCTCTGTTTGTATCTCCGTTTTACCTCTATTATTCTGTATCACGTTCCTCTCTTCTACAAGGCGCTCTTCCTCTCTCGTCTGCCTTCACTTTTTTTTCTCCTTTTCATTCCCTTACTCACTCCCTCTTCCTCTTTCTTCCCCTCTCTTCCCCTCCCTTCCCCTTTCTCACCCTCTCTTCCCCTTTCTTCCCTTTCTTCTTTCTCCCTCGTTTCCTCTCTTTTTCCCTCACTCTCGTTATATGTAGAGATATACATTATATCAATATCAATATCAAAATGTAATGAAACCATTTTATTTTAGTTTTTTTACTCTCACTCATTCATCTATTTATATAGATAATATATGCTTATATTTTCTATATAATCTAATTTAATCTATAGATCGTGGGATTCGAACCCGCGGGTTGAACCCTGGTTGAGTCAAACGAATGACTTAAAAATTGATACTTGTCACTACCTAGCCTAGCAATCGGCTTTACTAATACATTTATATGGCAAGGAGCAGTGGAATAAGGAAGGCCAATTATCTACGATTGAAATTTCCCCTGCATAATCAACTAATGTACCCCCCAAAAAATAAGTAAAATGTATTCAAGCCATTTCAGTTTCTCAGTCAACCTCCATGCCGCCACCCGTGTTTATTTCTGTCACTACAGCGGACTGCCTCCTTCTCGACCACACATGAGCCGGGAAACCAAACCCGGCCAGCTTAGCATCTTGGTTAGTTCAGTGTCAGGATAATGTGACTGAGTGGGATATCGGGTCATAGTGCTGGCGACCTAATTTCCCAGTGGGGCAGCACTATAAAGTTGCCATGAGTGTGCACTGTCACAAGTCGGTACCCATCCTGATATGACCTTAGATGTTGCCAGGATGTTGTAAAACCAACAACCAACCAACTTATCGTCTTATGTTGCTCCTTTCCCAGTGGGTTTTGCCGGGCGCAGGGCCACCCACGCTACCGGAACAAATGACCTGCGCGGCGCGGGCATGCGCAGTCAGGGTGCGCGGCGGTCTTTACATGGCCTGCGCGGCGCGGGCATGCGCACTGAGGATGCGTGGCGGTCTTTACGTGGTCTGCGCGTGCAATTAGAACAACTACCACCCATTACCGGCAGTGGCGGGGGCGGGGGCGGGGGCGAGGGCGGTGCGGGGGCGGGGGTGGGGGAGGCAGCGGGAACGGCAGGGGCTGCCTATCACTGAATGATAGATGAATGTGAGAAGGGAACAAAATGAGCAAGTCCTCTGTTTGGTTAAATATTCCAATAAAAGCATCAATCTTTTCTAAATTCTGAAACCTAAATTTGACCACACATATCAAAAGTGGGTTCTGATGCATTCATTCAATAGTTACTGCAGTTTGGTGCTCCTGTGTTATACTGTTATATGCTAGAAAATGTGGGTAAACAAAGTTTACGTCCACCATTTCGGTGTGCATCCCAACATTAATTTGACTCTATAATAATAATAATAAAATATTAAAAACCTTTAAAATAAAAGTAAGGTTAAAATGTACTACAATATTTAAGAATAAAAGTGGCAGAAACTATATGTTTGTGCCATTTTTGCTGTGTGCGAGTGAGGCTGGTGGAGGGGACGGGAGGGGGTGGCTGGAGGGTGATTGCGTTTAGATGGAGACAAGATGAATAGTGTTCCCATGGTGTGTATGTAAGTGCGTGGACATATGGGTAGGTATGCCCCAGTGTTGTGGGTTTTATACAAACACAAGTACCGCCACTATTCACTCAGGACCACATCACCGGCGGGTGTAGTCAGCTAGCTACTGCCCCCTGGTGCCGCGTTGGGGAACTAAAATGATTTGGGATTGTAGAGTGTTTGCTTTTTTCATTATTATTTCTTACATACCGCCAGTGTTATTATTGTGAAGCATTCCTGTATGCCTTTGAGCTTGGGCTTTTCCTGTGTGAAGGAGGTTGTTTTGTCAGTATTGGGGTTTTCCTCCATATGCGCTGTGCAGTGAAGTAGGTGTGGGTGGGTGGGTGAGGAAGGGAGGGAGGGGGGGGGGAGGTGGAGAGTAATGGGGGGGTTGACCCTAAGGGGGGTTCAAACTGACCAGTGGTCAGTGTATACGAATGACCTGTGGTCAGTTCTAGCCTTAGGCTGCCTCCTACAGACTGGATACCGGACACTGGCCACATTCCATACATCTGCCTATAGTGAAAAACTAAGGTCAAGGATAGTGACCTGTGCATGGAGTTTCACCCCCCCCCCCCAACCCCATTGACCGACCCCGAACCCCACACCCACACCCACCCACTCACCACGCTGCCACCCACTACTGCTACAGCCTGCGCTCTCATACAGACACTGTGCAGTTTATACACAGAAAAACCCGCTGGCTGTAGCTGAAAGGATGGGCTCTCAACGGGCAATGGAGTCCAAAGTTTAAATAAACCTACTCATGGTTAACTCTACTTTCCCACATGGTCTGGCTTGATAGGTTAAAACAAATCAACTAAGGTTAAGTGTTTATAGAAAATAACATATTTTCAACAAATAAAAGAAATATACTAATGTATATAAATTGTAATATATTTATAAAGAATTGTACTAATGTTTTACATATAATCATAATTATATATATTATATACATTGGTATGTTTCTTCTATTTATTTAATGTCTCTTAATACTAACAGTCTTAGATAGTCTTAGATAGAAATGTACTAATCCTTTATTTATATATATATACATGACGTATAACGAATTATGCGAGTATAAAGATACATAAGGGAATTATTATCATTATTGTTATTCTCATTCTCCATAAGACCCAACACTGTACCAGTGGCGCCACCTGCAGCCTCCTCGCCTCCACCAGATGTAGACCAGTTTCAGTTGCACTGGAGGATTTATATATATATATATATATATATATATATATATATATATGTGTGTGTGTGTGTGTGTAACATTAGTATAGCAGCATAGTGTAGTTTAGTTCAGTATTAGCATAGTGATATATATTGTGAAACATGTTTTTATATATCGTGGTATATATTGTGGTATATACTGTGATATATTTTGTCAGATGTATTTTGATATATATTGTGATTTAGTGTGATATATATTGTCCTGTATATCTATTATCAGATACAATGTAATAGAGTGTGGTACATGATGCATTTCACAATGTAAATCACAATATAGATTGTGATATATATATATATATATTGTGAATTATATTTCGATATATATTGCGATATATCTTGTAATAGTATGATATATCTCACAATCTATAATCTGATATGGATTTCGATATATTTTGTGATATATCTCATATAGCAAATAGACATTACACCAAGTCAATGGTGGCAATGCGTTGGTGCTGAAACTGAAAGAGCAGAATATGTGTGTAAATGACAATTAGAAGAACAGACTGAGCACCCTATATCTGATGGGAGAGAGGACGGCACTCTAGCACTGTGGGCCTTTTCTGGGCAATAATTTCAAGTAATGGGGGCGTTGGATGGACTGCTG
The DNA here is from genome assembly GCA_030323885.1 of Branchipolynoe longqiensis. Taxonomy (NCBI): domain Eukaryota; kingdom Metazoa; phylum Annelida; class Polychaeta; order Phyllodocida; family Polynoidae; genus Branchipolynoe; species Branchipolynoe longqiensis. The sequence goes on along the minus strand of CM059201.1, from coordinate 37,049,117 downwards.
GGCTGCTGTTGGTTATAATTCGTCCACTCGCGCGTGCGTGTGCTTGTTTTAATATGAGGGGCCCCGCCCTTCGCCCGGCCTTCTCTAGTGATGTGTCTAATAATTGTGATTATTAACGTAGGTAAAGCCTGGTCCGAGGGCTGTCTGTCCTTGGTTGTCACGTGGGTGAGCCCTAGGGGAGTGGGGGAGGGAGGGATGGGGATGGGGGAGGGGGTGTGGGGGAATAGGTGTGTGGGGGATGGGGAGGTTTGTGTGGGTGGCGGAGTTGTGTAGAGGATGGGAGGTTTGTATGGGGGAGGTGTGTGGGGAGGGGGGGGGGGTTGTGTAGAAGGGGGAGGTGTACAGGAGTTGTATGGGGGACGAAGGCGGAGGAGGGTCTGTGTTTGATACCAATATTTTCGTGAAAACAAAGTCATCAAAAAACAATACCTACCTCGCCATTACTGAACAGTAGAATTAGTCAATTTAATGTGTTGTGCATCCGTTGGGAAGTGTCCATCTGTTCTCTCTGTTCTCTCTGTGTTCTCTGTGTTCTCTCTGTTCTCTGTGTTCTCTCTGTTCTCTCTGTTCTCTCTGTTCTCTCTGTTCTCTCTGTTCTCTCTGTTCTCTCTGTTCTCTCTGTTCTCTCTGTTCTCTCTGTTCTCTCTGTTCTCTCTGTTCTCTCTGTTCTCTCTGTTCTCTCTGTTCTCTCTGTTCTCTCTGTTCTCTCTGTTCTCTCTGTTCTCTCTGTTCTCTCCCTTCTCTCCCTTCCCTCTCTCTCTTCTCTCTCTCTCTCTCTCTCTCTCTCTGTCTCTCTACGCGTGGGTCTCGGTGGATGGGAAGGGAGGTCCCGGGAGGGGAGAGGTATCGGCGGAGGGGAGGGAGAGGACCCGGTGGAGGGGAGGAGAGGTCCTGGTGGTGGGAGGAGAGGTCCCCGGGCAGGGGAGGGATCGGTGCGGGGAGGAGTAATTATTGGGGTGACAGCGCCACCCCACCCCTCCCCACCTCACCCCTCCTCACCCCACCCCTCCTCACCCCACCCCCACCCCACCCTCCTCCCGGCTCCCGTCCTCACCCTCCGGGCCTAGGTCACTCACCCGGGGCGATCTGCCCTCCTCCCTCTGGGGCGTCAGTCCCCTCAGAACCTTCCTTACTAACCACCTGACCGCCACTCACCCACCACCACCTACCACCCACCACCCACCACCCACCAACCACCCACCCACAACCCTGAGTCCCCTTTCACAAAAGGTTGTTTCTCTCTCCTTCTCACCCCTTATTTGTTATGTTTTTAAAAGAAATATCTTTAGGGATAAAATAATAATTGTGATATATATGTATTGATGGTATAACTTATAAGTATTATATTATAATGTCGGGTTATATTATATACTACATGCATTACATTATATCTAGTTAGCTAATGCATATGTTTCTCTCTCTATATATATATATACATATATATATATACATATATATGTATATACATATATATATATATGTATACATATATATACATATATATACATATATATACATATATATACATATATATACATATATATACATATATATACATATATACATATATACATATATATATGTATATACATATATATACATATATGTATATATATAGATAGAGAGAGAGAGAGAAACATGCATTAGCTAACTAGATATAATGTAATGCATGTAGTATATAATATAACCCGATATTGGTTACCTGCGTCATAACATTAGTGAGATATTGTCCCCAAATTAAACTTGAACTAATCTACATAACTGTTGCTTGCGTTGACACTGTGCATGCATTCATATATATATACTTCACCAGTCACTTTACTTCCACGGCCACCACGTCCTCCTCTTCCACTGTTGTTTATTCCCACACACCCACCCTTCCCATTCTCCCTGTAAACAGTCCGCTAGTATTTCCCTCCGTGAGCTGGTTGTGGGGGGGGGGGGGGGGGGGTGTTTAAGACAGGCGGAAGTGTCCGTGATGCGGTTCCTAACTCACTGCGCACACAGCTTACTCCTCATTGTAGTGGTGATTTAGGTGGGCGGGCTGGATGGGTTCTTTATTAGATTGGGTTCGTTCCGCCACTGTACCTGAGTAAATTAATCTCTCCACTCTACTCGCTCAGCCCCATCCCATATACTACACACCCACACCCACACCCACACCCACACCCACACCCACACCCACACCCACACCCACACCCACACCCACACTCACACCCACACCCACACCCACACCCACACTCACACTCACACTCACACTCACACCAACATCCACACCCACACCCACACACACACGCGCACACACACCCACGCCCACACCCACACCCACACTCACACCCACACACACCCACACCCACACCCACGCCCACACCCACACCGATGGTCAATTCCACCTCTACATCCCCACTGCAACCTTCAGTTCCACATCCCGACCCTAACCTCCACCTCCACATTCCCACTCCACCTCCACATTCACATCCCCACTCGCATCCCCACCTCCACATTCCCACCCAACCTTCACCTCCACATTACCACCCCACTTCCACATACACATTCCACACATCATACACCTCCACACATCCCTACCCCGACCTCCACATCCACATCCCCCACCCACACTGATATCTCCTTCCACGCCCCCACCACATCCCCCACCCACGCTCATATCTCCGCCCACACACTTCCACATCCAGTCCCACACCCATACCCATACCCATACCCATACGCCTACACCCATACACCCACACCTACACACACATGGGAGGCTTGGGATGAGACCGCGGCCGGGACCCGGACCCGGACCGGGCCTGGGACCGGGGCCGGAGCCGGAGATGGGGCCGGGGTCGGAGCTGGGGCCGACCAGGGGCCGCCACAGCTCACCTGGATGGCAGGTGCGTGATCTCCCACGCCTTGCGTTGACGGACAGAGGTGACCGCCCTGAGTGCGTGCCCGTATCTGTGTCCGTATGCGTGTCCGTGTGTGAGTTAATGGGTGCGTGTGTGGGTGGACGGATGAGGAGGAGGGATGGGGGGGGGGCGGGGGGGAGGGGAGTGATCCTGGTACAGATTCAGTTTATGTACACAATTAAGTATAACTATAAGTACATGTATCTGTGGGTGGGCGGGTGGGTGGGTGGGCGGGTGGGTGGGTGCACGATGGAAGAGGTGAAGGGGGGTGATCTTGTAACACATTCAGTCAATGGAGTACAAGTAAGTAAGTAAGTGTGTGTTGGTGTATGTGTGTGTGTGTGTTGGTGTGTGTGATGTCAGACTGAGTACATCTGTCGGAGTGCTGGGCATCAAATGACATGCGCGTATGTATCTGAATAGGGTGACGAGCCTAGCCTCTGACCCCGACGGTCACACCTCTCGCACCTCTCACACCTCTCTCACACCTTCGCCATCACCTCCAGCCACTTCGCTGTCCCTCGACCCTTCAACCCTCACCCCGTTCCTTCTCTGCAACCCGTCCCTTCCTCCCGAGCGCCAGAGCCAAGCATCCCCCCCCTTCTTACCCCCCCCCCCTACACACACATCTACAGGTACCACACACGTCACTTCCGGTTCGCATACAACACCCCCCCCCCCCTGTTCGATATTCCAACGAACCCTTCCCTGATTCCAATTCCAATTACCGACGCTCGACCCACCTCAGCTCCAGTATCAGTTCATGTCCAATATATTCTATCTACTAGCAGTATCATATAATCCCGAACTCACACCCCTCAGTCACACCCCCACTCCCCACTTCATTTAATTCCCACCACCACTGAGATTCACCGGACGCGGTGACCTAGTCGGTACAGTGCAGGCTTCCCGTGCGGAAGCATAGTCCGATGGTTTTGTCATTTTCTGAGATAAATATATTAGGCTGATCTTTATAATCTACATTACCGTACTTTGAAGTAACTTTTATTTTAAATGACTAACTTTTGGGATATTTGAAGTGCAAGCATGCAAAATTGATTTTGGCAAGCATGCCACAACTCTGACACCATAGGCTTCTGCAGTAACAGGTTCTATTAAATTGAGTCAATAATCCCTTCTATGTGGTGACAAATGTTTAATAAGTGCACCAGTATCTAAGTTAGATATGTAGAATCAAATCTAGATAATTATTTTCGTTTTGAAAACTTGTTTTTTTCATCGGACTATGCAACTTTAAGTTTAAGCTCACCTCCACATCCATCCCTCCACATCAACCCCCCCCCCCCCAACACACACACACACACCTACACCCCTCCACATACACACACACACACATACCCCAGACGTGGCAATAGATGAAATCACGACGAGACGGCGGCGCGCAAACATGGGGTCAAACAGCGCGCCGGGTGCCGCTGGGTGCCGCCCCACGATCGCAGCGCCCTCCTGCGTGTGTCGGCCTAATTAGTCAATGCGCTGGTTTCCCACACTTCGGCTCCTTTCTCCAGGCGGCTCTCCCCCGGCTCTCCCCCGGCTCTCCCCCTCCGCTGCCCGCCGCTGCCCGGCGCGGGGAGCCCGGTGACAGGTGATGGGATAATACAGCTGAACAGCGTGGGAGGTTTGCAGCTTCTCCGCAGATTGCTCTGTTTCAACATGCGCACATTGCAATCGGCCTGGCTGTGACTATCTATCTGTATGTGTGTGTGCGTGTTTGTGTATGTGTGCGTGTGTCACTACTTTTATTCTCTATTGGTGTGGTTGTTTTGTTGGGATTCTGTTGGGGGGGGGGGGGGGGGTGATGGGGGAATGTGTGCGGTGAGATTTAACTTTGTCACATTCACACAGTTTTTTTAATCATTTTTTAAAACATTTTGCTGAAGCAAGGAGAAATGTCAATGGGATACAGTTGGTCGTCCTCATCCCACTGCCCCTTGCCCCATCTTAGTAGGCTAATAGTAATAATGTCGATTGTCAGAATAAGTAGTGAAAACAATCTTTTTTTTAAAGTCATTATTTTGACTCGGACAGAGGCAACACCCATAAGTTCAGAGATTTTTAACCGGGGTTCGAATTCAAATTCCATGTATTTCTTAATAAGTGTCTTACTCTTAGTCTTAGGTTAAGAGTCAGGGGAGTCTTTCTTTGGTAAGATTTCAGGAGGAGATCGGTGGAATTATATATATATATATATACATATATATATATATATATATATATATATATATATAACCAAGCTTTACAAACATTCGCATATCACTATCGAAATCCTTTTCAACTAATTTGTATTAGTAATTATTTATTCATTGATGTTTCGAGATTTGGGGTGGGGTTTTCTTGTAGGGGGAGTGGCAATCTTCTTTAGGGGGCCAGTTACTAATTTCAAATACATTTGTTGTGCATTGATAGTCCATAGAGTAACTTCTAGAACTGCCGGTAGGTGGTGCTACCAGCTGCCTGTCAGCGAGAGTGCACAAACCACTTCCGGTGCAACAGAAACCTGTCGCCTAGCAGTAGCGCCACATACTGCTGGATACATTCCATTGGACAGTCTGGTATTAAAGCTGCATTAATGTGATGAAAGCGTCACATGTTCAAATCCGGAATATTTACCTAGATTTGATCTTGCGCACTGAACTTAGATACTGCTGCACGTCAAGTGCCATATGGTATTAATGGAGACTATTTTATTCAATCTGATATATTATTTATCTAAAAGAAATATGGCAATAACTCAAAGCCATCGTGTTATGTATCTTTAAGGATTCAATCAAGCACATTTTGTGTCTGTATTAATCAGTCAGGGCCCCCCCCCCAAGTTTGTTGATAATATAGCAAACACAATGTTCATTCAAGTATATGGATTTATTACAGTTCCATAGTCTGATGGTTTTGAGTTTCTGTCATTTCCTGAGATGAATAAATTTTTTTGATCGCTATAGATCTACCTTACCATACTTTCAGGTAACCTTTATTTTAAATGGCTAACCGTTTAGATATTTGAAGTGCAGCCATACAAACTTAATTTTGGCATGCACACCAATATTCTGATGCCATATGCTACTCATTAACAATACCACATTCTTTTAAATTACCTCAGTATTCCCTTCTGTGTACTGATACGTGCTTAATAAGTGCACCAGTATCTAAATTAGATATGTAGAATCAAATCTAAATAATTGCTTTGGTTTTGACAACTTGAATTTTTCATCGGACTATGCAGCTTTAACAACACTGTGCCTGCAATGTGTTGGTGATTTGTAGCTGATGGTCAACCAGTCTCCTCTCCCAGCAGCCTCACGAGGTCCCACCTCCCACCGCTGACAACCCCCACCCGCGTCCCATTGTACCAGCTGACAGCCCCACGTGACACATAAACCACCCAATTAGCGCTCTCGTGGGGTGCGAGGCCTGCCCGAAGACGGCCCCTCCCCATTCACAGACCAGCCCTGGAGCCGGTTCCTAATTACCAATTCATTATTGGACTTGTCATAGAAGAGCTGGATTTTTGTTTAAGTCGTCAAAGGCTCGTTTCTTGAGCTGGCCACATCTAACTATGGCTGTGCTGTATGGTTGGTTGTTGGGGTTTTGCGTCCTGGCAAGATCTAATGTCATATCAGGAGTGCTGTATGAATGACCACCCGTCCAGCCACCACTGTGCCAGTTCACAGCTCTCAGACCACAGTTCACAGTTCTCAGTTCACATCTTCCTAGCTCACACTGTCACAGCTCACAGCTCACATCTCACAGCTCTCAGATCACAGTTCACACCTACCCAGTTCACAACTCTCAGATCACAGCTCACAATTCACATCTACCCAGCTCTCAGATGACAGCTCACTGCTCTCAGATCATAGCCCCTAGCTCACAGCTCACAAGCCACACCCACCTAATTCACAGCTCACAGCTCACATCTCACAGCCCACAGTTCACAGCCCATAGTCCACAGTCACAGTATTCACCCAACTTCCACTATTCTGTAGTGTGTTTGTTCTAAAATATTGATGAATTTCCCTCCCCACATTGAAAGTCCCTCTAGGTTTCCACAGAGACAGGTAGTGTCCTCAATTGACTAAATTAACTTATAATGTATAACACACACTAAACCGCGAATACTTATGCTACAACCCCCACCACCACCACCACCACCACCACCAGAAACACCAATGTAGATCAATTAACCTGAAGATTTGAGCTACAGTGAATAATAAAAATCACGTTCTCCTCTAAAACAGTAAAAGCTAGCGTTATACTCAATTAGACGCTTAAGTTACACTCATGACTGTCAGTGTCACAACATACTTCCAAACACACACACACATCTCAGCCCCTGCCACCGCCTTCCCCCCCCCCCCCCCCCATCCGTCCCCCCTCACTGGGGGGTCTGTTCCACAGCCCAGTCGCTTAGTGACAGACCAGATCGCATTGATTGACTAAGAGAGGCCGAGCTGCATAATTGGCTGATTAGCCCCCCTTGCAGGTATTATACCAAAGTATACCATCCCTCCACCACCCACACCCACACCCACACCCACACCCACACCCATACTGACCGGAAGTGGCTGGGTGAGTGGGTGACTGAGCAGCGGCAGTGTCCAGACAGTGGCGAGTGTGAGTGTGTGTGTGTGTGGGGGGGGGGGGGGGGAGTAGGTCTAGCTAATACTAGTAATAGTAGTAAAATTAATAGAGGACTTAGTAGGTCTAGGTAATAGTAGTTATAGTATTATTAATAGAGGATTTCGACCAAACTAATAGAGGATTTCCACCTGCAACCTGTCTTCTGATGGCAACTGCAAGAACTCATGTTGTGGGTCGCAGGCACAGTGCTCTGTAGAAAAGGTATTATAGACGATTTCTACCACCAACCTGTCCTCTTACTTAGGCAGTGGTAAGAACGAATAGAACATGCTCTGTAAACAAAAATATGTATGTTCTCAGAGCAGGTTTCCACCATCAACAGATGCTCTGGTGGCAAATGTAAGAACTAATGCTGTAAGGAGCAGCTCATTGCGGAAAAGGTCTACAGAGATGATTTTCACCACCAAGCTGCCCTCTGACGGCAGTGGGAAGAACTAATATGGGTAGCATGCTCTATCTAAAATGTATCCTATTAAGTATTATTACTAGCACATGGTTGGTTGGTTATTGGAAGTTTACGTTCTGGCAACATCTAAGGTCATATCAGGATGGGTACCGACTTGTGACAGTGACTTTATAGTACTGCCCCACTGGGAAATCAGGCCACCAGCACTATGATGCGATATCCCCCACAGTCACATTATCCTGACACTGAGCTGAACCAGCCTTGTTATCCTATTAATGCCAAGCGCCAATCTAGGAAGTGACAAGTATCAATTTGATAAGTCATTCATTTGACTCGACCGGGAATCGAACTCCCGATCTCCCGCACGGGAGGCTTGCGCTCTACCGATTCGGCCAACGCGTCCAATGACCAGCAGATGTCGTGATGCAGGTGAGGGCAGCCGATAATTGTACGTGGATCTAGGAGCAGCTGTCAACAGACCTGGGATACACTGTATCTGTACTGGCACCGGCACAATATGCCTGGTGTCACATTGACAGTGACACCCACCGGACAGTATACAATAGGCCGCGCTCTACATGACACTGACAGTGTGTGTTATCTATGTACAGTAAAACCTCTCTAAAACCAACCACTTCCACAGATCGACCACTCCTCTATATCGATTGCTTTATTTCAGTCCCAAACGATCGCCCATACGATACCATTGTAACGAAAACAAAAAACCTCCCTAACCGACCACATCCCTAAATCGACCATTTAACGTTGGTCCCATGGTCGGTCGATTTAGAGAGGTTTTACTGTATGTGTGTATGGGTCTCTTGGAGGTGCTTGCTATCTATCTGCCTGCCCCCTGGTGGTGGCGTTCTATATCACGTATCATGACACCCCCAAACCCCCGCCCTTATCAGACTACACTGCTACAGTCCACCTCACCTTACACATCACCTGTAATCAAATCGCCACCTGCGGTTCGCTACATTTCCTAAATTCCCGATTGATTAGAGCGAACCAGGCAGTCTGTCATATTTAGGGATAGTTGAGTTTAATAATTAGAACAGAGCTGTTCTGTCTATCTTTAATTTGCATTCAGTTATTTGGGAGGGTTTTTTAAATGTAAAAATGAATTTTGTCGCCATTTCTGGTTTTTATTTCTTTAATTTGTGAGGGTTTTTTATTGTGTGGTAATTTCAAAATTTTTCCAGATAATTTTGTATATTAAATATTAATGCCGGGTCCGCCTGAAATGGGAATTTTGAAGTCTCGGAACTGACTAAATGGGTGTGGTGGAGACCCTAATTATATTATATCTGCATTGTTAGTTCGCATAGCAGCAGCATTATAATGGTAGCACCAAACTGCAATACATGTTTAATCAATATATTGATACATAAATCCGTCCTGATATGACCTGAGATGTTGCCAGGAAGTAAAACAGCAACAACCAACCAACTGACATCTAAATTGGATATGTGGGATCTAGTCTGGGTAAGACCAAGCGATTTGGTTTAGGAAATGTTATTATATGTTTTTCATCGGACTATGCAGCTTTACGTAAATTGCCACAGCTGGAATACAGGTCGTGTCAAGTCTGTTCCAATAATGCTATCGGTCCAATAAAACGCTACAACCACAGCCCGGCCCGGCCGGTGGGCTCGGACGCCATCATTACCTTCATTATCACTTTTGCGACAACCACAAAACGGTGTGGCTAGCCAATAATTGGCACACCCCGTCCACCATAGGCCGACAAGACGTGGCAGGAGGGTGCTTTAAAAAAAAAATTAAAATGCCAGAAAATATGTCCCGGAGCAGTAAACCGATGGTTGTACAGCAGAAAGGAGGAGGGAGGGAGAGAGGGAGGAGAGGGGTGGGGGGGGGGGAGAAAGAGAGGGGATGGGTGGAGCTAGAGGAAGGGGGGGGGGGAAGCGGAAAAGGGTTCCAATTGTCCATTGTCCCATCATACAACTAAATGGGAGCGTTGTACAAACTAGATTGTTGACTACTTCCGTCCATGTATTGCTCAGGTAAACTTGACAAGTGATTCACCCTTAGATCTCACTGGAAGTTAACTATTTGTGAACAGTGTTGAAGTTATTTGCCACACAAAGATGAAATAACTAAGGGTGTTTTCCAAGTTCCTATTTAGTAGCTATATCTATTTATAATAAACATAGGCTTACTAACACCACACATAATATATGTGCAAATAGACACATGCGTCGTGTTAGTAAACCTTCTCCCAGAGGGTGGTCAGTGGGAGATGGCTATCGCAAGACTCACTGGCAGAAGACATTTATCTCGAACGCTGACGAGGCAGACGACATTTTGCTGTGCTCAAAACACCCAAGCCGAAAAGTGCGCGCCCATTTTGTGCCATCAGTGCGCGTTGCATTCTGGGTGACCGCCGGACGTAGGCTATCACACACGTCACGTGAAACCACGCGCATGCGTGGTGTGCACGCGCAGCCGGTCGGAGAGGATACGTTCCCCCCAAATGGATGCCTCATCGGAATAATTGCACAGTTCGCCCACGGATAACTAGCAGCTGTAGCGGAGGATTTTAATTTTATAATTTTTTTAATGTGTGGTGTTTTGTTGGTGTTTTTCTTTCGGGGGGCACTTAAGTGGGCATCATCTCCTGAGAACCGGAAGTGAGACTGACTGCGGCATATGGGGTAGAGATGAGGTGCGAACATACTGGTCCGGTAGGTAATCAGATTGTCAGTCATCCTAGTCGATAATTACGCTGCGTTAGCCTTATGTTTGCTGTCATATCCGCGTGGTGGCGCCACTGTGCATTAGAACCACTATTATAACGTTATTATAATGCATTAAAGCTCCATTTCGGGTTGGCTTGTTTAGCGCAGTAAACTGCAGATGATATTCATTCGCTTCTCTGATGAATCTTGGGGAATGCGCCCCATCTTGTAGCTAGGTAGGTGGTGGTCAAGAGTGGGTTCGTTTTACTTTTACCATTTGGAACCCAAAGCAAAGTTATTTTCTGTTTACATATTATTTCAATGTTGTTTAATGCCTTCATTCATTGAATAAGCAGAGCAAATTTCAATGGCGGATAATTGGTCTTCCTCATTCCACTCCTTGCTCTATCATAGTCCTAGTAATGCTGGACACCATACTAGATATCGACAAGTGTATATGGCTAAGTCATTGGTTTGACTCAGCCGGAGTTCAAAGCTGGGTTCGAATCCCATGACCTGCCACACGGGAAGCGAGCATTCAACTCATTCGGCCATCCTATCTGGTCACAAGCAATTCCCGATTCAATTGGTGTGATTTTGAGATGTTTGCTCTCGGCTGCCTGTATTAGTATTACCATTTTCTTATACATATTTTAGGTCAAGCACATGCTATAAGGGTGTTTGCTGTTTAGAAATGCTCAGATCCAATCTAAGCGCAGCAGTAACTTCACGCACTAAGAGGAGAGCAGATCAGACGGAGTGGCCGAATGAGTTGAGCATCTGTCTCCCATTTTGGTAGATCATGGAATTTGAAACCATGTGTTCGAACCCTGGGCGAGTCAAACCAATGACTTAAAAATGTATACCTGTCGCTTCCTAGCCAGGTGCTCAGCATTATTAGGAGAGGGCAACGACTGGTTGGCTCAGTGTCAGGATAATGTGACTTAGTGGGATATCAGGCCTTGGTGCTGGTGGCCTGGTCTTCCAGTGGGGTGGCACTATAAAGTCACCGTGAGTGTGCACTGTCACAAATCGGTACCCATCCTGATGTGACCTAGATATGGTCAAGATGTAAAACTCAAACAACCAACTGCACTAAAAGCACATTTTGAAAGGTAGATAATCACAGTCCACCTTGGTCAGTGTCAACGTTGTTCAAATATGTATTAACACATAAGCTACAAGCAGTGGGCTCGCCTTACGCAGCCCACGGGGTGTCCTATCGTTATGCACGTGGCCCGCTATGTATGATGGATACTGGAACTGTTGAACCGGGATATATTCGACTCAACAGGCGGAAGAAATTAAACTCACAACTTGTCTCTGGCTCGCGATACAAATCTGCAGATTACAGTGGTGGCTGCACCCGCCCGCCCCGATAAGACCCCGGTCTGACCGCAGCGGTAGGGTCCGATTTTCCGCTGTGTCATGCGCACTGATGTCTGCGGGTGGACAATGGTCAGTGTTCAGGGTGTACATACAGGGGATGGGGTAGTGTGTGTGGGGAGGGGGTGATGGGGGGGGGGGGGGTGCGGGAAGGAGGCGTAGGAGAGACGGTAGGTAGGGAATGATGGGTGAGGGGATGTGCAGGGGTAAGGAAGGGGAGGGGAAGAGGAGTGGGAGGAGAAGATCTAGATGGATGTAAGGAGAAGAATGGGAAGACAGAGGTGGACGAGGGGGAGGAGAATGGGAAGGAGTGGCAGGTGGAGGGGGAATGAGGCAGAGGTGGGGGAGGTGGGGGAGAAGGAGGGGGATGGGGACAGGTGGAGGAGGGGGAGAAGGAGGGGAGGAGGAGAAGGAGAAAGAGGAGGCGGAAAGCGGAGACGGGGAAAGGATGGTGTGGAGGGAGAGCGGAGGGAGATGGGTGAAAATAGAGAGGGAGTTAAGTGACGGGAAATGGAGGGGGAAGAGGACGTGAGCGGGGAGAGGAGAGGCAGGGAGTGGGAGCGGATGGGAGGCGAGGGAGGGGAGGGGAGGGGAGGGGAGGGGAGGGGAGGGGAGGGGAGGGGAGGGTGGAGGGGAGGGGAAGGAGGGAGATGGGAGGAGGAAGCGGAGACATGGAAGCAGGTGGGGAAGGGGGAGGAAGGGGTGGAGGACAACGAATGGGGAATGAGGGGAGTGGGGATGGAAGGGGGGAGGAGGAGGAGTGAGGGAGATGGTGAGGAGTTAGCGAGAGGCGAGGCGAGGCGAGGCGAGATGGGGGAGGATGAGAGATAGGCAGACGAGGGGGGGTGGAGGGGGAGGAGGTAGAGAGTGGCAAGGCGGGGCGGGGCGAGGCGGGGGAGGTGTCGGCTTGCCCGGCGCCTCCTGCCCAGGTGAAGCCGGGTGTAAAAGAGGTGTAATTGCGCGTCTCGGGGCGCGTTTATGGCTCGTCCAGCACCCTTTAACATCCAGTACTAACCACCCGGGTACCCCGGTACCTCGGTACCCCGGGATCTGACCTCGCTCCTGTAGCCGACCCGCCCCGCACACCGCCCGTCGACATCCTACCTGCCCGTCCTTGACCTTTCCCACAGACCCGGCGATCATCGCGCGCACCTCAGAGCCGGACAATGGGGCGTCATCATGGGGATGCGGCCCGCTCACAATGCAAGCCCCTGATGGTACCCCATAATGGGAAGGGGGTGGGGGGGAGGGGGGAAGAGGCGAAATGGGGGAGAGGGGAAGAGGGGGAGGGCGGGAGAGGGGGGACGGCAATAATCGGCAGGCTCGCGCGTCCTGGTATGGCACCAGGAGCCAGTGGATCTATTGGAGGCAGGGTACTGCTTCCGGTTCCGGTTCCTGTGATGAAGTGCTTCCGGTAAGGCGGGAACGTGTGGGGTGGTGGAGCGGGTGATGGTCTGGGTATGATATCGTGGGTGATGGTGGTGGTTGGTGTTTTACATCCTGGTAACATCTAAGGTCATAACTCATATCCACCCATCCCCATTTTGCTTCCTTCCCCTCCCCCTGCCATCATCATCCCGTCTCCTCCTCATTCCACCCATCTCATCGACAGTCCTTCTCTCCTCCCTCCCCTGAAATCTGACATTGGAATTAAGATATATATATATATTCTGCATGAAGAAATTGACTGGGTTCCTCAGTTGGCTGATGCTAAGTAACTAAGTAACTAATTAACTAAGTAACTAAGTAACTAAGTAACTCGGCCCTTCTGCTGCTGTTGGCTGATTGTGTCCGGTGGTTGCTTGCCTGGTAGTGTATCGCGATCGGTTCTCTGACGGCTAGGTTGTGGCATGTTTGGGAGGGGTGTTAGTGTTGTGGCGGTGGGCGTCCGGAGAGGTGGTCAGGGGTCGGGGTGGCTGGGGAGGGGGTGGCTGGTGGAAGGGGGTTGGTGGGGGTGTCTGACCAGTGGGCAGTAAGTAACTGTCTAAGAAAGGAAAGCCTCAGGGGTAGGGGTGCAAAAGTGTGTTTACCGGGGGATCTGGCCGTGCACAGTGCTGCCCCCTGGTGTCCGGCACAGTGCCACCCCCTGGTGTGGGGCAGGTGGTGGCGGGCAGATTAGGAAGCCCACCAATCAGGACGACTCACACGCGCCAATCCATCTTAGCCGAAACAACATGGTGTATACACAGCTTAAGCACCACTAACTACGCAGGCCTAATGACACCCCGAAATAGGCTAAGGAAGCCAGACTGTATAATTACATAATACCAAATATATATATATATATATATATATATTCGACAAATATCAAAACAGTGTTATAATATCTACTAGTGTTTCCCAGCCGACCCGACCCCGACCCCCCCCCCCCCCCCCCCCCCCCCGCCAACTACCCGAGACTTCCCTCGATATGCCCGCCCCCTCCCCCGTTATGGCGTATTTTACTGTTTTAGGGAAATACATTGTTTTCAAAAACAAAACAAGGTAATGATGACGGAGTGTGTGTGTGTGTGTGAAAGGGAAATATACCGAGTCATGTACTGCGCTTAATTTCTTAATAATTAAGACTTCGCTTACACTCTAAGTCTAAGTTAAAGTCGTGTAATGTATATGTATATATATATATATATATATATATATATATATATATGTTTGTACACTGACCGATGGTTCAAACGCCCATGCACATTTATGTGTAAGTATATATGCATATAAATAAATACATGTACACACATACACACATATATATAACTACATATACTTATATGCACATATGCATATATAATACAAATATGCACAGACATACTTATATGCATATGGATACATGTGTCTCTGTGTATATATTATATTTGCATATATTTGTGCGCAGATATAATGTACATGATTCTGTACATACAGATATATACAGTAATACCACTAGTATCTTTACTGTCACGTGACTTCACCTGACAGTCCCTCACACGGCATCACACCGCTACCTCGTCATCACCCCGTCTTTTCCCTGCCCCCCCCCCCCATTCCCCATTCTGCCCCATTTCGCTTCCCTCACCCCCCCCCCCCCTCCCCCCTTCCATCATCATCCCGTCTCCTCATTCCATCCATTTAATCGATAATCCTTCTCCCCTCCCTCCACCCGACCCTCTACTCCCTCCCATCCCCTCCTCTTTCTCTCGCTTTCTCCCACCCTGCCAATTCTCTGCCTCCCTCTTCGCCCCCTCCCTTCCACCACTGTCCACGTTCTCTCCCCAGCCACTCACTCTCTCCCTCCCATCTCTCTCTTCCCCCCTCCGCTAACCTGTGCCCTTCCCACCCCCATTTGCCCACCCCTTCTCTCTCCCTCCCACCTTTCACACTTCCTCACATTTCTCCCCCCATCTCCATTCCTCTTAACTCCCCGCTGTCCCATCGTACCTTCTCACATTCCTCCCTCCACTTTCCCGTCCTGATATGACCTTAGATGTTGTTAGGACGTAAAACAACAACAAACAAACATCCCTCCACTTTAGCCCCTTCCTCCTTTCCTCCCTTACCCATCCCGCCGCCTCCCTCACCTCTCCCTCCTCTTCCCCTCCCACTGCCCGTCCCCACTCCCTCGCCCCCTCCTCCTCTCCCTCCCCTTCCCCTCCACCCCCCTCCCTCTTCCCCTCCCCTCTCCCTCCCTCCCCCACCTTCCTCCCCTCCCCCTCCTCCACCCTCCCCCCTCCCCTTCCCCCCTCGCCTTCCCTCCCCTCCCCCCATCGCCACCACCTCTCTTCCCCTCCCCCCACTCCCTCCCTTCCCCGTCACCTCCCCTCCCCACCCCCTCCCCCCTTTCCCCCATACCCCTCACACCTGTCCACCGGATGCGACGGTACCGGCCCTGCCTTACGCAAACTCCCGCACGCGTCCCGCAGATTGCGTCAGAGGCGGCGACGCAGGTGACGATGTCACGTGCCCCCCCCCCCCCCCCACCTGGTAGATCCGCGCCACCTGCTGAACAGTCGGGGAGACAGAAGGTCACCCCCGCCCCGCGCAGCCGCATTGTCACTGGATGCGCATCTCCCCCCCCCCCCCCCCCCCCCAACCCTCCACACACACACCAACTGCGCAGGCGCCATAGTGCTGCTTCCGGTCAATCCCACAAGAACGGTCCATTGCACACGGGACTGATTTAAGGAAAAGGTGTACACAGCCCCCCTCCCTCTCCCTTCCCTACATGGCCACTGTCATATACAGTGTCATAGTTTGTTACCTGTTACTTTGTAGATAGATAGGCTATGTGATGCTACATATATATGCATGTATTTATGTATGTGTGCATGTTTGTCTGTAGGTGTGCATGTATGCGTTACTGGACGCGGTAGCCGAATTGGAAGAGTACAAGCTTCCCGTGCGGAAGGTCGGGAGTTCGATTCCAGGTCGAGTCAAACCAATGACTTACAAAATTGGTACGTGTCGCCACCCAGCCAGGCACTGAGTGGGAAATCGGGTCATGGTGCCAGCAGACTGGTCAAGATTAGGGTAACTTGGTATTAGTATAACGATTGGTTGGGAGGAAGGGGGTGGGGTGGGGGTGGGGTGGATGTTGGGATCTGCAGCAAGAAGGTGGAAAGTGAAACACTGAAATCTACAAAAGGAAAAGGGCCCCACCCAAGCAAACCTCTCCCTTGATCAGGAGGAGGAGTAAGCCCGGGACAGAGAAAAAAGAATGGCTAGGATTGAGGAAAGAGGTGTGAGGAGAGTTGGGTCAAAGGACCGGCCTCCTCGCCTTGTGGTGACGAGTCGGCGAGCTGGAGACACAAACGGAGTAAGTAGGTAGAAGGTGGAAAGCTGGCCGACCTGCCCCTGCTATATTTTGTTAGACAATTCCATTCTTGAAAGGAGAGCGGCAGCTGAGAGGTGATAAAAGGGACGAAGTGGAGTCCGGACAGCAAGTGACCAGGGTCAGTTTTTAATGAAGTTCTTCGAGTTCTTTCCCCAAAGCCCATCATCGACTTCTGGACCCCCAGCCCCACCCACACATCCACCCACACCCACACCTACACTCACACCCACCCGAATTGTTGTCTGCTCAAGGTCCGTGGAAGCAGACGACAGGTCAGAAAACCCTCACCCCGCTCGCTGCCTGACTTCTTTACGTATGTTTCACGCCCCCCCCCCCAATACAACCCCCTGCCTGACTTCTTTATGTATGTTTCACTCTTTAAGCCCGACCTCCCCCCCCCCCATCCATTCCCTCCCCCCCCCCCACCCTTACCACCCTCACTCACCCGAAGTGTCGTCTGCTCAAGGTCCCTGGACGCAGACGACAGGTCAGAAAACCCTCACCCCGCTCGCTGCCTGACTTCTTTACGTATGTTTCACGCCCCCCCCCCCCAATACAACCCCCTCCCACCCGGACGCAACGTTACGGCGTCTTTGTGCGTGGGGCACAATGTCGGGCCTTCTTAGAGGGAATACGCAAACAACACATGGCCGTGCTGATCACAGGGCCTGCTCACCTCAGGGGCTAAGGGCTTCACGGCCCATTTTATAACAAGACGTTGTGGCCTCACCCCCCCCCCCCTCCTGTTTGTCTCTGTCTCTCTCTGTCTCTGCCACTCGCTTTCTATTTCTTACTCTTCTCGCAATGCAATTTGCGCGGTTGGGTGATGCTGATAGTGGAGGGGGGGGGGGGGGGATCACTGGTGTTAGGGGGAGGTTGGGTAAGGAACCTTCTTAGCCCAGTCTGCATAATATACAGTGCGGCATTACACACATGCCCTCACCATGCCCCTGCCCCTCCTCCTGCCCCTCCCCCCCCCCCTGCCTTCCCCTCTCCTCCATCCGCCCATCCCCCTCCCTCTTCCCCTCCCTATCCATCCCACTCCCCACCCCCTCTCCCTTCCCCCCTCTCCCTCCTCCTCCCCTCCCCATCCCATTTTCTCCCCTCCTCTCCTCCCCTCCCATCCCTCCCATCCCATCCCTTTCTCTTTCCCCTCCCACCTTTCCTTCCCTCTCTCCCTCCCCTCCCATCCTTCCCCTCCCCTCCCGGTCTCTTCCCTCCCACCTTTCCTCCCCTCTTCCTCCCTCTCCGCTCCTTTCCTTTCCCTCTCCCTCCCATTTATCCCATCACCCTCCCCACTTTCCTCGTCCCCCCTCCCCTCCCATCCTTCCCCTCCCTTCCTTGCCTCTTCCCTCCCACCTTTCCTCCCCATCCTCCTCCCTCTCCGCTCCTTTCCTTTCCCTCTCGCTCCCACTCCTCCCATCCCCCTCCCCACTTTCCTCGTCCCCTTCCTCCTGCCCTTCCCCCCCCCCGACTCCCTCCCACCCTCCTTACCCCCTCCTCATTCCCTTCCGTTCCCCCTCCCCTCCATCCCTTCCTGTCTCCTCCTTCATCCCTCTCCCACCCCCTGCCAACCATGTGCACCCATGGCCTATCGCCATCCTTCCACAAGAGGGCGCCACTCCTGACCCCTTGGTCTCCTGCCAGGTGAGGAAGGCGTCACACCTGGAGCGCCTTGCCTCAGGTGTACCTGTGTGGGGGCGGCGGGGGTGTGGGGGCGGCTAACTGGTGCATTGGGCACTGCAATACTGGACATCAGTTTTGGTAACCCATTGCACTAAGCAGACCAGCACAGGATTACCAAACTGTAATATTTAGTTGTATATATATATATATATATATATATATGTATATAGACAAATAATTTTAAAACCTAAAGTATTATCGCATATTGTCTTTTCCTTCTCTGTTGAGTGATAGATTAGAGATTTTGTTTTTTAATAATACTTTTTGTAAACATCTCGCCATGAATATAGCGATAATTGTCGACATGGCGTAAAACCCCCAAATCACTCACTCACCCAAACTGTAATAAATGTACCATGAGTGCAAGTTGGAAATGTAGGATCACAATCTAAATAAGCATTTCAGTTTTGAACATTTGATGCTTTCATCAGATTATGCGGCCTTAAATTTAAGTTTAATATCAGAGATGGTGGGTCGACAAATCGCCACCACTAGGGGTCATGAACGCCCACCCCCCACCCCCACGCACACCATGCACCCACCACTGTACCCATCAATCTAAATCTCCGCCATGCGCCGAGCAGGAAGCACGTGATCATGTGACAACACTTGCAGGCGCTGCGTGATTTGCCATGGCTTTCTTTAACACGATGCAGACTTTTTCTCAGGTTGTTATTATCGGTTTTACAATTTACTGATAATTGGCGGGAATCACGAACCGAGTCGACTTTGAAATCGTCAGTGTTGGCTTTAGTTTGCTACCTTAGGCACACAGCGCAGAGCGACTTCGTTCAGTGTGTGTGCGTTTTATATCCTAGCAACATCTAAAGTCATATCAGGATGGGTACTGACTTGTGACAGTGCACACTCACAGTGACTTTATAATGCTGCCCCATTAGGAAATCAGGCTGTGGGCACCATGACCAGTCACATTATCCTGACACTGAGCTAACCAGTCCTTGTCCTATCCTATTATTAATGCTGAGCGCCAGGCTAGGAAGCGACAAGTATAAATTGTGTAAGTCATTGGTTTGACTCGACTGGGAACTGAAGTGCTGATCTCCCGCATGAGAGGTCCGCGCTGTACCGAATCAGCTACCGCATCCGAGGTATCAATGTGTTATGTATGTATACATGTGGCCACCTCCACATACATACATACATGCATACATATATATACATACATACATCCATATATACATACATACATATACATACATACATACATACATACATATATACATGTATGTATGTGTGTGAGGGTGGCTACATGGATCTTCAATTATTAGTCATTTGACTATTCTATGCTTAGTACATGTGTGTGTATCTGAGGGGGTGGTGATACGTATCTGCATCCGTTGTTAACTCCTGCTATATAGATGTTATCAGATCTTCAACCATTACTCTGTTGCCTACTGTGTCTGGCTCCGGATGTGCGTATTTGCGTTTATTGTTCAATCATGATATATAGATTTTATCAAAAGTCTTCCACCATCAATTGACTACACCGTGACTGGCTATGTGTGTACCTGGGTCCGTTATTAAACTATGATTACATAGCAGCATGCAGTCACTATACAGCATGACACATATCGTGATTGCATCATCATGATATCTAGTAGTAGTAGTCAATGGAGAGCTGTGTCGGGAACTAACTACAATGCACATACACCAAGGACACACTCACTCACAACCCGGCAGCCGCATTGAGCAAGCAATGGCTTTAGGAAGGTAGATGAGAGGGGAGATTTGGAGGGAGGGCGAGCGCGAGGGAGGAAGAGAGGGGGGAAGGGAGGGAAGGAAGGGGGAGGGAGAGTGGGGGTGCATGCGGATGCAGACAGGGGTTGGGTTGGGAAGTGTTAGTCAGCCAGCTAGTTCTGGAATTCGCCGCTAGGGTATTTCAGGTGGCTTTTTTGACGCGTTCCGCCAGGGGGTGCGACAGTGTGTGCGTGTATGTGCATAGCGTAGTGGTGCATGTCGGGGGACGGGGGTGTTGCTGGGGTGGGTCTGGGGGAGGAGGGGGTAAACCAGGTAAACCCACCCTCCCACCCGCCCTCCCTCCCACCTGCCCCGGGCCGGGCACCGTGGCTGGCTGGCGGCTCCCCCCCCCCCACCTTCCCCCCAGCGCCAGCCAGCCTGCCAAGCCTCCCAGTCCCATGAAAGCCCCCCGCCCCGCCGGCCTTCACGCAGAGTGAGGCGGCTGCGCGGTGCGGAAGGAAGGGAGGAGCGCTGACAATGCTTAGAATAACAACACGGGTCATGCTCAGCACCCATCGGCTAGTGTAGTGTAGCGTCTCTCCGCAAGGGAGCAGCACTGCAGTGGGGGAGGGGGAAGCACTGCAACTGCAAGCAGCGGGCGTTGCTATCCGTCACACCCACCACGCCCATCACACCCGCACCACCAACACCACACGCGGCACACACTTTAGTTAGTTAGTTTACCCGCTGAAGGGATACTCACTTTGTTGTGCTGTACGCGGCGTTGCAGACAAGAGCCATGGAGTTTTACTGAGAACCTGCACAACATCGCACAGGTACACATGTTGACCTGGTGTGTATCGGCCACCGGGAGGCAGTTGCATTACTGGTTGGATTTAGACTACATGAAGGTAAATAATGTTATTTTAAAAATATCCTTACCTCCTTTTTTTTTCTTTAATTCTCTTTGATTCTATTCTTGGATACCTGTCCGGGGCACCCCCCGCCCCTACTGCCCCCATCACTACCTCCGCCACCACGTCCACCACAATGTTTATCACGCCTCCTCTGCCACAACTTAGTGGAGGATTTGCTCTTCCCAACAAATTGAACAATGCATGTTCACTGTATCTAGTATATGGTGTTGTAAAATTGGTAATATACATACTGCTTGTTTACTCATGGAGTTATACTTGCCTATTGACTTAATAGTTGGGACCCCTCCCCCCCCCCCCCCCCCCCATCCTCACCTTTTCAGTACCTCTCTCTCCCTTTACTTTGCATAGCGCCCTCCCCTCCCCCTGTCTCCCTTTACTTCGCATAGCACCCTCCCCTCCCCTCTCTCCCTTTACTTCGCATAGCGCCCTCTCCCTCTCTCCCTTTACTTCGCATAGCACCCTCTCTCTCTCTTTACTTTGCATAGTGCTCCCTCCTTTTACTTTGCATAGCGCTCTCTCCCTTTACTTCGCATAGTGCCCTCCCCCTCTCTCCGTTTACTTTGCATAGCGCCCTCTCCCTCTGTCCCTTTACTTCGCAAAGACCCTTCCCTCTCTCCCTTTACTTTGCATAGCACCCTCTCTCCCTTTACTTTGCATAGCACCCTCCCTCTCTCTCCCTTTACTTTGAATAGTGCCCTCTCCCTCTCTCCCTTTACTTCGCATAGCACCCTACACTCCCCTCTCTCCCTTTACTTTGCATAGCAGTGTAGCACCCTCCCCCTCTCTCCTTTTACTTCAAATAGCGCCCTCCCCTCTCTCCCTTTACTTCGCAGTGCTCCCCCTCTCTCCATTTACTTCACACAGCACCCCCTCCCCTGCCCAGGTAGTTGTGGAACTGAGAAAATCGGTAATATCAGGAATCCTAATAATACTTATAATATTAAATATACTATATAGCTAGTGCGTTCATATAATGCAGTAAGACATACTTATTATATCATTATCAACGCAACGCAACCCCAATGTATAGATAAATGTAATGCACTCAACTGTGTACTAATGCAATACAACACAATGTATACAATATAACAACACCCACACAGTGCACTAAGACTATAGTGCATGACTTCCACAGGCTGACGTGAGTCTACTGACGTCCAAGAGGTACAATGCCGTCTTATCTCCCTTCTCCTCTCCGGGACTGAGCCTGCCTGTTCCCCGACCGCTCCCCCTCCGCCTCCCCACCCACAGTCCTCCTCACCCCAACCGGGTCTCGGCGAGGGGACGCCGGCCAGATTAGCCGGTGATTGCGGCCAGGTGGGCCGGAGGGTGGCGGACAATGCGGGCAATGTTTTCCCGCTGTCCGGTGCCTGCTGCCCACTCACCTGATCACCCTCACTGGGGGCAGGTTAACCGCCAACAGGCCTCTCACTTTCAGTGTCCATACCCACTTCCTGGTATACCATCTCAGTTATGTGTATAGTATGTCAAGTCTTCCTGTGGCGCAAGGCCCGCTTTGCAAAGATAGAACCACTTCTCTAAACTAAAACATATATGTACATAACATATATATAGTACTCATGATATTGCTGCATGATACTTTGATAGTGTTACATACATAATATATAATGATATATCGCGATACAGATATCACGATATTGTGCATAGATGTGTTAGATGTAGATGGTGCAGCATTATGCATATATTATATATATATCGCTTGATATTGCTACATATATGTTCGTGCTAAAGTTAAACATGCATCACATGTCTATACCATTGTGTGTATATGTATATATCATTGCTGCCTTAAAAGTTATAGTGAGTGTTGTGTGTACTGCATATAATATATGGTTTGTAAACGTAAAGTATATTATGTTGTGTGTATATATATATGTATATATATATACACGACAAAACTATTGATATATATGTATATATATATATCAATATTTTTGCGGATATACATACATGTATGTCTTTATATTTATGCATATGTATAGGCCTATATAAATATATACATGCTCTTTGAAAGCACCTCAATTTAAAAGCCGCGCGTTCAATGTCTGCATCCTGCGCGGATGGAGTGGAGGAAGGAGGCTGATCGATCGACTGTCACCACCTTCCAGGGGCCGCTGACCTGCCGGAGAGCGGGGTCAGGGCCGGCGCATTGTCTTGGAGTTGTCGGGTGGGGTGTAGGGGGTGTAATGGCGGGGGGGGGGGGGGGGTAGAAAGAGAGAAGTCATCGTCTCCGCGCCGAACAAGGCGCAAGCGCAGACGCGTTTGTTGTGAATGGAGACAAGGACGGTCAGTCGGCAGCAGGTACCGCCCGGGGTGGGAGGGGGGTGGGGGAGAAGAGGGCGGGTGTGTGGGGGTGGCAGGTGGAGGTGGGGGTGGCAGGGAGTGATGGATAAGCCGTACACCCTAAATGGTCATCGCGCTTTTATATTAGACGAATATGGATGGTGTTTGTGGCAGGCAGATGGGGGAGAGTGCGGAGAGGGGAGGGGCGGGGGGGGGGGGGGGCAGTGCGGCCGCTGGTCAGTTACAAGCTCAAGGGGTATATGGATGGCCATCTAGGTGAGGGGCGAGGCTAGGGGGCGGTGTTGCCTGGACATTTCAGAAGTCACCGTCAAAGAACAACTACAATCGCATATTGGCTCAATAGCTGGAACCCTCCCTCCCTCTCTTCTAGTCTACGCACACCCACCCATGCCTTAGGTTTCAATACCTCGCTCTCTCTCTTTGCTTCAGACAGCGCCTCCCCCCCCCCCCCCCAACCTCCCTCCCTCCAGCCCTAAGGTTTCAATACCTCGCGCTCTCTTTGCTTCGGACAGCGCCCTCCCTCCCTGACTTCAGCCGTAAGGTTTCAATACCTCGCTTTCCCCTTGCTTCGGACAGCTCCCTCCCTCCCTCCCTACAGCCCCAAGGTTTCAGTACCTTGCTCCCATCGGCATTGCTTCGGACAGCGCCCTCCCCACAAAACACCTCCACACACTGGCAACCACTGTACAGAGACACGCGGGTTATTGACATACGGTCACACTAGGTGGGGTGACGCGGAATGGAGGCAACAGGTTATTATTATTCCACGTGGAATCCCGGATAGGGCACCTCAATGATTCGCTAACAGACCACATATTGTCCGATATCTTTGTCATATGTGGCTCATGTAGTCGACTCGATAAACTCGATAGTTCCATAGCTGAGTACATGTAGATATGCACACATCTGTACACATATAACTTATAAGCATATATATATACACATGTATACATATATATATATATATTTATTTATATATATATAAACACATATATATATTTTTATATATATATAAACACATACATATACATATATGTTTACACACACAAACACATATATATATATATATATATATATATATAATATATATATGGGTCACTCTCCTGAAAGCAGACCAGAAGTGTCACATGGTGAGTTAAATGTAATATTTGAATTTTAAAATTTGTTTGGTTGCAAATGAAAGCAGGAAATCTCCCCCTTACATCTATGTAAAATATAAATTGATGAGATAAAAAAATAAAGGTGTAGTATAATATGTGTTACTCAGATGTAACACATGCTTAGGACACCACATATTCTGCTTAATAACAATTTAAGCAGAATTAAATCATTTCATACTGAGAAGCATATTATTCATGGCATAATATACAGAAATGTGTAGTGCTTATATCGATAAAAAGAAAAGCAATTCGCAGCCATGCTTTATTCACTGAATAATTAGTGTACAATATTTGTGTGGCATCCAGACACCACTGGTTACATCTGTGACGGAAATTTGTAATGTTATTTCTGAAGACATCAAATAATTTTTTTTAATTTAAGCAAGCATACATGTTAATAAATACTTCCTTTTTGATTTGGGAACTATTTTGTTTGATATATCAATTAATACAAGATGTTAGTAAGGATTCAACCATGTCCCATATGTCATGTTACAAATGGCTGACTTAAAATGGTTTTGTGGGTACAAAAACACTTCATAACTAAAAGGACCAAAGTTGCACACATTTTATTTTATTTCACTTATTTCTTACATCAAATCTATACATGAATATGAAAAGTATAAGGAAAATAATAAGTAGGAAGTTGTTTTATTGATGTTTTAAAATCCCATCCCATGCTGACCAGTTTTCAGGAGAGTGACCCATATATATATATATATACAAATTAAACCAAACCATCTCCACAGCTACCACATACATATACCAAGATATATATATATATAATCGTATATATATATGTATATATGTCACTGTGATAGCTATTAATATAGGGTTGTAATACTTGTATTTAATCTACCTCCATATTATTATGTATTATCTTGCTTCATATATGTATATACCCTTATATTTATCAGAATATGGGGAAATAGACGACACTCATGAGTTGTGCACTGTGGTATACTTACTACTACTAATAATAATTCAAATAGTCAATATAAACATTGAACATTGAGAGAATGAATCTTAGAACTACGCCGTGTGACGGGGAGTAATGATGGATGTGTGAGGAGGTAGAAAGTCTTTGATCTCAGGCCTGCGGGTGAGAATCATGCACACGAGTAGGTAAACACGCACAGATACGAAGCGGTGCTCCTAGCGCCGGGGGTTTGGGGGTGAACTGGAGAGGGCGGGGTGGAGTTGGGGGTGGGTGGGGGAGGGGTGACACGATCAGAGAACCCGCATGCATATAGGACTACGACCGGGTGAACATCGCCATGACAGACACAGCTTCGGGACACCGACACCAGGGTGGGGGTGGGGGTGTGTGTGTGTGTGGGGGGGGGGGGTGAGTGATGTGTGCATGCGAATGAGTGACAGGGATTGATCTGTGAGTGCACCAGGCGCCGCCTGCACTGTGAACTCTCGCCACCTGGCGGATGGATGCGGAGTTAAGCTAACATTCCATATACGCAGTATGCGGAATGCCTTTCGCATTTGTACCGATCGGTCCATTAAGCGATCCACTTTGTCGTCACATTTCACATTCACATTTCACATTCACATTCACATTCGCAACCGGACATATGGAAGCGCCACCTTGCGTTTACATGCTTTTCCATTTTTTTTGGCACATTCACATACCGCATATATATAGAATCTTAGCTTAAAAGTGAAGTAAAATCTCCGGGATTGTTGGATCATACTCATAGTACTCATACTCATGCTCATAATCATGCTCATGCTCATGCTCATACAGCCTCGCCGGTTTCGACTGGTTTGCGATCCCTGGTCGTTTTTGGTATTCAAATAGTCAATATATAAATCCAGAAAAACCTTCCTAACCGACCACCTCCACAGATCGACCACTCCCGTATATCGATCGCTTCATTTGGGTCCCAACAATACCACTGTAACCATATTGTGACTCCCTAAACCGACCACCTACCTAAATGGACCACTTAAAGTCGGATCCAAGGTCGGTCGATTTAGAGAGGCTGTACTGTATTGAACATTGGGAAATATTATAGCATTCCGTGCCCCCCCCCCTCCCCCCCTGTGATGATCATGAAATAAATGCATGGTTCCTGAAAATTAGGTTCTATCCTACATGCGAGTTATGCAGTTTGTTTTCGGGGGGGTATTAGGTCCTGGCAACGTCTATGGTCACATTAGAACGAGTACCGACTTGTGACAATGCACACTTTTTAATGCTGCCACACTGAGAGATCAGGCCACTGGCACCATGACCTGATATCCCACTCAGTCACATTATCCTGATACTGAACTAACCAGACCTTGTCCTATCGCAGTAATGCCGAGCGACAGGCTAGGTAGTGACAAGTATCTATTTTGTAAGTCACTGATTTGACTCAGTCGTGATTCATAACCTACAACATTCCGCATGGGAAACTAGCGCGCTTACTGGTTACTGACCTTCCGCGCGGGAAGCCTGCACTATACCGATTGTGCAACCATGTCCAGTATATGCATATACGTATACACAGTAATTCATTAATATCTATCTATATCGACAACACCATGAATTTTTAATTATAAATAATGTATACAATATTTAAAAAATGTATATAACAACCACACAAACCATATGCATACACATATATTATAAGAACCACGCCCCCATATGTACACACACATATGTGTGTGTGCAATTGGGGGGGGGGGGGTTCTTGTATACATTTATGAAATATTATGTATAATTATATATATATATATATATATATATATATATATATATATATATATATAGCTCAGCAGACAGATATACATTGTTTATAAGAACCACTAGTATTAGTACTAACCATATATTATACATACCAGACATGCACCAGTATATACTATGTTGCTAGTAGATCGCCAGCCTCTGGTCTCCATGAATTATAATTCCTTTCTTGGTGCGCGTGTGTGTCCTCCCCGCGCCACTCGGTGCCCGCTGCTACTCCCCCACATCCCACCTGGGTCACGGTGGACCAGTGTAGCCTCACCCGGCGTGTCCCACAGGTGAAACTCCCGTGGTCTCCCAATTAGTCGGCAGGCGGCGCCCTTTCATGTGCCCACCCCCGACAGGTGAGCATCCTGCCTGCGCCTCCCGCTCTCAGAGCGCGCACTTAGCATGCGCGGGCCCTTCTATTTATCACAGTAAGAACACATTAAAACCCACCTCGCACACCCCCCCCCCCCTCCCCCCGCCCGCCCAGTACACCCATCCACGCGCGCGCATACAAAACACTACCTTTGGTGCTTCTGAATCTCTTTTCTCATACCACATACATTCTGACCTCCACACTAGATCATACCGATGAACATGAATTATATTGATCTGTGTGTGTGGGGGGGGGGGGGGCAATTATGGCAGGAACTCAAACCAATCAGACTGTGCAAAACTTGAATTCTAGAGATATGTAGAATCTAGGTTGGTGGTAGTAGGTGTGGGAATGTTAATTTATTAATGGTGAGTAGGCCTCCCACTGTACCAGGTAGTCGGGTTCATTGTGGTGCAGTTGTTAGAAGCCGGTGTGCCGCTCCCGGGAAGGGGGTGGGGGTGGGGGTGGAGAGTATGTTCTGGCAGCCGAAATTAAAGGTAACCAGCAGGTAGCCAGCGGAGGAGTGTAATTGTTTTTAAACAGGGAGCAGTAATGGATTCCCACCGCCCATACACCACCAGCAGACAGCGCAGTCGCCACTCACACACTCACACACTCACACACTCACACACACTCACACACTCACACACTCACACACTCACACACTCACACACTCACACGCTCACACGCTCACACACCCACACACTCACACACTCACACACCACTCACACACCACCCATACACCACCCATACTCCACCAGCAGACAGCATAGTCGCCATTATGATCACACACTCACACACTCACATACTCACACACACTCACATTCACACACCGCCCATATACCACCAGCAGAGAGCACATCCGCCATTATGATCACACACTCACACACTCATACACCACCACAGACAGCACAGTCGCCATTATGATCACAGACTCACACACAGACTCACACACACTCACACACACTCACACACTCACACACCACCACAGACAGCACAGTTGCCATTATGATCCTAGCCGTGGTGGGACACACACTCACACACACTCACACACTCACACACACTCACACACTGATGCAGTCATATACTCTCACACACTCTCACACTCTCACACACTCTCACACTCACACACACTCAGATACCACACAGAATGCACTGCGCCTATGTTGTGAGGTGGGGGTGAGGGGTGGGGGTGAGGGGTGGGGGGATGTTAAAGGCCAGGGGTGCATGGAAGGGTCACGGATAGAAAAGCGTCGCTGCTGCTATTATGAAAACGTCAAAAGGAGGAGGAAGGATGGGGAGGTTGGAGGTTGTGGGTTGGGCGCCGCATTGTGAAGGCCTGGGTCTATTTTATGTTCATGTTGAGGACTGAAAGGCCTGCTGGGACGTGGCAGTTGATAATCTCATAAAACTGGACCATGTCTCTCTCTCTGCCGGGTGGAGGTTCGCCTAGATGGCGCGGTGTGTTTCAGTTAGCGCGGGTTTTGCAGAGAGGTGGGAGGGGTGGGGGTGGGGGTGTGGGGTTATGAATATAATGAACTCTAGTAATAGTACTTACCATAAGTAGGACTGCTAATGCTACTACTAGTAGTCGTACTACTACTACTAGCACGTAGTAGTAGTACTAGTAGTACTAGTAGTAGTCCTCTGGAAGACACGGTTCAACTGGGTACAGTCCACACTAAAAGAATCGCGTGTTTAGCTCTTTACTGAACATATGTTGTTGTTTGTGTTTGTTGTTTTACGCCCTAGCAACATCTAAGGTCATACCACTATCAGGACGGCTCCTGAGAATAAACAGTCGGCATGTATCATTGCTCATGACTTGCTTTATTTTGTGAGTCGTCTTATCAAACCATCTATAAATCGCTACAATTTGTATCGTACATGAACTACTTTACTTAGCTTTAGTCGCTTTGTGTGTGAGTCAGTGTGAGATACACAGGTACGGAAAGAGATAGAGAGAGCGAGTGAGAGGGGAGGGGGGAGACATTGTCTGTCATTTAACACTAGAAATAGAATAGGGTCGTTGTTGGAGTTTTACATCATAGCAACATCTAAGTTACTATTCTAAGGTCATTTCAGGATGGACCAACTTGTGACAGAGCACACTCATGGTGGGTTAATAGTGCTGCCCCACTGGGAAACCAAGCCACCAGCGCCATGACCTGATATCCCACTCAGTAATATTATCCTGACACTGAACCAACCAGTCCTTGCCCTATCCTAATAATGCCGAGCGCCTGACTAGGAAGTGACAAGTATCAATGTTTAAGTAATTGGTTCAGGATAATGTCAGTGTCAGGATAATGTGACTCGACCAGGGTTCGAAAAACCTGTGGGGTTCGAATCCTACGATCTACCAAAACGAAAGATGGACGCGCAACTCATTCGGCCACCGCGTCTGTTGTTTGCTCAAGGTGGGAGGCTGAGGTACCAGTGGGGGCGTGGGGTTAGACACCTGGGCCGCGTTCAGGGTCCGTCTCGGAGGCGCCTCGGCGACGTCTCGGCGATGCTTTTTGCTCTATTTGCGTTCAGGGTGCGTCTCGGCGACGTCTCGGCGACGCCTCCCTTTTCAGGTTGGAGAACAAACAGCGCCTCGAAAATGGCCGCCGCATGCAGTGGTTTCATCCAATCAGTGCGCAGCATTTCAATGCAAATGGCCGCCTCCTATGGGGGCGGCCATTTTCGAGGCGACCAACTGGCTGTTGTTGTTCAGACTAGCCTGACGTCACGGGCGCCTCCGAGGCGCCTCCGAGACGGACCCTGAACGCGGCCCTGTAGCACAGTGCGGGCGTGCAGTGGTGGGGGCGGGGTGGGGGGGGGAGCTAACATGACACATGGGTGTGATTCATGTTAAGATTGAGTAACCTGAGGGAGCGGTGAGTAGCCACTGGTCATTTGTAAACTAAGCTGACGTCAGCCACAGGTTCAAAGTGCGCGGGGGAGGGAGGTCAAGGTCGTTCTTGAAGTGTCCGCTGGCGCCGGGCGGCGCGCCACCTGGTTGGCAAAGGGCGAACTGATACATGCTGATAATATATGACCCAACGTTGCGAGGGGTTCCCGTGCCACATGCCGTCCTGATATGACCTTAGATGTTGAGGGGACTTAAAACTCCAACAGCCAACCGTGCCACATGTCACCCTGGGGCTTCTTGTCCTGGGAGATTCCGTGTGCAAAGTGTGTCGGTGGTTGGTTCTGTGTCAGCATGTGTAAATTGTATGTGTGTGTTTCCATGTGTCACCGTGTGCAAGTTGTGTAGGACTAGGAGTGACCATTTGTTATATAATGTGGAGATGTGGGGGGTGGGAGATAGTGACCATGAGTTCCGTGGTACAAACAACATCCTGGCGATTTGGGGATTATTCCCTTCTATTTTGCTTAATCATGAAAAAAATGGATAAGAAAATAGAACAACTTAAATGGATGGGGAAGCACACAGTGATACTGATAGGATAGGGCAATGACTGGTTTAGCTCAAAGTCAGGAAAATGTGACTGAGTGGGATATCGGGTCATACTCATAGTGCTGGCAGTGTGGTCTCCCAATGGGGCAGCAGTATAAAGTCGCCATGAGTGTGCACAGTCACAAATCGGTACCCATCCTGATATGACTTTTATTTCTATAAATAGATGTTCCCAGGAGGTAAAACTCCAACAACCAACTGTGGAAGAGGGAGCGGGGAAAGGGTGTGTGTGCAGTGGGTGTCTAAGAGGGACGGAGTGTTGGCCAGCTGGGAGCTTTTTTTCCCAGCACAGCTCCTTCGATGCGTGACCAGCCGGTCACCTGACCACCGACTCATCACAGAGATGCCGCTCACGACAACCCCCTAAGCCAGACACGCACCATCTCCTTACCCCCCCCCCCCCCCCCCTAACAACCTCTCCCTTCCCTCTCCCATCCCTCTACATTCCCCATCTCCTCCCCTTCCCCTTGTCCCTCCCTCGCCCATCGCTCCATGTCTTCATCTCTCTCCCTCTCGCTCCCTCTCCCCTTCTCTCCACCTCTCTCCCTCTCTCTCTCACGTTTTCTCCCTCTCTCCCCCTCTTTCCAATTCTCCCCCTCTCTCTCCCCTCCCCCCTCTCTCCCCCTATCTCACTCTCTCCCACCTTCTCGTCCTGTCTCCTTCCCGCTCCTCCTCTATCTCCCCCAGTCTCTCCCCCTCTCTCCGGCTATATCCCTCTCTCCTCCTCTCCCTCTCACTTTCCCCCACTCTCTCCACCTTCCCCGCGCTCTCCCACTCTTTCTCCCTCTTTCCGCCTCTCTCCCCTCTCTCTGCTTCTCTCCACCTCCCTCATCGCCCTCCCACCCTCTCTCCCTCCCCCACCCCACCCCTTCTACAACCCAATGGCGTGTCCACAACATATATCTACTCCAACCACCCAAATCCACACCCCGCCTACAACCACCACCGCCCACCTACAAAATGGCCGCGCGCCTGTCATATTGCCCGTCAGAATTGTCCAAACAAATTTGTTCCCTGTACCCAGAATGGGCCATACCAACCAGCTACCCCTACTCACCATCATCCTACCTTTTCCAGTCACGCTCCTAGACCCTGGGCCCCCCCCCCCTCCCCCCTATCAGTGGCGTGAGTCTGTAGTATGAGGGAGGGGGGAGGGGAGGAACGAAGAGGGGGGGGGGGGGGAGAGAGAAGTTCGCAGACATGTAATTGCGACATTTACCCGGTTATTACAGGCTCGGACACTGCGACCTTCTGGCTGAGGGTCAGCGCGCAGTGTGCTAATAAAAACCGAGACCATTGCTAGACATGGTCTTCAACCCGCACACTTCCTGAATCCCGTGTCCCCATTGGGATCGGTATGGGTGAATTGTTTGTTTAGGACGCGGGTCCAGAGCTCGCTATATATATATATATATATATATATATATATATATATATATATATATATATACGTGTATGTATGCCCTGTTATTGTCACACGTCTGAATGTGCTTTGAACGGAATCGGATGATACTAATTGCGATGCAAAGTCTCGCCTCAAGAAGAAATTAATTTGTTTATTTGTTTGTTTGCTGCACTAATCTCTGATAGTCCACATTTACGACAACTTTATAGTGCTGCCCCCACTAGGAGACCAGACCCGATATCCTGGCACTATCCTAGTAGTAATGCTATTGTGACTGAGTGGGATATCGGGTCATGGTGCCGACGGCCTGATTTTTCTGTGAGGCAGCACTATAAATTCGCCATGCCATGAGTACGCACTGTTACAAGTCGGTACCCGTCCTGATATGACCTTAGATGTTGCCAGGATGTAAAACTCCAACCACCAACCAACTGATCAAACCAGGCCCTATCCTAGTATTAATGCGGGGCGCCAGCCTAGTTAGCGACAAGTGTCAGTTTTGTAAATCATTCATTTTACTCGGTTGGATTTCAAACAATCAAAGCAGCCAAGGCTCTAATGTAAGTCTGACTCTTACCGAGTTGGCCATCTTGTCGGGTTGGTGAAGGATACTTGATAATAGACTCTTGATAGTGGTTGCCCCCTCTGGTGGCAGCTCGGGTATAGCTAGATAAAAGATTCACCCGGTACTTGTAGTACTGCGAGTACCGGGTGAATCCTTTATCTAGGGTATAGCACCCAGCTGCACACGTGGGCGGTGGTCAGAGGGGGTGGGGGTGGGGTGGGGGTGCCGGATCGTTAGCACGGGGACCCGTCAGGTTGGAGATAATATCTGCGCGGGCAATTAGGGCGCCCGGTGCGCCATCTAGCGTGTGAACGTGGCGACTACTGCGATCTATGTCTCATAGTCATAGTACTATTTTTAGTAGTAAACTAATAGACTAATAGTAATACCTCAAGAGGTCTTCTTCGCGCCAGTTCTTCCGGGCAGTTTCAACTCAAAGCTTCCCCATATCCTACTGAAATATATATATATAATAAAATAAACCCGCTAATTTCAGTAGCGACAAATGTAAATTTTTTATTGATGTCTCAGATTGAAACAACAATATAAAGTTTTAAGACGGACAAAAATATCAAATTGACATTTGTCGCTGCCAAAATATGTATGCATTCTAATATGTATATTTTGTTTCCTGAATTTCATATATTTCTCTCGTGTGTCTCTTATTCATTTTCTTCTTAGTCTCATGTGTCTATTTGTTTAGTTTTCTTGGTTACATAGAGGCCTATATTGTTTTTTTTTTCGTAGTGTAACATATATTTTCTTTTTAGTCTCATAGTCTTCTTGGTCCCATATATGTTCTTAGTTATATACATGTACATATATATATAGTTTTTAAAATCGTTTTTTAATCGTTTCTTAGTCGTTTTTTAAATAGTGTATATAATATGTTCTTCGGAATAGTATATATGCTATTACTATTAGTATTAACGAAAACATATATTTTTCTTAATATCATATAGGCCTATGTATTTTCTTATTTAATTGTTATTCCTTAGTCTTGGGTGATTTAAAATGTAAGCTTTAGAGAAAGTCTGCGAAAAAGTGGGAATTAGAAGGAAGTATGGGGGGTACCTTTCATAATCATAGATAAATAAATATACTCCATAGTTGGTTATAATTCCCTCCTAAGTTATAAGGCAGGCAAAAATTCTCTCCCAAAAGTCCTTCGCCCATCATCTCCCACCCAGGGTGTATTACTAGAACTATTAGTACTACTACTACTACATCTGCTGTGACAGACTATCGTTTTTATATTAACTCCCCTGCCATGGCCGCGAAGGGCAGTAAAGCTCTGTAAACTGCGCCCTTGTGGTGATTATTCCCCCGTCTGCGGCTAGTGCCCTGTTACCTTACACCGAGGGGGGGGGGGGGGCGCTGTGGGGTCGGGGGGGGGGGGGGGGGGGGGTGCTGTAGGGCCGGGGGGAGGGGCCGTAGGGCCGGGCTGGGAGCACCCGGACCCCGCCGCCTACCCGCCCCGGTACGTAAGAGTATCCAGCAGACGGAAGTTCTACCAGTATCTATCGCTTTTTAATGGCCTCAAGCACCCGTGGGCCCACCCATCCCGGAACCCCCAATAGGACATTTGGGGACAAAACTCCCCAGCCCTCCCTCACCCATTCTCACCCCTCCCCCCTTTTTTTTTACCAGCCTAGTAATCACTACCTGAGTTACCTGCCCTAGTGGCGCTAAGCGGAACTAATTCAGCTTTAACGCCTCTTTACCCCAACCATATGACTATGAGGGCCTGAATGGTGCATATATAAAATTAAAATAAATCTCTATATATAAATGCCTCAGCACTAGACTTCCACACCCCTATACATTAAAGCTGCATAGTCCGATGGTTTTGGGTTACTATCACTTTTCTTCTATAAATATATTACATTGATTATTATAATCTACCTTACTTTAGTTGGAAGTAAGATTTATTTTGAATGGCTAACCTTTGAGATATTTGAGGTGCAACCATGCCAAATTAATTTTGGCAAGCATGCCAAAACTCTGACACCTTAGGCTTATGCAGTAACAGGTTTGATTAAATTGACTCAGTGTTCTCTTCTGTGTGGCAACACATGCTTAATACTAATAAGTGCAACCATATCTAAGTTTGATATGTGCAATCAAATCTGACTGAATGTTCTGGTTATTAAAATGTGATGCTTCATCGGACTATGCAATCCCATCCTAATAATATTACTTTGGGTGTTGTCAGGACGTAAACCCCCAACAACCAACCGACCTTGCAACTTTAAGTGTTCAGCTGCACATCGCTAATCTGCCATTTTCTTTGTGTCACCCTCCCCCTCCCCATTCACAGAGCGTCAGTAGGATCCCCAAGATGTTGTGTTCACGTGTCAACGCGAAATCTCGCTTCAACGAGACCGTCGCTGACGTCTCCAAGAAGCCGACCGGTTGCCTAGCAACGATGCGTCTCACCAAGCGTCTGAAAGGCCTCAAGGAGCGGAAGACGCAGCGCAGGTCCGCGCAGTCTTCTTCTCTCGCCGGAACCGGAACTGGAAATGCCAAGGCGGCAACGACGGCGGCGGCGTGCTCCAGGGTGCCCCCTGGCGGGATGAGTACGCCGGTAATGGCGACGACGGAGGATGAGGACAAGGAGAACGCCCCGAGTACGGGCATGACCTGCCGGACGGCGTCCAGACTGAACGGGTTGGGAGTCAGAGGTGAGTGGTGGGGTTTTAACTATTAATTTGTTGGGGGTTTAACGTCCTAGCAACATCTATGGTCATATCGGGACAGAGTGATTTTAATGTAAATTGTGACGTTGGGGTGGGTGATCAAAATTGGAAGTATTATTACGTCTAGAGTGGGAATTGAACCCACAGCTCTTGCATTCCGGGCAAGTCTGCCGCTAAACCATTAACCACCTAGGCTCCCTGATGTCACCACCCTACCCACGCTTACCTGTCTATGCGGCTCCTTGTCTGAGAGGTCAGAGCAGGGTACTGTGATAGTACGGTGTGACCTGTCTTAAACCTACACAATCTGATCAATGCATCAAATTTCCGAAACCAAAACTATTGCGTACATTTGATACTACTATCTAACTCAGATACAGGTGCAGTTATTAAACACACGTTGCTACATCAAAAGGACACATACTAAGTCAAGTTCACACAACCTGGGATTTCCATTTGCACGCCAATATCATTTTGTCATGTTTTCACTTCACATATGTCCAAATATTACCCGTTTCATTTTTTTAAAGAGTTACTTCGAACTAAAGTAATATGGATTATAACAACCTAATGTGTTAATCTACATAAATAAATATATGGTAGGACCCTTAAACCCCCCAGAAAAAAAAATCAGAAAAAAAAGTACCTCGCATTACGTAACTTCAAATGGGCAACTTCTTAGGGGGTACCACTTGAGTTATAGCCCGGACACCTGCTTTGCACACCTGTTCATGAAAAGAATTGCCAAGAAAAAATAAAGCGGTTGTGCAATTTTTCCCCCGATTCAATGCAATTTTGGGCACCTGTTTTTTCTGGATCCTTCCTTTTATTAGCGTAAGAAATGTGCCCCCTATTCTCTCCCCCCCGCTCACACACACACACTTTTTTGTCTTCTCCATTACATGACGCAGCTATTGGTGACTGGGCGAAAGAGTTTAACTAAAGATGTTCAATGAACCGTGTCTGCTTTTCTCTGACCATCAATATCACTTTAGATCCTAATTCCATGGGTGTCATTCATGCGTCTTAACAATAACAGGGGAATTAATCTGGGGGTGGGGGTCTTTTTTTCTTTCCTTGACGTGGGCATGTGTGTGTGTGTGCATTGAAGTGCCAGTCAGAGAAGTGATCGCTAAAGGGATTGGTACATTTTGTGTGACGGGTGGGTGGGTGAATAAAGTGACCACAGGCGAAACTGAAGGTGATCGATGGGCACCCTGCCGGAAGTTTGAAGTGGGCGAGGCGCCGAGCATTAGGGAGATGTTGCTACAACTTACAAGGTTAATCTGATGTGAAGGTGGCGGTGTGTAAGACTAGGAGATGGTTCGGCCGGTGGACTGGCAGGTATCCCGTCTGGGTAATTAAGCAGCTATACAAACCTCCCCTGCCGTGACCGGCCATTACACAGTCACACCTGTACACACTCACACACACACTCATACTCACACACATCCACACACACTCACACATCCACACACTCACACTTACACACATCCACACACACTCACATTTACACACATTCATACACTCACACATACACACACTCACATGTAGTGATGTACACACATTCACACACTCACATTTACACACATTGACACACACTCACACACATTCACACACATTCACACACTCACCTTTACACACATCCATACACACTCACACATCCACAGATCCACACACACTCACATTTACACACACATTTACACACATTCACACACACTCACACCCATTCACACACACACTCACACTTACACACATTCACCCGCTCACCCACTCACACTCACCTTCACTCTTACACACTCACTTATAGTACATACATGCGCCCATACATACACCCGTATATGCACACCCTTACATAAGTGACATAGAT
The DNA here is from genome assembly GCA_030323885.1 of Branchipolynoe longqiensis. NCBI lineage: Eukaryota > Metazoa > Annelida > Polychaeta > Phyllodocida > Polynoidae > Branchipolynoe > Branchipolynoe longqiensis. Next base: position 37,011,341 of record CM059201.1, on the reverse strand, counting down.
ATGCACATGCGCATTTGCACACACATACACATAATAGTACATGCATACACACATAATACATGCACACAAACACACACATACGTAGATAGACGCACATGCACCCATACATACACACAGATACACGTATGCACACATATACATACACACACACACATATATATATATATATATATATATACACATATAACAAATACACACATACACACGCCGCTGATCCCCGCACCCCCCCCCCCTCACCTCCCCCCCCCCCCTCACTCCCCCAACTGTCCCGTGTAGCTTAAACACCGTGCGCGTCAACGGGCAATTTCTCTTAGCCACCAGCTCTCGCTGCCGCCACCAGCGGCCTGTTGTGTAAGGTGGGTGGGAGGGGGGTGCCTTCACGCCGGTAACCAGCGGGGGGTGCTACTGCACACCTACCATTAAGAAGCTTTGAGTGCACGCCCGGCACCAGCGGGAGGCCACGCGACCAGCGACCCCGCCCTGTGACGTCACAATGAAGGGTACAGTGTTCCCGTGTGTGCGGCTATGTGTGCGCGCGCACCACAATGCTCGCGCGCTGGGGTGCGGCCGAACGGCGCATGCGCGGGACTTTAACTTAAAGACTAAGAGTTCCAGATCACCCATCGCCCGCCACCTACCCTATGCCCTCCTCGCTCCATTTAAGCAATTAAAACAAATATCATGTAGGTTGTTAGGTGAAATATGTGTGAGTTGTTGGCTTGACTCGACCAGGGTTCGAACTCATGAGTTAGAATCCTACGATCTACCAAAACGGAAGACGGACTCTCAACTCATTCAGCCATTCCGAGGGGAAAGGGAGGGGAGAAGAAGGGATGGGCAGGGGAGAGGGAGGAGAGGGGGGGAGGGGAGGGAAGGGAGGGGAGAGAGAGTGGGAGGGGGAGAGCGAGGGGGAGAGGGAGGAGAGAGAGGACTAATGGCTGCTCAACGGGGGCCTTTGTGCAGCGTGACGGCGTGTTACGTCATGAGTCGGCTGGGAGCGGGGTTTCCAATTCCCCCATCACCGGACTGGCTTCACTAATGTAACAAACGTAACAATGTAACCCTCCACCGTGCCCGCCTTCCCATATAGACCGTCCCCACTGTGCGCTAATTCCCCCCGTCAAAGATCGGCCGCCAGGGCTTGGTTACCTTAGTTACCGCCTAACAAAACGGCCCATTTTAGTTAGGGTGGTGGGGGTTGGGGGGTGGGTGGAATTATGGTGGTGGTGGGATGGGGTGGTGGTGTGGGTTGTAGGGATGGGAGTATGGTGGTGGTGGTGTGTTTGGGGGTTGGGGGTGGACCCCATGCTGCCCCTTACGTCGGATTAAATATGTCCGCAAATGGACTTTGCGCAGTCTGCGCGCTCAGCCTGCGCAGACGTCACGGCGCGCAACATCAAACACCCGAATTACGGCCAACACGGCCCTTAAGTAAAAAACATTATGCAATTCCCGCAGGTGGTACGCCCCTGACCCTCTGTCTCTCTCCCTCTCCACACCCCTCTCCACCCTCCCCCGACCCCCTCTCTCCCTCTCCACACCCCTCCCAACCGCCCTGACCCTCTCTCTCCTTCTCCATACCCCTCTCCACACCTTGACCCTCTCCCTCTCTCCTTCTCCACACCCCTCTCTTTCCCCTCTCTCTCTCCCTCTCCACATCCCTCTCCACCACCACCCTCACTCTCTCTCCCTCTCCCTCCCCCTCCCCCCCTCTCTCTCTTTCTGGTACCCGCATCTCATTCTGAAAGAGCCTAACTCGAGCCTAGGAGGTTAAACCTCAATCACAGTGCGGTGTGAAATGGTCACCTGGTGATTAGGCCTCTTCTGTGGGTACAACTGGCGCAATTAGGAAAACACTTGGAAAGTGCCTGTTTTGTCAACATGTGCAACTTCAACGCTGTGTATGGCTATGAGGGGGTGGGGGTGGGGGCTGGGGAAGGTGCGTATATGTGTGTGTGCATGGATGGCCATATGGCGCAAGGTGTTCTGTGATTGCCTCCTAGTCCTAGTCCCAGTCCTAGTCAGTGCCTCGGGCGTCAATAGAGAGTGTTGCATAATTTTACTTGTCGGAAATGTGTTTTACACGTCATTAAAATGTGCTTCGGTTTCTGTGTTTGCAGGACAACTCAAAGTGGCGTTGGAGGTGGAGAACGGTCTCCTAACCGTACATGGTAAGTCGCGGCTCAACCCCTAGATACGATTTTTTAATTGGTGCAGTAATCTTCTCTTTAAAAAAAAGAATTTGCAATGCATGTGGACTTGGTATAATTCCCGTCTTAATCAGCTAAGGCTGCTCCCTGTAGTTAGAATGGCTAGTGGGTGGCAGGTTGGGTGGGGGTTTGATTAAATTTTCAACAATTTGTTTCCACTCCAAAGTAAAACCTATGTATGTTCCTACCTCAGAGCTTTTAATAAATTTACCTTTGACAAATTATTACTGTTCCCCCCCCCCCTACAAATTCAGCCAATATTAAAGCAATTGCATGATTAGTTTTTAACTTATGTATAGTTTTGTCTAAAAGGATAAGTGGTTGAGGAAATTCTACCGAGTTTGTGCCATGAATCTGACATTTACTTCCCACATAGTGTAAAATCACCAATCAACCATCCTAGGAAGTGAATATATATATATATAAATAAATATATATACAGTAAAACCTCTTTAAATCGACCTCGGACCAGGGGACCGACTTTAAATGGTCCATTTAGGGAGGTGGTCGGTTTAGGGAGGTTTTTAAAATCATTACAATGGTATCGTATGGGCGATTGTTTTGGACCCAAATAAAGCGATCAATATAGGGGAGTGCTCGATCTGTGGAGGTGGTCGGTTAGAGAGGTTTTACTGTATGTATATATCACTGATTATATTATCAATGATGTTGGGAAGCCTATATATATCATACTAGGAAGGGACTATATACATAACATATAAACTAGTAGGAACTGTGTATATATGTATATTTGTATGTATAGTTATTTATTTATTTATTTATTTATTTTCCTTTCGCCTACAGTTGCGGAAGGAAACCAGTTGAAATTCAAGCAGGGGTCAAGCCGTAACTCCTACGTACAGGTGTCTCTGTTGCCCGCCAATGACCACGTAATGCGGTACACGACAAAGATGGTCTGCAACACCAGCAATCCTCGCTACGACGAGAGTTTCAAGCAGTGAGTACCTCAACCACGTGGTCATGTGTCACGTGGGCATCTCATACATTCCTGCTTCTAAGTTCTAGTATTATTTATATACCTCGCGATGTAAAGTCAAGTATATATTCTCTGGTAGTTGGATGGTAGCAACTGTCTTAAATTTCTACTCGTATAATTCTTATACATCCAGGGTTTCCACCAGAAAATAATTTGAGGGTACACAGAATGGTGGGGGAGGGGGGTCTCTGGCTCCTTGAAGAATCTTTAAAAATATATATATCCCAACAATTTGAGGGTACATAGTTGTGCCCTCAGAACATTTTAAGGCTATGTAATTTAACCCTCTGGCAAAAACCTTGATATATATATATATATATATAAATTTTCAAGTCATTGGTTATATCTATATATATATAGATATTTGTCACTTCCTAGCCAGGCGCTCAGCATTATTAGGATATGGCAAGGACTGGTTGGTTCAGTGTCAGGATAATGTGACTGAGTGGGATATCAGGTCATGATGCTGGTGGTCTGGTCCCCAGTGGGGCAGTACTTTAAAATCGCCATGAGTGTGCACTCTCATAAGTCAGTACCTATCCTGATATGACCTTAGACATTGCCAGGATGTAAAACTCCAACAACCAACCAACCAGCAGAGTATGGTTTTGTTAAATGTCGACGCCCTCCTGTATACATACCCCACCCGTCCCCTGTGACTAACCGCTTCCGGTCTCCTTTGCGCAGTGAGCTGGTTTCCGGTGACGACCGGAAGCGCGTGATGGTGGCCGTGTGGTCGGTGTGCGGCGCAGGCGCGGTGCTCGTCGGGTGCATGTCGTTCGGGGTGCGGCACCTGCTGTACAAGTGGCGCAGCATAGCCGGGTGGTTCTACCTGCTGAACGAGGAGCTGGGCTGCAAGAAGCACCTCAAGATGTTCAGTTCACGACAGGCGCTGTCCGACAAGACAAGTATGCACATTTACAGCACATTTAGTTTTTCGTTTTTATATTTTTTATATATTTATTTTAATTTTTAAAGAAATTGTTGATACTTTTATATATATATATATATTTTAAATTATTTTATAGATATTTGTTTTTATTTTTTTCAGAAGATTACCATAAAATTATTTTATTATTAGCTTTTAAAATGATTACCTTTATCTGTTGACATAGACTTTGTCGTCTTTCAATTACAGCACTATGTTATTTTTTCTTTTAAAATTATTACTCTAAGATTATTTTATTATTAGCTTTTAAATTATTACCTTTATCTGTTGACATAGTTTCCATAGGCTCTAACAATTCCCGCCGCTCCTTTCCTACCACCTCTACTGATTCCCGCCCATCCCTTTACAGAGTTCTAGGGATACCATTATATATAATTATACATATAATTATATATACAATTATAATTATATATATATATTTATATATATAATAATAACAAATTTATATATATTACTTATCTTGCTGATGGTCATGTCTCTTTCTTTTCTATTTTGCAGACAAGCCTGATGGTCACGGTCGTCATAACCTGGCTTCACTGCATTCCGTCAACTCCATGACTCTTCTGGTGACACCGAACCCATCCCAATATGGCTACGGATTCCTGGTCTCGGGGTCCTCGCCATCTGAAGTAGTGAAAGTCCTCCCAGGGTCTGCAGCCGAGGCGGCTGGACTGCAGACTGGTGACGTCATCATCAAGATTGACATGCAGAATGTGGCACGGTCCACTAGTGGGTCAATCAACAAGATCATTGAGGAGGCGAATGAGACCTTGGTGCTGGAGGTCCAAAGGACAGGTGACCCTGCCTCATTTTCCAGGACTGCATCTTCTTCACGGTCACGACTTGCGCCATGCTCCAGCATGAGCACCTTGAACTCTTGGGCGACATTTGATGATAACAACAATAACAGTGAGAAATTCTATGGCTACCTGCCTTATCGTGTGTCATCAAAGCTTTCGTTGAACTCGCAAGGGTCTGGCAAGTCATGTAGCTCCCATCATTCTTATCAATCAATCCGCTCGCTGGCTCGAAGCAAGAATGGCTCATTGAAGCGAGTTGCGAGCCAGGACTCACTTAAGTTGACGAAGCGTTTAGAGCCAATCAGTGAAGAGTTCAGTCCATCTCCGTGGAAGCCAATCTGTCGAAAGAAGCATGAACTGGGTAATGAAAGTGAATTCACGTGTAAGTGGAAGCAGTCACGGAAGAGCTGTGACGGGGAATCAGACAATGGGTTGCAATACTTGGAAGAAGACTGTTGGAACATAGTTGCTAAGCTTGACCGAGCCATGATCCCAAAGAACAATGCCTCAATGATTCCCAACGCTTCCCTCTCCACCAATGCCAATGATGAAACTGAGTTCCCAACAGTCGAGGCGACTCTGTCAACGTTCCGGGATGACTCGTGGAGTCAATGGGAGAACATTCAGAAGAGCTTGGCAACAACCGGCGTTGGTTCACCAGATGGCACCACTTTCCCGATGTTGTGCTCGACGGAAACCCACCACATGGTCTCAATGGAGAGTGGCTTCTCATGCACCACTGGGCATGATACGACACACGCATTGCAAACCTCATCCATCTTCCTTGACCCAAATCTTGTTAAGATCGCTGACCGCTTACTGGGCTGTGAGGAAGAGTTTGTACAGAAGATGCACTTTGGTTCAGAGCGCTTCTCACGCCCACTCCGGCATTGCGTCCTGTCCCCTGCTGAACACAAGACTCTCTTCCAGAATGTTGAGAAGCTTGTCGTCATCTCAGATTTTCACGTCAAGAAACTAAATGAGCTGAAATACAAAGGCGGCAATGGTGTGAGCTCAGCATACCTGTCGCAGCTCGCCCTGATGTGTGACGCATACACCGTCTACTGCCAAGGCCTTGCACAGGGGCTCTCCTTGTTGGATGACCTCAGTCACAAGGAGGAGTTCATGCGATTCGTGCAGGAACCCAGTGTGCCTGAGAGTGAGCTCAACATCACCGAGTTTCTGGAAAAACCACTGCTGCACTTGGAGGAGCTTGTGTACTACCTCGCGCGTCTTGTCGAGGGCATGCCACAAGGAGATGCCGACTACGTGAACATGCGCCATGTGCTCTCCGCACTCAAAGGCTGCTACACAAACCTCCAGGATGAGTTCACTTTGCTTCGTGACTCATATGATGATGAAGATGATGATGACGATGATGATGATGATGATGATGATGAACAGGACACGGTTGGTGGGGGAGATCAACTGTTTCCATCCTCAATTGACTCATCGACTCATTCAGTGGGTCCAGTGTTCAGCATCGACACTGAGGTAGCTGAACTTCAGAAGCGGCTCTTCTTCCCAGCTCATATGAAGCCCTTCCAGATCGTGGGACCCAACCGGCACCTCATCTATCAGGCAGAGCTGCTCTTTGTTGACACCTGGAAGTGGCGAAAGGTGAGCGTCCCATTAAGATGAATGTATATTTGAAAGCCATATCAGACGAGATGGCCGAATGGGTTTAGTACCCGCTTCCCATGGGGGCAGTTCCTGGCATTCGGCACTCTAGGATACCAGTCTGGCCGAGTTAATCCAAAGGTTTAAATACTTCATATTTGTAACAACCATACCTGGCACTCAACATCACTAGCATAGGGCAAGGGGCAGTGGAATGAATTGTCCACAATTGACATTTCCATCGTTTAATCAATCCATATAATAATGTTTTTAATTTAAATTTCTGGAACTAATTATTATGATGAAGTGTGCAGTAATATACAACATTAATTATAATTGCATTATGTAGAGTAAGATGCACGGATAATTGTAATATTATATGTAATAGTATATGTAATTGTAATATTATATGTATTATATGTATAAAATGTAGTAATTCATATGACTCACAAAAGCGCCTGAAGCTAAGATTCCATGTATACCTATGCGATTTTATTTCTTTCTTGCTCCAAATTTGTGAAGGAAAGTCAAAATTGCTGGTTTCTCTATGGGAAATGGAGCAGCATTTGCATCCGCACTGATCGGTCCATGGACCGATCCACTTGCTGCATTCGCATTCACATTTGGACATATGGAAGCACTACTAAGCATTTACGTGGTTTTCCATTTTTTTACGCATTCGCATACTGCATACCGCATATATGGAGTTTTAGCTTAAGTACTAGTTCGAGAATCGACCTTCATGTATTACATATGCAGCATCAGTGACTAATGCCACCTTTTGTATTGCCATCCAGGTGGTTGCCACCCTGCTGAGTGATCAACTACTGCTGACCGTGGAGGAGGGACCAGACCGCCTCGTACCCCTCTTCCCACCAGTCCTCCTCAAGGACATCTGCTCCTGGGACTTTGACATTTATCATCGTAAGTGTCTTGCTCATCATATTGCACTTGAAACAGATTCTTCATAGCCTTGCATTGCTTCTTCAGTAACAGGTTCTATTAAATTGCTTCAGTATTCCCTTCTATGTGGCGACAAATGCTTAATAAGTGCATAAGTATCTAAGTTAGATATGTAGGATCAAATCTAGATAATTGCTTTGGTTTTTGAAAATTTGATGTTTTCATCGGACTATGCAGCTTTAATATGACAGATTCTACCCTGTGTTTAACCATGTCTTAAAGGTCAGTCCATTTCTTCTCTCCCTCCACCAGCCTCCGAATTCATGCTGATGCTTGACAACCACGACAGCCTGCTGCAGGAGGAGAACGCCGAGGAGGCAGACGCCCGCCTCCAGTCGCTCGTCTTCAGGGCCCTGGAGGAGGACCAGAAGTCAACGTGGCGCCACCTGCTGGCGCAGCGCGTCAAGACGTGCCGAGCGCAGCGCGAGTACTGCCTATAGTTTTATCATGGAACTTCCGGTGCGCATGTGCAGTGTGCATCCAAAGCGGGTTTTTCGGTGTGCATGCGCAATGCTCGAACACCTCATGTTGGACTCACTTGGAGTGTGTGTGGGGTGGGGAGGGTTAATGGGTGTGGAGGGGTGCTGTTATGAGCAAATATGTGATTCGCTGGTTGAGAGACTGAACATGGAAAAGTGGAAATGGTTATTGTTATGACATGGCATTATGTGTTCGATGATGTCAGCATGACGTATGTGATGAACGAAGATTGAACATGGAAAAGCGGAAATCGTTGTTGTTATGACGTGGCATTATTTGTTCGATGACGTTAAAATTATGTATGTGATGAACGAAGATTGAACATGGAAAGGCGGAAATGGATGTTATGATGTAGCGCTATGTGTTCGATGATGTCAGCATGATGCATGTGATGAACGAAGATTAAACATGGAAAAGCGGAAATGGATGTTCTGACGTAACGTTATGCATTCGATGATGTCAGCATAATGTATGTGATGAACCTCAACATAAGTGTGTGGCGTAAGGCGGGAAATGGTCGCCGGAGAATGGTCGCAAGTCCGGGCACTGCGTTGTGATGTTCTATTTATATATGTTCTATTTATAGGAGAGAAGCCTCCTTCTGGTAGTTAATTCATTAAACACCTAAAGGCGTCGATATGAACTAGTATTAATTACGATTGTGATGGACCTTGTTTGATTCGCTGGTGATGTGTGTGTTTGTGTGAAGACAAGCACAGTGAAGACGGAATGATGTTTGACTAAAGGCCCGAGTAAAGACTTAAAGCTGCATAGTCTGATGAAAACCTAAAATTGTCAAAACCCAAACAATTAGTTAGATTTGATTCTACACATCTAACTTAGATTCTGATGCACTGGGAACGTTTGTCGCTACATAGAAGGGAATACTGAGGCAATTTAATAGAATCTGCTACTGCAGACTCCAATGGTCTCACAGTTTTAGTGTGCTTGCCAAAATTAATTTGGCATGTTTGCATTACAAATATCTCAAAAGTTAGCCATTTAAAATAAAAGTTACATCAAACGAAATCAAGGTAGATTATAGCGATCAACCTAATATATTGATCTCAGAAAATGAGAGAAACTCAAAACCATCGGACTATGCAGCTTTAAGAGACTAAAAAGTGTTGACCAAAGACAATCTATGTGTGATCCCACTCTACAGACTAACCCTGAATGGCAGCTAACCGAGGATTGTGAGAACAAATCATGAATTAACTCTGACAATCCTCATCACAATTTGTTATAGATTAAGTTTAATCTTTAAGTAGCACCCATAGGAGTTAACGGAAACTTTTTTCTTTTCTTTAATACTTTTTTGTCAGGAACACTTTCGTGAATTAAATCAGAGTCACCTAATGTAGAATAGTATCAGTTTAGTTTCTACTAACTAGGTTTCAGTTTGTTTGCTTTCCTATTTCCTCAAACACGTTTTGTTTTAATGTAAGCGAAATCCCTTTTAGTTGTACAGTACATACCCATGGGTATAGTTCGTTGTGGTGATTTATTATTTACCTGAAATCCAAGGTCAGCCTGACTGAACAGTGAAAGCAACTATGTTTTATCGTTGAATATACCTTGACTAATGTTAGTGATACTTATATATCTGAATGACGTGATGACGTCATCAGACTGGGTAAGCTTTACCTCTGAGTATGATGTCATAGACTCATACATTATTGCACCTTTATATAACACATTCCAAGATGTACCTCAGTCTGCCACCACCACCGGTTGCCCAGACACAGCTGGAAAGATGACGTAAAGTCTTTCGGTATATATCCTAATATGGCATTATCGACACTGTGGAGTCCCACTGTGTCTTTATATGGCATACATGATATGTCGTTCAGATAGCTCCTTATATGGCATGAGCATTGCATAACCATATCTCTTTGTATACTATGAATGAAACTGGAGTATTTTAGTATCTCCTTATATGGCACGAACCAGACCGCAGAGTATTTCCATATCTCCTTATAAGACCGCAGAGTCTTTCAACATTTCCTTATATGGCATGAACAAAAGCTCGGAATCTTTCAGTATTTCCTTGTATGGCATGAATAAGACAACAGAGTCTTTCCGTATTTCCTTATAGAACATGAACAAGACCGCAGAGACTTTCAGCATTTCCTTATATGGCATGAACAAGACCGCACAGTCTTCCCGTATTTTCTTATATGGCATGAACAAGACCGCAGAGTCTTTCAGCATCTCCTTATATGGCATGAACAAGACCGCAGAGTCTTTCAGCATCTCCTTATATGGCATGAACAAGACCACACAGTCTTTCAGCATCTCCTTATATGGCATGAACAAGATGTCTGAATATTTCAATATCTCCTTACATGACACGAATTAGACTGCGGAGTCTTATGATATTTATTGTATATTTTCTTATGTGGTATCCCGGGTTGGGGGATATATATCTATGTATACATGTAATTAACATTCCACTGCTGCAAACTCCAGTAGCTATAGATCTACCTGTACAGTGTACATATTATGTAAATACTCACAGGTGTCCTACTGTACATTTCTCCTTGTGGCTCAGGTGAATAATGATGAACTAATCGCAGCGAATTTCAATGAGTTTCTAATTGGTTGCAGTTGTGAACAAATTGTGTTTAAATATTTAATGCAGATTGGAGCCGTCTAAGCCCATTGAGGTAAAAGTGTGTTCACAGTGCAGAGGACTTGTGTGAAGTAGAAGGGCCTGGGCGTGGTCAGAGGATACTGGGGAGTGGTCACGGTATACTTGGGAGTGGTCAGGGGATACTGGGGAGTGGTGTGATACTTAGGATAATAAGATTAGGGAATTGCAATGCCACATTACATTGAACAATTGGTGGTTATGATACTTGGAGATTATAAACATGACCTGTTGTAAATCATTAACCTTTCCTCACTATGTTCCCACAATGTTAGGTGAACTTTATTATTGTTGTTTTTTCAATGTACAAACAGATTAACCTAGAAGTATTGAGTCTGCATTGCGCGATGGTATTTCTCAAGCCATGGTAGTAAAATGGAAAAACTAGTTTGAGCGCTTGTGAATTTAAATTTCGCGAGATTCTACCATGAATATGGTGGCTAATTTGACGCAGAGGGTCCTCAGATTTGCAATGTTGAGATTACTGCTATCTTCGTTTGAGCAGAGCTCCTAATTTTAGTATCACCGTTGGAAGTTCTCCTTTGGCGCTAATTTGTGTATACTTTGCTGTTCTTTTTTTTAGCACAGCCGGGCATTCCGTTACTATATAAGTACGAGTGTACATAATGTAAATATCACCGACAGGTGCGTTATTATTTATCTAATTGGAGAAAAAAAAGGCATTTCACACCATAGTACATATATATGTATACATGACATTCCCACTGTACATATAAATCAGGGATCTTCAATAAAAAAAATATAATGAAATACAAATGAATGACTTTGTATTATGATTGTTATACCATCGTGTGCTTCGTTGCAGAAATTCACTCTTTCTTTTTCAAGTAGCAGGAGTCAAAGTGCGAGGGTTGTTCTGTGAATTAATTAATCAATTATGCTAACTTCGAGAGTTTATAAAGCTCCATTTAATATTATAATGTCAGATGTTTTTGGGGTTTTGAGGTGTTTTCTTTTTAAATTGGGTGTGGGAGGGTTATGTTCGAACAATATTTAGGTCATATCAAGACGGCATTTTAATCTCAAATGATGTCGAGTGACTATTGGTTGAACGGGTGGAGTGGCCTTAAAGTAAACAATCCCCTTCACTGGGGCATAAGAGGGGTCGATTCTAATTAGTTTAGAATGCATAGTATAAATAACCATTCTGCTTATTAATGTGCTATTCAATCAATAACAAATGTCAGAAATACTGTTGGACCCTGTTTTGACTCACTTTTATGGGTATCAAAGTTGCATAATCCGATAGTTTTGAGTTTCAAATCTAGGTCAGCGTTTTGGGTTTCAGATATTTGATGCTTTCATCGGATTATGGAACTTCAAATATACATTTTCCTGTGGATTCGCTTTAAACTAATACAGCTTAATAACAGATATAATAAATATACCCATGCTCCAGATTTGTGTCAAATGACAGCAAAGAAATTATTTCAGATACCATTTTGAAGTGGTTAAATTTGTGTCAAATGAGAGCAAAGGTTAAGTCACAAAGTATAGCTAAAATTACAGGAGGTGGAACAGTCCAGTTGTTCTCATGAACTCTAAATGTATATTGGTAAAGAGTTCTTGCTTGCTATTTACATTAAAACAATGTTGGGGCAAGGCCATGAAATCTACACCAGAGAAGGGGATTCTATGCAGGCTAAAGCTAAGATTCCTTATATGTGGTATGCGGTATGCGAATGCGAATGCGAATGCAGCAAAAAATCGAAAAGCATGTAAAGCCATAGTGGTGCTTCCATACTTCCGAATGCGAATGCGAACACGAACACGAATGCGAATGCGAATGCGGTAAATGGATCGACCCATGGACTGATCGGTGCGAATGTGAATGCAAATACTGCTGCGTTTACCATAGAAAACAATAGTAACTTTGATCTTTCTTCACAAATTTGGAGCAAAAAACCCCCAAAATGCTATAGGTGTCATTTTTGGAGTGTTTGTTTGTTTAACAACCCCCCAAGAACAAAAAGTAAACACCGGCTATTTGGGGTTGGCATATATCTATGCCGCGCATACCACATTCGCATTCGCATGCCGCATACTGCATACCACGTATATGGAATCTTAGCTTAAGCATTACATATAAAGCCTCCCTGTGTAGTACCACACTAAATGGGGGTATTGGTTTGGAATGTTCCGTCATTTGAGAGAAGAAGATTATCTATATATATATAATGTGTTCAAAGTAAGCAATACCTGACGCTTAATCCAATAGATTTCTGCACAGTTTGTAAGTAAATATATTAGGGTGGTCATTATAATCGACCTTTCTTTGGCTTGAAGTAACTTTGATCATACATTATTAACTTTGGAGATATTTGAAGTGAAAACATGCCAAATAAATGTTCAATCAGTGAATCAGTATCTAAGTTGGATATGGAGGATCGAATCTAGGTAAGTGTTGTTTCCAAAATATTATGCTCTCTTCGGACTATGTACCTTTAAGTATTACCTCGTAATTAATCGTGTATCTACTTCAAGCCTATAAGACCTTTCTCTCATCCATTCAAACAAGAAAATAAGCAAGTGTACAGCAAAGCTATCTTTAATTTAATACCCTCGATATTACTTAGTGGTTAATTAAGTTGCAATTAAATGTTCCATGATGTAAAAGGTTCAACAGGAATCGATTGAACGCTATTTGAGTACAGCAAGAAGAGAGGATGTAATATTATTATTGAGAGACATTAGCCTGGATACAGATTGTTTCTTGTTGTTTTATGTCCTAGCAACATCTAGTGTCATAACAGGACGGGCACCGACTTGTGACTGTGCACTCATTGTTCTGCCCCACCACTGGGAGACCAGGCTACTGGCACCATAACCAAATATCCCACACTGTAAAATTTATCTGATACTGTACTAACCAGTCCATATCCTATCCTATTATTGCCAAGCACCAGGCTAGGTAGTGATAAGTATCAATTTGACAAGTCATTGGCTTCACTCGGCTGGGATTCAGACTCCTGACCTTCCGCACAAGAAGCCTGCACTCTAACAATTTGGCCACCGCGTCCTGTATCCTGCATACATGTTTATATACATCACACGTCATCTTCGCCGAACACTTCTGTGAATGGCGGGACAATTCGGCTGTGGTCCAAGTTGTGATTTGAGTTGTGAGAGATTTGTTTGTTTACAATAGTAGTGTTAACTGTATGTGCAGGGTGCCCCCCTGCCTTAATATTATAATACCCTGCAAACACCCACCGAGCTCTCGGTCAACCCCGGGGTGCTAGTTAAGCGTGGACAAACTTACCTCAGGACATAAAAGGGGCCTAATTAGGCCTCTACATTGCAGGCCTTTGATCCTTTATTAGGTAACTACTAAGAGAAACACAAAGACTAAATCAAAGTTTCAAGTACACATTATTAGAGAAAGGACATCCAGTGAAAAGTTCATTATCGACATTAAGTGAATTAAGCCGATTGATTTCCAGCGTCAGTTACACGAGTTATTTATAACAATCCTTAATGAGAATTATTCAACATAGATATATATATATATATATATATATATATATTGTCTGAAACTGGGCACCACCTATCTGGTTTCCATGTTACGACGGTGATACAGTTCTCTTTTTTTTTATAGCAAGTCAAATAATTATTGTTGCCTCTGTGTATTAAGTATGTTAGAAATGCTACATGTATTTAATCTATCCACAAAATGTATATATATATATATATATATGTATATGTGTGTGGATAGTGATGAACCCTTTATCACGTGTAATAATGCCTGTACTGCTTTTGGGGGGTTTGTAACATTACGACAGTTACCAGCTGCAAAACTGCAGCAATATAGAAAGGCCCCAATAAATCGGTCCAATCTTTGGTTTAAGATTAATCTTCAGATGGGACAGTTGTACAAGCTGGGGATGTCTTTACAACCTTCAATCGTTGGGGCGGCCCCGAATCACTCCTGTCCAGCAGTAGCAGAGCACTCATATCCAGTAACAGCAGCAAGGGTTCAGGAGGAAGGAATGGGTAAAGGTGGGTCCAGCAGGTTCCAGCAACAAGAACAAAGTGAGAGAAACGATAAGGTACAAAGCCCCACCCAAGCAAACAACTCCCTTGATATGGGGGAGAAGTAAGTCCGGGATGGAAAAAAGGGTAGAGTATAGGACAGAGAAATGAGGAGAGTTGAAGTAAAGGACCATGTCTCTTTGCTCTATGGTAACCAGCCGGCGAGCCAAAGACACGGACAGAGTAAGAGTAGAAAGTGAAATGCTGGCGGACTCCCCCTCCTTGAACTCTTTTCAGACATTATCAAGGAGGAGCAAGGCCAGCAAAGAGGAGATAGAGAGAGGTGTGGACGAAGTGCGGTCCGGATAGCAAGTGACCTGTAGTGCTGTAGTGTCCTGCACCCTTCCCCCTGTCCGGGTGTGGGAGGGGGGGGGGGGGGGGGGAAATACCAGCATGCACCGAGCCACCTCCTGCTCGGGGCCAATCCTGCACTCGCTCTGAGGAATTTACTTATATAATCTAGGACCGGTCCCGGCGAATATGACATTAGATGTTGCTAGTATGTAAAACCAACAACAAGCAAGAAATATGAAGTATGGACCATGTAGTTAGGTACAATCGTGTTATATCTTACTAAGCCAAGATATAACATGATTGAACCATTTGGTTCACAGCCAAAGTACATGTTATTTGAATTGTCCGCGAAACGCTGCTGTTAAAGTTGCATAGTCCGATGGTTTTGAATTTCTACCATTTTTCTGAGATAAATATATTTAATTGGTTGTTATAACCTACCTTACTTTAGTTTGAAGTAACTTTCATTTTAAATGGCTAACTTTTGAGATATTTGAAGTGCAAACATACTAAATTGATTTTGGCAAGCTTGCCAAAACTCTCACGATAGGCTTATGCAGTATCAGGTTCTGTTAAGCTCAGTATGCCCTTCTATGTGGCAACACATGTTTAATAAGTGCACCAATATCTAAGGTAGATATGTAGAATACAACCTAGGTGAATGTTTTTGTTTTGAAAATTTGATGCTTCATCGGACTATGCAGCTTTAATCGCGTTAAACGGATGCCAAGTCTGGTGTAGCTGCACAATGCATAAAGCCACTACGTTTAACACGGGGTGTGTTTCGCGCGTGCCGAGGGGTATTAGGAGTTGAGATGCACTGCGACAGTATTCAGAGGCACCCAGCCGTCACACCCACACCCACACACTGGGTGCGATGGCCGAATCGGCAGAGCGCGGGCCTGGCATACGGGAGATCGGGAGTCCGGTTCCCGTCGAGTCAAACCAATGACTTATTAAAATGTATACTTGTCACTTCCTAGCTTGGCGCTTGGCATTAATAGGATAGAGCAAGGACTGGTTAGCTCAGTGCCAGGATAATGTGACTTAGCAGGATATCAGGTCATGGTGTCAGTGGCCTGATTTCCCAGTGGGGCAGCCAGCACTATAAAGTAGCTGTGAGTGTGTACTGTCACAAGTCAGTACCCATCCTGATATGACCTAAGATGTTGCCAGGACGTAAAACTCCAACAACCAACCAACCAACCCATACACACAGTCTCCCTGCCGCACATTCATCCACAGACACACATACCTGGGTATGTGCGCTGTTAGAAGCTGAACGTGTGATTAAAAAAAATATATATTTTGTTTTACATTCCCACATGTGAATTTCTACTGAAGCAATTTCAATTCAGGGCCTACCAGGAAGCTAATACTAAACATATTTAGTTTTAAAATGGCATCGAATGGTTCAGGGCTACAGTACACATTTTTAATGCATTGTATTAATCCGCACATGGTGTTAGTGTTATTTAATATATATGGAGAAGTACGCACTTGTTGGAATGGTCTGCACACGCTAAATTTGCACAATACGTGATTATATCTGGAGATTAATTATACCTCTGTATCACGCCCTCCCAACCCACCCTACCCCACCCCTTCTCTCCCACCTAACTCCACCCCCACCTACAACACATCACCTGTACCTACTTATCCCAATCCGTACCCCACTCACATTTCTCCACCCTATCCGAACACATGATGCTTCCTCCGGCCCCCACACTCTCCAATTAAATTAAATATTGACAAAATATCGACAAATAGTTATTTATTCTCTCGACCCCTTTGGGGGTATGAGAGCAACACAAAGATACATATTTAGTTCAGTTCAGTTCAGCGTTGCTCACAACAGAAATAACCTGGATATACACACGAGTTGAAGAATTGACAAAGTAAGTATACATTTGTACATAATAACAAATTACTTTGTACATCACTATAACCAAATTTTGCATTCCATTTTCATGTTTTATCAATTTTGAACGATAATACTGCTTACACTCATGTGATGACCAAAATCCGGACATAGAATCGCAAAATCCCCCCCCCCCTTTCAGCCTCCCCCCCCCCTTCCCCGCGCCCACCCACTTCCTCCAGCATTTCAACCCCCATCCAGCCAACGCGAACAGGCGACCTCCTATTAGTGTAACTTCAAACGCCGCTTGGTGGCTGCTGGCTTCAGTTCGTGGAACTCCCACACGGTGGCGCCCCAATTGACTCATACTCGTGCCGTGTGCTTAGAATATCGGCTTTACCGACAGTTCGCAGTCCAATCGGGTGGTTGTTTGTTAGATTTTTACATCTTGGCAACATCTAAGGCCATATCAGGACAGGAACCAACTTGTGACAGTGCACACTCATGGTGACTTTATAGTGCTGCCCCAGTGGGAAATCAAGTTGCTGGTGCCATGACCTGATATCCCACTCAGTTACATTATCCTGACGCTGAGCTAACGAGTCCTTGTCTTGTCCTATTAATGCTGGAGGAAGCGACAAGTATTAGTTTTGTAAGTCATTGGGTTGACTCGACCAGGAATCAAACTCCTGACTTCCGCATGGGAAGCCTGCACTCTACTGATTCTGTCACCGCGTCCAATACGCAGTCTAATCGGAGAACTGGCCTATTTCATCATTAATTCTTATTCTGATCCATATATCCTGAGCACCTTTATCAATCTCATATTCCAGCTTGGTTATTCATTGTCGAATGAGTCAGGCACAATTTGGTTGAACTATTTTGTTTGCCATTTTTATTCTTGTTTTAATAGCAAACTTTCTCTCTGTATAACAGCAAATAGCAATCTGTCTTATTGTGTAACAGCAAACTTTCTCATTGCATTAGAATAATTTTTCTCATTTTGTTTCATTTGTCAGTGCATTACAGCCATCGTATTCATTATAATATTAGAGGGCGCTCTCTAATAAGGTTACAGTAATCTTTCTCAGTAGGTTACAAAATCGTTCTCTGTGTAATACAGCAATCTTTCTCTGTGTATTACCGCAATCGTTTAATTGCATCACAGCAAGTTTTCTATATATTTGGTTGGGGGTACATTATTTGATTAAGCAGGGATAATTTCAATCACAGGAAAACTGGTCTTCTCCATTCCACTGCTCCTAGCCCTATCCTAGTAATGACAAGTGCCAGGCTAGGTAGCGACAAATGTCAATTTTTAAGTCATTGGTTTGACTCAGCCAGGTTTCGAATCCGCGAGTTCGAATCCCACGACCTCCCACAACGGGAGGCGGGCACTCACGTCATTCGGCCATCGCGTCTGGTATAGTGTTATAGTAATATTTCTCATTCTGTTAGAAAAATCTGTATTGGTGTATTACACTGTAATTTACAGCAATCTTTACCATTAGGATACATCAATCTTTCTCCTTGTGCTTAAGTAAATTGCTATTCCAGTTGCTACCTTGGGATCGGAATAATAACGTTCGTCTACCAGTGTTTGCTACAAATATAGTAATTTCTTCCTAATTATCTTATTTTTAATAAATTTTTCTTCGGACTCAAGTAGTACACTTCGTTCGTTGTGATTCGGCATGTAGAACATGCTCATGTCGATGGTGAATAGTCCGACGAAAGTATCAAAATTTTGAAAGCAACCCAGTTATCTATATTTGATCGAAAATACCCAACTTAAATATTGATACATTTATTAAAGATTTGTTTCTATGCAAAAGGGAATAATGAGTTAAATTTGTTACCGCTGAAACCTCCGTTGTCAACAATATTTCTCTGCAACCTAAAAAGTAATTTTACGTTTCCAAATATTTCCAAAGGTAACCATTTAAAATGAAGGTATCTCAAATTAAAGTAAGGTAGACTATAATGATCACCTTATAATGGTTATATATTTGGTATAAATAGGGCAGAAATTAAAACCCATCAAACTGTGCAGCTTTAAGTCACGAAGTCGACCAGAGTTGCGGTGCGCGGAAGAGCCTACAGTTATTATAAGTTGGATAACAAGTGAGATAGGTTTGTGGAGCGGGGGGGGGGGGGCGGTGCAAACTGTCAGATGACATTGTCTGTGGCTGAGTCTTAAACAGAAGATCTCCGAGTCAGTCGGTTGGGCTCCATAGCAAGCGACAAAAGCTACGGGGCGAGCCCGACAAGCATCATGCTTGTACAGTTGGTAACATTGTTTTGTCAAACATGCACCCCACTGGTATACATGCCTACTTCCCCGTACACCCGCCCGTGCTTTAAATCCCATAAGCCAAATTTTCAGCTGCGGATTCATGGGAATAAATCCGCTCATGTTGTAACACATTAATTACTCCCCAAGGGATGCGCGCATTGTTTGCCTGCTCCGAAGACATGGCCGCTGGGATTACCTGAGGGAGATTCCTAAACTGTGTGTAATTAAGGGTTTCCGACAGTAAGCCATTTCTTTTAATTATTTCCCAGTGCATATTGTCTTGATTGGCTGTTTATATATTATTGTGTATGTATGTATATATGTATGTATATATGTATGTACGCATGTATGTACGTATGTTTGGATAAATGTATGGATGTATGGTTGTATGCATGTGTGGATGGACATATGGATGTATGGATGTGTAGTGGTCTGCACTGACCTCTCGGGCAAGAAACCACATAGACAGGTAGGCTTGGGTAGTGTGGTGACATCAGGGAGCCTAGGTGGTATAATGGTTAATACACTGGCCCGGAATGCAAACAGATGTGGCTTCGAGTCCCGCTCTAAGCGCAATATTTCCCATTTGCATCACCCCCAGGGCAGATGTATGTATATTTGTGCATGAATTCATGTACTTTTGATATATTATTGTGATTGTATGTACCATACCCATGCCCACCTGTCACCTGTGGTTCCTTGTCTGAGAAGTTCGTGCATACTACTACAATATTTATATATAATATACATTCATATAGTGCATCTACAGCGGGTTATTTTGTAAATACATCATATAAGGACATTTCCTTCCTTTTAAAATTAGTTATGAATAATAGTATAGGTTTAAAATATATTTATATATATATTATATAGAGCCTAGGTTTTATATATATATATATATAACTATATTAGAGCATAGGTGAAAATGAATGACGATTGAAAATAATAATGACAAGTTATTTATAAACACATAGTTACCTATTTTGATACTTTCCATCGCACTTATCAAAACAACAACAAGTAGTATTACTCCATTGACAAAAAACCCAGAATTGCCGAGAATGTCATTTACTGTTAATAATTTGCTGCACCTATGGCTATCGGTTGTTAGGATAGGGGTTCTCTAACCGAACAGAGATCTAGAGGGGAGTAGAACGGCAAAAAATAGCATGATCTGATTTACAGATGTTCCCTTATCGTGTATTTTCTTATGACACCTTTTCTTATATTTTTATTTGTTATTACATAGACTACATTGATTAAGCAGGGGAAATTTCTATCGCGAATAATTGGTCTTTCTCATTCCATTATTCCATTTCATATCCTAGTAATGCTGAGCACCAATATATTATGCCACAAGTATACTATTTTTAAGTTATCGGTTTGACTCGATCGGATGTGAACCCGATGGATTCGAATCTTTCGACATGCCACATAAGGAGCGGGCATTCAACTTATTCAGCCAAGTCTGGAACTTATCCTATTAAAGTCGCCAGCTATCCGCCGCGTGGAAAACAAACGAACTCGATTTGAAATTCTGATGCGACTGAAAACTCCCCAAAACACCAGGGGCCATATGCATGGAGCAGTGTTAGGAGGCAAAACGCGTTTAGCGCGGGATTTCTGGTTTAGCGCAGACACGTTGGTATGCATGGATAACACCACACGTGCTAACACTGCTCCATGCATATGGCCCCTGCGGCCTGTCATGGCTTCTGCGCATGCGCGGATTTTCACACGTTGCGGCGATCACTGCTATTTGTTTACATTACATTCGTTGATTCGAAAATATAACTATTAATATCGCCGCCAATGCGGCGGTAGCCTTAATAACGCTTCGAATTTAGGGTTAATTTAATGAAATTTCACGATTTGAGTATGTAATTCTGTTAAATATGATCGCATTCAATAGATTTCGGCGTAATCGGTCTGAAATTTATTGCCGCCCATACTGGGAACCAGCAAATCTTGTTACTGTGTGAGCCTGTTGCCGGCACAATTTCAGCCAATCACAGCGCAGCTTTTGCATTGCAAATGGCCACCGCCTATGGGGGTGGCCATTTTGAAGACAACAAACTGCCTTTGCAGTTCAGACTAGCAGTGCCCTGGTCCCATACTCTCCCCACACATACTTGGTTCATTTAAACATAAAAACTAAACAAGATTGTGCTTGGAGAGCATTTGTCGGAGTACGCACAGTGTCCCAGCGAGCTATAGCTGGTCCCTTTAACATTTCAGCAGGAACGGGAAATTTATATATCATGGTAGCCTCCCACCCCCACCCCTAGTCACTTCACATTCTTTTGCCCCCCTCCCCCCCCGCCCGCCTCGGCATTCAGTCAGTGGTTGGTTTTTGGAGTTTTACGTCCTGGTAACATCTAAGGTCACAATAGGATAAGTACAGACTTGTGACAGTGCGCACTCACAGTGACTTTATAGTGCTGCCACACTGGGAGACCAGGTCGCACGCACCATGACCTGATATCCCACTCAGTCACATTATCCTGACACTGAGCCAACCAGTCCTTGTCATATCCTAATATAATAATGCCAATCGCCTGCATGCTAGGAAGTGACAAACTTGATTCAATTTTTAAGTCATTGGTTTGACTCAAACAGGGTTCGAACCTGTGAGTCCGACCCGTGCGATCGAATCCCGAGGGGTCGAATCCTACAATCCTCAAAAACGGGAGACGGACGCTCAACTTATTCAGCCATCCCGTGAAATTGTTGGGTTGTCCTGACCACTTTATCATTTAAATGGTTAGTAACTGAAGTGCACTTCAGCTAGTTTATTACTGTTAATGCTGTCACCCAATGGATGGGGATGGTAGTTATGCATACATGTTAATTGAAGACAATTTCCTGATTACAATGTCATTCTTTAAATTATTCAATAAATACGTTTGGCCCAACGTACCAACCAGAATTATTAGCTCTGCTATTTTGACACCAGACGTCAGTTCATGACGCTACTAGTTTCAGAATACCAAGCCAGTCGTCGCCACCATCACAACACCCACTGCATTATTCCACTAATCGTAGTGAGACCTAAATTTACTTTTACTGCATCCTGTTTCCGGTGGATAGTTTTCACTTTTTGTTGTCTGCTAATACCTGTTTCCAGCATGATTAAATTACTATCAGGTCCATAGAAGACGCCAAAATGTCTTCATTTGTTTTCCCCGTGCATGTTGGTGCCATCGGCATGGTGGCGATACTGTTGATTAGTTTGTCGAGTCTTTCCGAACAGGCAGGGCCGACTGGTAGCACCACCACCTCCAACATCGTCAAGTCAACAACAACAGGTAAAGACAGTCACAGACACAGTGCATAGCACCGGTGATCGGGGTCACAGGGCGGGGACAAGAGTCGTGACAAGACCTGATCAAGTGCCATCTATCACTGAGTCATGTGTGTTTAATTAACCGCGATTTAGAAATGGTGCACGACGACACAACCTTTCTTTAAAAAAAACCTAAAGTAACCTTATTATATAATTATATATACTTTTATTATTTATATAAGTAACAGGTTACAATAACATGATGATGAAATTGATGAATGGACAAAAACAAGTGTGGTGATCTAAGTAAAGCCTTGTTCACACACGGGAGTTAAGTCGCCTCAACTAATTCGCCTTGTCTAGTTCAGCTCACATTCGCCGTGTGGACGCGACCCTAAGGCGGATTAGGGCTGATTCGCCTCAACTAATTCGCTTCATGTAAACCGCGTCGCGAGGTAGTCCAGATGAACCGAACTAGCATAAGTCGGCCCACCTTGCTTGTGTCGACGGTAGCAGTTTAGTTGAAGCGGATTAAGCACGTCACACTATATAATATAATTTGGTCTATGAACCGGCTAGAGGTGCACAGATATTTTTTTCATTTATTTTTAGGGTTTCACTGCCCAGCAGAAGTTTTGACCATTCCAAAACAATACGATTCAGTCGAAACAGATCTAGGTCGAACCCACACTCTCTTGTGCTGACGTCGACTAAGCGAAACTGGCGCTGGTTAGTCTGGACTTGCTCATGCGCAGATATCGATTTCCGCCTTAAACCGCTCCGTGTGTGGACACGACACTAGTTCGCCTCATCTAGTTTGCCTTATCTAGTTTGGCCTAAACTTGCCCCTGTGAACACGGCTTTAGATACGATACATAACAAATTGAAATAAATCATGCTTACAATTGTGATAGTTAGGTAGCTAGACTAAAACAGAGCTCAAAACAGTTTAAATTATCTCAATATCTTCAAAAGAACCAAAGTTATGACGATTCTAAGATTGTCAAATGGGGCATCAATTTCTAATAGGGTTTGTATAACAATGGTGAAGTAATTAAGGTAGGCCAACAGATCCAACTTTTGTGAATAGAATTGGATGAAAAATGTCTATATATTCTTAATGCTTGTACTTAGGACAATGAGAATTTGTATCAAGGGGTATTTTGGGGAAATCAGCTGACCAGAGTGACCCATTGTATATGAAATAATGTCTGATAAATCGGTTTATGGTCTTAGAATTCAGTTTAATGGTGCCTTACCCTCTTTTTTTATCAGATTGAAAACTACAAAGTCAATTCTTCAGTAGTCAAAATCTGCAAAATTTCATAAAGAACACATGAAAATATAGCTGAATCAAAACTATCTTCAAAACCGGAAATAGCTCAGCCAATATTCCCACAGAGGATGCATATAAAGCAAGCTAGTTTTGGGCATGTACTTCATGAATACACACTATTTTGGATGCATCGCGATGGTGGCGCCCCTCACGATTACGCGCATACCTATCTCAGTAGCTACTTCCTAATGCAAGTTTTCATTGTCGGAAATCGGTAGGCCTTGATTCAACTTACTTAGCAACCCAACATCAATAAAAAAAAAGTAATGAATAGTCACTAGAGTCCCTCATGACATTAAAGTTGATGTTTATTTGATCATACTATATGGTAGGGCCTATGCTAGGGCGTGATCTTGCCTACACACCCAATTGAATCTCTACAAACTAACTAGACATTAAAATTAAGTACCGGTATAGTGCTTATCCAGCTAAGTAACCTGTGTATCTAATAATCTACATAACTGATAGCAAATAACCGCAAGTAACTTGCCAAATTAGACAAGTACACGGCATAGGCCTACATCCAACTGGTATGGGCATGAGGTTTATAAAGCTAAGATGATGATTGATGGATATTGTATCACTACTAGAACAATGATAATGTAGTACAAAGGTATGGATAGCGTATGTCAACATACATAGTACTATTACAAAGCATGCTACATGAGTCATTTTGAATTGAATTGTAATTTACCATTGAATATGGTACAGTGGATATGGTCGGCATCCCCCATGGAGTGATATTATGAAGCATTATGCCTTATAAACATGTAACTAGTTTCTATTCCCTTGATGTTTCCTCTTTTAATTACTTTAACGTTATTTGCTGGATTAAATTTGGATTTTTAATTGAATTATTGTTCATTATTAATTATCTAAATAGGGATAGTTTATAAGTTACATAGTCAAAGCTTTGACTGTTTTTATAATTACTAATTATTATTTTCCTCATTAACCGTTACAAACTGAGGACATACTTGCATTACATCACTGAGGACTACTATCACCATAAGGCACTCAATGGGGCTCACATCTATGTACCTAGTTAGTTCTATATCATACAATACCTTGTAGTACATTACGTAAATGGGACCAACTTTGCTTAAAGTTGTTTTGTCTGATGGTTTTGAGATTTTGTCTTTTTAAAATATTCTTTTAGACAAATAATATTAGGTTGATCGTTATAA
Source organism: Branchipolynoe longqiensis (assembly GCA_030323885.1). Lineage (NCBI taxonomy): Eukaryota > Metazoa > Annelida > Polychaeta > Phyllodocida > Polynoidae > Branchipolynoe > Branchipolynoe longqiensis. Next base: position 36,986,356 of record CM059201.1, on the reverse strand, counting down.
TCTACCTTACTTTTGGTTGAAGTAACTTTTATTTTAAGTGGTTAACCATGGAGATATCTGAAGTGCAAAAATGCTAATTAAAATTTGGTGTACACATCAAAAGTTGTCAGCAATAACAGGTTCTATTGAGTCCATATTCCTCTTGATGCAGCAACAAATGGATACAGAGTATGCTTTTTCCCACTTTCCCAATCAGAAAGGTGACCGAATTTTCTACTTGCCCGAGTGGTAAACCTACTTGGCAAAGCCCAGGTCAGACAATTGAAACTGAAATCTGCTACTGCAGATCAGAAAAATAAGTACTTGCCCATTTGGGCAGGTCACTGAGAACATCACCTGACTGACCAAGTAAACTAGGTGCCCCGGGCAACCGGGCAGTCCTTATTATCCTACCCGGGCATAATTATAAGTGCACCAGTATCTAAGTTGGATATGTAGAATCAAATGTTATTGCGATAGGCAAATAAAATAGCTATAATTTTATTTTGGTCTAAACCCAACCAAATAGTTATTTGCTTCTCCCAGCAGAGATTGATCACTTCGATCGCGATCACCCGGTGAATGTGACTGGGTACACATTCACTCCATTCAGCATTAACGCCACTTGGAGTCTGCCTAACCATAAGAACCAGACAGAGCTAGAGAACTTTGTCTTCAACTATTACAAGGCCAAGAATGCTAAAGGTATGTCAAAACCAAACATTTGTTAATGTTATGCCGGTCAGTTGGCGCCACCATCGTTAGGTCTCCATTAATGTTAATACCAATTATAATGTTTTATTGCTGAATGTATTTTCTTTTAATTAAAAAGAAGAGAAGAAAAAAAGCCAAATGCATAGGGAATGTAGACGAGAAAACTGGGTATATTTTGGGGGTATTATTTTAGGGTTGCATTTGTTACGGTTGTATAGTCGGTGTTTTTGAGTTTCTATCATTTTTCTGAGATCAATATATTAAATTGATTTCTGTAGTCTACCTTACTTTGGCTTGAAGTAACTTTCTTTTTAAATGGCTAACTTGTGAGATATTTGAAGTGCAAACATGCCAAATTAATTTTGGCAAGCAGCCAAAATTCTGACACCATAGGCTTATGCAGTAACATGTTAGAGAGGCCTCTGCTACCAGAATTGATTTCGACACATATTACTCTTTTATATAAGTATAGTGCAAATCTGTTAATGTTATAATATATAAGTTGGATGTGATGGCAATAGTATTGTGTGTAAATGTAATAGATCTATTACTTTTCTGCAACTTCGTTAGCCTAAAATTGTGTTGGTGTTGACATATTTAATATATCTACCATAAATGTAAATATTATTTTTTTTAAATATAATAGTAAAAAATATATGTGTATTAAAAATATCTATATATAAATATATGTATCTTATAAATATCTATTAAAAATCTATGATGTTGAGGTGAATATATTAACAATTTCTCATTTTTATTTAGACATTTTGAATTTTACTACGTTTTCTAGTTATCTAAGTTTTTGGGTTGGTGTTTACATGATTTTGTGCCTGAACTCTTCATATACATATTGAAAATATATATGATGCTGTTGTAAATATATTAATAATTTCCAATGGTGATTTACACACTTTGAATTGAATTCTCACAATGTATTGCATCATGCTTCAATAATGTTCTAATCGCAACAGATGAGAGGCAGCACTCACATGTGTGGCTGGCGGCAGATGTTACCTCATACCTGTTGGATAAGCTGAAGCCTGGTACGCGGTACTCCTTCAGTGTGGTGGCCAACTACTCGCTGGGACACCAGCCACACTCCATAACTTATACCATTACGACCCAGGGATTCGGCGAAGACAAGCGTAAGCAGCATAGTTAGACGTCTTATTATTGGGTTTAGTTTGCCAGATACGTCTCTGTCCTCTTGTTTGGCAAAGTCCATGAAAGTACCTTGAGAGCATTTGAAAGCATTGAATTTATTTGGCCAAATCAACGACCTTAAAGCTTTTTGTGCAAAATAGTCTTGCAAAGTCTCAACTTGAATTAATTTTCCCTCTTGTGGTGTGTTAATTCACGTTACTCGGCCATGTGGCAGGATAGCAAGACATAAGAGGATGGAAGGATCAGTGCTCACCCAACATATGAGTGAGCGCTGATGGAGCATCGGTGATCGGCACAGAGGCGATATATGTTGAGACAGCATGGGACCTCCAGGTGCCGGCGGTCATGAGAGCGACCAGTGGGAAACCCAGACCTTAACGGAATGGAAGAAAAATAATTTAACACAGCACCTGGGGACCTAAGGGCGAAGGAGAGAAAATAGAGGAAATAGAGATCATAGACTCTAAAGGAGAGGGGGGGGAGACTCGGTGGAGGGTGCAGAACCACAAGTATCGCGTCACGTTAGAGGCTTTGTTGCGCCAAGTCGAGTGCATTCGTATAAACTTGGAGTAGGCCTTCGTGATGTTTCAGTGAGTAGCCTGGAAGATAAGGCAAACAGGTAATATCTTCCAGGCTAGTGGGGTTTACATTGTTAGTTTACATAGCGAAATATATTATGTCAGTAGTGAAAGAGATCGGGGTTCTAGTTAGAGACAACTTCAAGCATATAAGTGAGGCTTTACGTTTAAGAAAGGATCAGATGAGGAGCAGCTTAGGGCGTCTGCAAGTATTACCTGTTAACCAGGCTTATGGCATATCTCAAGTTCGAAGTTATGTAAAGCTGAAGGAAGCCAGACCTGCCTGGCACAGGCACAGACAACAGGGTCTTTGCCTCTGTCTAATGAGAGGACCTGCTGGGAAGCCAGGTTGTCAGTGTTAATATGTAATGTGTAGGTATGTGGGGAAGGTGGGAGGAGGATGGAAACTGCATGAACTAGATTTATCGCCTCGAGCTGGGTAATTGTGAGGTTCAGGTCGGCTAAGAGGGGGGGGGGGGTACTCGGCTTCATAGAAATGTGTGCTTGAATAAACCCCGCCTGCTGTCAATATGGAATCAAACTCAATCTTCCAGGGGGATCTCGGTTTGGGGGGAATGAGTATAACCACATTGAAGGTATCTGTGAACCGTTCGAACCTCTCAAAGTCCTTAATGAGATCGGGGTCGAACAAGTGTTGGCCTACAAAAGGAGTGGCTCTAAGAGCTGCGAGGATCCTGTTAGTAAACCTGGCTGCAGGATTTATGCAATTTGAAAGATGGTCCAGCTTTCACCGCGAGACTTTCCTACCACAAAGGTGACTACATGAATATGAGAGATAAAGCGGACAGCATGTGCTGGGAAATACCACCAGATACAGACATAGAAACTGCATAGAGAACAATAACCAACAACGTTAAAGAGCTCATGGACCAGTTCATACCGAAAACCAGACCGACGCACAATCGGAAGAAAAGACCGTCATATATGACGACCAAAGCTAGAGATGAAGTGAATGAGAAGAAGAACACGTTTAGGACATTGAAAAGTTCTGGAGACGGAAGGGACCTCACATATGCCAAAGCCAGAAATCAAGCAAAGTGGGCATGTAGACAAGCAGAAAAGGACTTCGAGAAAAGAATCGCAAGCGAGGCAAGGACAAATCCAAAAGCATTCTACAAGTATGCACAATCCAAGATGAGGACTAGAGTGAGGATCATAAACCTGACCAATGACGGTGGCAACCTAGTAACAGATGACAAAGAGAAAGCCAATCTGATGAACCGGTTCTTCTCCTCGGTATTCATGGATGAAGACCTAACGAACATGCCAGTGTTCGATGAAAGGAACTATGACCATCCACTGACTGACTTCCTCATCACTTCAGATATGGTGAAGAAGAAACTGGAGAAGCCCAACCCGTCAAAGTCACCAGGACCAGACGGAATGCACCCTAGAGTTCTATGAGAGCTGAAAGACCAGATAGCAGAACCACTCTGCCAGGTACATAGATTGTCACTAAAACATGGGATCCTCCCGAAGGAATGGAAAATGGGTTGGGTGACACCAAAACACAAGAAAAGCAGCCGACTGAGACCATCAAACTATCGACCAGTAAGCTTGACTTCAGTAGCATGCAAAGTGATGGAGCAGATCATACGCGACATAATCATAGAACACCTGGTCAAAAACGAGCTGCTATCGTCTTGTCAACATGGGTTCATCAAAGGGAGATCGTGTATCACCCAACTACTCGCAACACTGGACTACTGGACAGAGATCATGGATGGTGGAGGTGACGTAGATGCTGTCTACTTAGACTTCTCAATGTGCTTTTGACTCAGTCCCCCATGAGAGATTGCTAATGAAGCTGGACAAGTACGGCATCAAGGGAGAATTGTGGAAGTGGGTAGCAGACTTTCTCAGGGGCAGATACCAACAAGTATCTATCAGAGGATATTTGTCAGCCATAGCTGCAGTTCTCAGCGGTATCCCACAGGGCAGTGTATTAGGGCCGCTATTATTTGTCATTTTCGTTAACGAGATGCCTGACACACATGCATCCTAATGTTTGCGGATGCCACAAAACTATTCACGCATATCAAAGTCGAGTCTGATGTAGCTAGACTGCAAGGCGACCTGAATAACCTACAAGCATGGGCTGATGCATGGCAGTTAAGATTTAACCCCGACAAATGCAAAGTGCTCCACCTCGGATGAAGCAATCATAGGGCAAATTATAAAATGTCTACAGCTGCAGGGGAATAGTTAGAGTTGCAGAGCACGGATCTCGAAAAAGACTTGGGGGTCTGGATATACCCGAGCCTGACCTTCTCTATTCATTGTGAGACACAGGCTGGGAAAGCCAATAGAACACTCGGCCTCATAAGATGTACTTACACATACCTGGATGAAGTCAGTCTGACCAAGCTATACACATCCCTGGTGAGATGCAAGCTAGAATATGGATATCCAGCATGGGCACCAATGTACAGGAAGGACTGTGAACTTCTCGAGAGAGTACAGAGGCGCGCAACCCGCTTAGTACCAACCCTGAAGAAATTCTCTTACGAAGACCGACTACGAGCACTAAACCTGCCAAGCCTATACTACAGAAAGGCCTTGTCTTTTGCGTGTTGGTGGCATTCTCGCCTAAGTTCTCTGTGGCAGAGTGGTTAGAGTGTCTGATTTCTTTCTAGGTTGGACTCCTAATCTGAAGGTCAGTGGTTCGATTCCCCGTGCCCCCACCTCTGCCACTTTGGATTTCCACCGCTGTGTATAACTTACAGCGTCATCAAAAGCCGGTTGCTCTCATACCATGTCTATGTGGTGTGGGAGGTTAAAAATCCCTTGGGTCGGTAAAAGTGTAGGCTCGGGCTTTCTATCGACAAACTGTCTAATGGTGAAAACAAGTCTATTCAGACTTATCCATGATATGCAGTATAAATCTTCAATCAATCAAGTAGCACCGAAGTGGTAATCTGGTAGGTTGCTATCCTAGTAGGGGAAGCGAAGTGAACAGTAGCGTGTGCTGTTTGAAAGTGAGGAGTAGCAGTGCAGAGGTAAGCGAGGAAGAGAGAAATAGACATTGTCTCGTACGCAAATTACACATGTTGAACTCGGGCCAACACGCATAATGCAGGCACCGTTTTCCATATGATGTATTATTGCAGGTGCTTTACTCCTTATGGGGTGTGTTAATGTGGACGTCGTCCTCCTTATGGAGTTTATTAATGTAGGTACCATCCTACTTGTGGGATGTATCAATGCTGACACTGTCCTCTTTATGCATTAATGTAGGCATTGTCCCCCTTATGGTATATTAATGCAGGGATTGTTCTCCTTATGGAGTGTGTTACTGCAGGCACTGTTCCCTTATGGGGTGTGTTAATGCAAGCACTGCCCCCCTTGTGGGATGTGTTAAGGCAAACATTGTCCTCCTTATGGGGTGTATTAATGCAGGCACAGTCCCCCTTATGGGGTGTGTTAATGCAAGCATTGTCCTCCTTATGGGGTGTATTAATGCAGGCACCGTTCCCCTTATGGGGGGGCGTCTTCATGCAAGCATTGTCCTCCTTATGGGGTGTACAGGCACCATCCCCCTTATGAAGTTTGTTAATGCAAGCATTGTCCTCCTTATGGGGTATTAATGCATGCACTGTCCCCCCCCCCCTTATGGGGTGTGTTAATGCAAGCATTGTCCTCCTTATGGGGTGTATTAATGCAGGCGCCGTCCCCCTTATAGGGTGTGTTAATGCAGGCATTGTCCTTCTTATAGGGATGTATTAATGTAGGCATTTCCCTCCTTATGGAATGTATTAATGCAAGCATCGTCCTCCTTATGGGGTGTATTAATGCAGGCACTGTTCTCCATGTCGTGTATTAATGCCTCCTTATGGGGAGGGTGTATTAATGCAGGCACCATTCTCCCTGTGATATTTATTAATGCAGGCACCGTCCTCCTCATGGTGTTATTAATTCAAGCGCAGTACTCAACAGATTCAAGTAATTACAACGTGGTTATTTGCAGCATGTGGGTGCACCAGTGGGGGAACAGTTCGCGATAAGAGAAGGCAGTGTCACCCCATCACCGGGCAGTGCGAGTGTAACGACAAGCACACCCTGGGACTGAAGTGTGATCACTGCTTGCCCGGATACTTGTGGAGCAACGTGACAGGGTGCCAAATCTGTATCTGTGACAAGCAGCGTGGCACAGGCTACTGCAGCATTGGTAAGTTGTGTCTAGGTTTTAAAACAAACCTAGCCTCTAAATTTGAAGAATTTTTGTTCAGGCAGTGTGACAGACAAGTGCGGCATTGTTAAGTTGTGTCTAGGTTTGAAAACATTAAACCTAGCATCTAAATTTGAAGAACTTTTATTTGTTCAAGCAGTGCTACAGACAACTGTTGCATTGGTAAGTTCTGTCTAGGTTTAGAAACAAACCTAGCTTCTAAATTTGAAGAACCTTTGTTTGTTCAAGCAGTGCTCGAGACAACTGCAGCATTAGTAAGTTGTGTCTACGTTTTAAAGCAATAGACCTAGACTCTAAATTTGAAGCATATTCATTCAAGCATTGTGACAGGCAACTACGGCATTGGTAAGTTGTGACTAGGTTTTAAAGCAATAAACCTAGCCTCTAAATTTGAAGAATATTTGTTCAAGCAGTGCGACAGGCAACTGCGGCATTGGTAAGTTGTGTCTAGGTTCTAAAGCAATAAACCTAGCTTCTAAATTTGAATAATATTCAACTGCAGCATTGGTAAGTTGTGGCTAGGTTTTAAAAGTAAACCTAGCCTCTAAATTGGAAGAATATTTGTTCAAGCAGTGAGACAGACGATTGCTGCATTGGTATGTTGTGTCGAGGTTTTAAAATAATAAAACTAGCCTCTAGAACTTTTGTTCAAGCAATGTGATAGACAAGCAGCATTGGTAATTTGTGTCTAGATTTTAAAATAATAAACCTAGGGTTTAAATTTGAAGAATTTATGTTCAAGCAGTGCAACAGGCAACTGCGGCATTGGTAAGTTGTGTCTTAGATTTTTAAATTGTTAAAATGTCATGCCGACAATATCAACATATAGTGAGTGAGGTTGTGGAAGGGGAAAATTACCGATTTGCCTCAGGCCCAATTTGAAATTGTTAAACAATGACATCTCAATCGAAAGGATTTTCGGAAACCCTCATTTGCAACTTATGACTGGAATTATATTTTTGATTATTTAAACCAATTTAATTGTTTTATTTGTTAATTAAGTATTTGTTACTACCTAGAAGGGAATACGACATCAATGTAATTGAACAGATCTGTTACTGCTGAGGCCTATGGGGTCAGAGTTTTGACAATCATGCCAACATTATTGCCAACATGTTGGCACTTCAAATATCTCTGAAGTTAGTCATTTTATATTATAGTTAATTCAAACTTACTCAGAGAATCGCAGAAATTTCCCAGAAGTGAGGTTTCATACACTACTTTCCAAGAATAGGTTCTTCACAATATCTATAAGTATAAGCCATCTTTACAGACCTCTTGGAGAGAATTTTGTTCTTCTTTTCTTGACTCCGAGATCACTTTCACCCCTGATTTAAAAGAAACAACATTTGCAGTCGAGTGATAAAAAAAGTGTGTGTTACTTTCTAGATTCGGATGGTATCGTCAAGTGCAACTGTCATAAGAACTATGGCGGGCTGAATTGTCTATACTGTGCGCACAACTACTACCTAGTCGGCAAGCAATGCCTGGCCTGCAACTGCAACAACAACACGGACCCCAACTACAGGGCCTGCAAGATGGACAGTGGTGAGGGCAGCCTGCTGCTGTTTCTACTTTTTTACTTCTTTAAACAAATCTTTTTTTTGTACATTCGTTGATTAAAGCTGCATAGTTCGCTGAAGACATCAAATGTTCAAAACCAAAACAATTATCTATATTTGATTCTGAGAATAGGCACGGACAAGCAGAATATGGGTTGAGCTTGTCCGTTGGACAAGTGAAAATTGTGGGCTGAAAAACATGTACTTCACGATTTTGTTTGCTTTCTGTTGTGTCTATTATATATTTATTATTACATAAATATATATTATTATTTATATTATATATTATTGATATAATATGTATATAGTATTATTATAATATAAATTACCTTTAAGGTAAGTACTCTGGACAAGTAAAAATTCAGACGGACAAGTGAAACTCACACCAGACTTGCCCACTGGACAAGTGAACAATTTTGCTAATTTCATCTATCACTTGGGGAGTGTTCTGCTGTCGTTTCTGTGGCTGTATCATCGCCCATGACCGCCCACTAATTTCTGCTTTTTCCTCTGCTGCTGCAATACCACTTTCATCCCTGCTGCAGGGGTGTGCATACAGTGCAAGTTCAACACGACGGGCGACCAGTGTGATAAGTGTAAGGAGGGGTATGTCGGGGACGCCGTCAGCGGCCACAACTGCACAAGTTTAGGTAGGTGCATGCTTAATGCTGTGCAGTCCGATGACGGTATCAAAATGAGTAAAAACCTAAACACTTATCCAGATTTTATTCTACATATCCAACTTAGATACCAGTGCTACTGCATAGAAAGGAATATTAAAGCTGCATAGTCCGATAAAAGCATCAAATTTTCAAAACCAAAACTATTATCTAGATTTGACCCTACATATGTAACTTAGATAGTGGTGTACTCATTAAGCATTTGGTGCCACATAGAAGAGGATGCTGAATCAATTTACAAGAAGCTGTTACTGCTGAGGCCTATGGTATGAAAGTTTTTGCATCCTTGCCCAAATTAGTTTAGAATGTTTCCACTTCAAATATCTTCACAAAGTTAGGCACTTAACATAAACGTTGCTTCAACCTAAAGCAAGATAACCGAATACATTTATCTCAGAAAATGCCAAGAAACCCAAAACCATCGGACTATGCAAATTTAAGTCAATATAATAGAACCAGTTACTGCCAAAGCTAACGGTTTTGACATGCACATCAAACTAATTTGGCATGTTTGCACTTAAAATATCTCCTAACATACTCAACCAAACACCTCAGATCACTTCAAAATAGTAACTGATGTTTTTTTTCAAACAGCGGTTGTCTATTTCATGTGGGGTTTTGCAAACAAAGGGAGCATCGTGCCTAGAGCAGGACTTGAACTCACAACCCCATTATCTACTACTAGGCAAGCGTCCTAACTAGTAGCCTATTTAGGCTGCTTGGTGCAATCTTTTTTTTTCTTTAACAAAATTAAATATTTGTATTAATATGGTTTTTATATAGCAGTTACAATGTGTTGGCATTTCCTTTAATTGACTCGCTCTCTTGCAGACGATTTGCCCAAACTGCGGGTGTGGGAATCGCCGAAGCTGGGCGGCACTCTGCAGCGCCATCTTGGCGCCATCCTCGGCGCATGCGCGGCCGTGCTCGCCCTCATTTTGCTGGTGGTCGGCGCTGTCGTCTACCGCCACTGGTGGCGCTGGCGGCGGCGGCCGCTCCAGTTCTGGACAGTCCAACTCAAGGAGGACCGCGAGAGGGTATTTAACACAGTTTTATAAATATATATATACAGTAAGACCTCTCTAAATCGACTGACCATTTGACCGACTTTAAATTGTCCATTTAGGGAGGTGGTCGGGTTAGGGAGTTTTTTTTATCATTACAATTGGCGATTGTTTGGGACCCAAATAAAGCGATAGATATAGGGGAGTGGTTGATCTGTGGAGGTGGTCGGTTAGAGAGGTTTTACTGTATATATATATTATGGATTTAACTAGTTTAGAATAGGGTTTAAAAAAACAACAACTAATGGACGAAATTGTAAAATGTTTAAAATAGGAAAGACAGGGTGGAAAATAACTGATTAAACTGGATAAAGCATGTTTAATCTGTACTTTCCCCATCCCAGAAGCGTGCACGTGTGCGTTTACAATTACACACACGTGCACAAACTCTCATGGTAAATATATGGTTTGGTTTGTCCGTGGGAGTGTGTGCACGCACATGTGCATGCTTCTGGGATAACGGGGAAACTCCAGATTAAACCTGCTTTATCCAGTTTAATTAGTTTTTTCCCACCCTGTTTTTTCCTATTTCTGATTAAAAAGAAAATAATTTTGTCCCTTAGTTGTTTAAAAAAAATATTCTAAACTAGATAAATCCATAAATACATTGTTTGTTTGTTTAACGTCCCCCCCCCCCCCCCGTTCACAAAAAGTAGACATCGGCTATTGGGGGTCCATAAATACATAGTTTCACTGCATAGCTCTAAAAAAACCTCGGGAGACTACACCCATATAAATGTTCATGTGAGAAGTACTTTCCATGAAGGCAGTCACAACCTTTCAGAAACAAATGTTAACCAAGCACCGTACTAAGTTTGGTCATTCGGAACTGTGTTTATGGAAGAACCAGTTTAACCACTCGGCAGGCTACACCCATATACGTATATATATATAATGACTCTTATGTCAGTGTTCCCAACTCTCACAAAATTCCTGTGAGAGTCACAGAAATTGAAGGTTCATGGATTGACCCCAAAATCCCACAAATTTCATGCAAAGCTAACATCGTTGACCAGGCGGGATGGCCGAATGAGTTAGAGCGTCCGCCTCCCGTGCTGGTAGATTGTGGGAGTCGTGGGTTCGAACCCTGGTTGAGTCAAACCAATGACTTAAAAATGTATACTTATCGCTTCCTAGCCAGGCACTCAGCATTATTAAGATAAGGCAAGGAGCAGTGGAATGAGGAAGACCAATCGTCCACGATTGAAATTTCCCCTGCTTAAACAACTAACGTACAACAAAAAAAGACAAAAAAAAGGCACCAACAGCAAAAAACCTTTGGAAATGTCCTACAATAGCCCATTTTAAAGCCATTTAAAAAACATTTCCTGTTATGTTCTCGGACTCCCCTAGCAAGCTCACGGCTGCCACCACTCGGGTTCCATCCCCGCAATGCAAAACCTCAACGATTCTCAGTACCTCCTTGTTGGCAAGACTGCTGTTTGTTCTTGATTTATATCAAGAACGTATATCTATATATATATTTTACCTCGGTACTAAGCTTCAGGCTACTCGTAGCCGAGGGAGAAGGAAGCACATCCGGGTCCAGCAATTAGCATAATTAACTCACAATGGGAGGATGATTGTTGATTTGCTCTGGCAGTTTTTCTACCTACAACGACATACTAACTGTAAGTATGATATTTTGGACGGTAAATTTGCTTTATGATACTTTACCTCTGCTTATTGGAAAGTTTGAAACTTTTTTGTACAAGTTTATTACTTTTATTGGTGTTTTTACGATTAGTGAAACATCGATAGAACAAAGCGCCATTTTTTTCTTTGTTACTTTTTTGCCGCCCGTTGCCGAACGGAGAGAGGTGTGGTTGGAGCCACACTTCGTTGGGATTTATTCCTGGGTTTCTAATAAGATTCCCCACATTGTGTTATTTAGGCGTACCTCCGAATTTCGTAGCATTTTCTCCAACTTGTTGGCATATTGGGCCAGAGGAGGGAGAAGTGTACGGGATAGAGAGTGTGGGAGGCTACCGATACACTGGTCCCTACCCCTCGTTTGGTTTTGGTTTCAATACCATAAACCTACAACACTCACACAAATTTCTCTCACGCCTGTGTTGGAACGGTGTAAATACATTCTCCAACACCAGTAAATGCACAATTTGGGGTTTCTTAACCTTTTTTGTGACATTTGGTTGAGCATTCTCTAACTTTCGTTCGATTGTTACAGGATTCCGATGGCTACGAAGCAGAGTAAACCCGAAGCTCCCAGCCGGTTGACAGATGATGACAACTCATCACCGCTGTTGACGGTGCCGGCCTCGCCGGAACACCCAATATCCGAGGAGGTCAGTGGGCCAGAAGCGGGCCCTTCTGACCTAGAGGCGAGACTGATACGCCCCCTCCAGACGAAGCTGGAGGAGATGCTCTTGGCCAGATCTTGGAAGAAGGCAAAGAGGCCGCCAGTCCCAGAGTCGGAAGACTCGGAATGGGAGGACTTCTCCGGTGAGGATTCCTCCGGGGATGACCCCCGTTTAGAAGAGGAGGAAGAGCAAGAAGGTTGTCAGTTCATCGGATGGCGAAGAATATACATGAGCCCGGAAGAAACCGGTAGTGAAGAGAAAGAAAAGCAAGAGTAAGAAGGAGAAGGACTCTTCTTCCGACTATTCGTCGGACTCTTCCTCCACTGAGTCCGACTCAGGTACTCAGCGTGCCAGCAAATATGCCAAGATAGGTGGCAAGGTGCGAAAGAAATGCCAGGTGGAGAAGGCCAAGAAGGTACTCACCACCATGATGCGGGAGACAATTAAAGGTCATTTCAACACCTTTAAGCCCGCAGAGGTGATCACCAAGCTAGGTGAGAAATCACTGGGATAAAGGGAATCCCAGATTCTGTGATTAAAGAGATGGACAGTGATGTGAAGCTCAGCGACGAACGTAAAAAGTTTGAGGGCATGTTCCACACGGTCCATAAGGCGGTCCTAGGAGCGTTGACTGTGATTGCGCCCATCGCAAATCGCATGCAAACTGAGAACAAGTTCTCTTCACTCTGTAGCCAGATGGACGGAGGGCTTGCCATGCTCAGCGAGCAACTTTCTGTCATACAGATGCTTTGAAAATGTTTTCAAGGCTGTCTGTACGGATGCGGGAAAGGAAGTTGCGCGATCCAAGAAGATTGTGGACACCGATGGCAAGGAATATACCTTGTTCCTTCCGCCAAAACCCGTCAAATGGAAGCCATTTTACAAATCCAAAATGTTTGGTGGACAGCTACAGTACCTGTTCAAACAGGTGGAGACGGGTACAAACTGTGGCAAGCATATGGATGACAAGAAGAAGGCGGCCGACACAAACCCTGCATGTTTCAAGAAAGGATGACAGGATTTTCGGAACCGTCGCAGTGGCCGAGGAGGTCGGTCAGGGGAGGGCTTTGCCTACCAGGCCAGGGGCAGAGGACAGCGTCAGTCCTTCGGCTGGAAGGACGGAAATCGCCCCTTCAAGAGGGAGTTCACTCCCCAGAAGCTGTTCCCTCGACCAGGGAACAAGTAGAAGTTTCCACACAAACTCCCGTCACCACACATACACCTGTAATAAAATTCCAGGCAGGGAATATTCAAAATTATTTAAATGAACGGAGAGAAATTACTGATAATTTAACCATTCTTAGCATTGTGGAAGGGATACGGATTCCGTTTACGGAAGACCCAATTCAGGAAAGAATTCCTTTTCCGTATCGCTTTGATATAAAAGAGAGAGAAGCCTTAAATGAACAAGTCTTGGAGTTTTGTCATAAAGGAATTATTGAGCCAGCCGTTCATGTGACAGGCAAATTTGTTTCCAACATATTTTCGCGACCCAAGCCAAATGGGGATGTCAGAATGATTTTAGACTTAACAAGGCTAAACAAATTGGTTCAATATAAACATTGCAAGATGTTTTCTCTCGAAACAGCTCGGTAGGGACTTGGTTACAAAAGATTAGTGGCTTGCCAGTGTGGATCTCAGAGATGCGTATTATACGCTGCGTATTGACAAACCAGATAGGAAATTTCTGCCTTTTGTTTGGAATGATCAACTCTATGAGTTCACCTGTAAGCCAAATGGTTTAGCTTGTGCCCCATGTTTATTGACTAAATTGTTGAAACCAATATTTTCGCTTATGGCTAGAAAAGAACATATAATGTTCTCATATATTGACGATTCCTTCACTGTGGCCCAAATGAAGACAGACTGTCAAAGAGTAGGCGATGATTTGTATGCAAGATTCACTAAGTTGGGGTTTTACATTCATGACAAGAAGTCAGTTTTTACTCCAACCAAAAGTTTAAAATGTTTGGCGTTCCTGTTAAACACAGAAGATATGACCATGTCACTAACACAACAGAAACTAGAGAAGTTTATCACTACAGCAGACCAATTGTTGCAGTTAAAGACGCCTAAGATTAGGCAGGTTGCGGTTTTAATAGGAGTCATGATAGCCTATGCTCCAGCTGTTCTATATGGAAAAGCTCATATTAAGTCGCTAGAAATAGATAAGAATTTAGCATTAGCGCGTACGAAAGGTAATTTTGAAAGGAAAATGACTATTTCAACAGAAGGATTAGGAGATATTATGTGGTGGTATGCAAACATTAATTCTTCTCCGAACCCCATTAGAATGGGGGAACCTAACACTATTGTTATGACAGATGCGTGCTTAGAGGGATGGGGTGCTCATAGTGACCATCAAGCAACTGCAGGACGTTGGTTGGATGATGAAATTTCTGATCATATTAATGTGTTAGAACTTAGAGCAATTTATTTAGGTTTATGCAGCTTAGTGCGCATACCAAAGTTTCATGTCAGAGTGTTGAGAGATAACACTACAGCAATGGCTTACATTCGTAACATGGGAGGGACTAGATCCAAACCTTGTAACCAGGTCGCCAAATTAATTTGGAACTGGGCTCAGCAGCATGAGATATGGCTAACAGTGGCACATATTCCAGGTAGTCAGAACACCTTAGCAGACAGGAAAAGTCACCATTTTCATGATCATTTGGAATGGTTATTGAGTGACAACATTTTTGAACAGATTTGTTTTAAATGGGGAACACCACAAGTAGACTTGTTTGCATCACAAAACAATTACAAGATATCTAAATATGTATCTTGGCACCCAGAGCCACATGCTTGGTGAGTGGATGCTTTTTCTCTGGTTTGTAATAACAAATTCTATTATATATTCCCAACATTCAGCATTATCAGCAGAGTGGCCAGGAAGATCAGAATGGATCATGCACACGCAATTCTGATAGTGCCAGAATGGGACACACAGCCATGGCTGGCAGCAGTGGCATTGGGAGCAAGAGACAGGCTCAGATTCCCAAGAGCAAGGAGAAACTTATGATATTAAGGGCCGCTAACAACCCACGGAGACGTGTCAACGATACCCCAGCTGGCATTCCTTTTTTGAACAAACATTTAGAGCAATTTGGCTTAGACAAAATTACCCAACAAAGGCTGATATCACATGCCTGGAGGAAAGGAACAGTTAAATTGTATACTAGTTATTTAAAGAAGTGGGGACTTCATTGTTTGATCAAGAAAGTTAAGCCATTAAAGCCTATAATAGCCCAGGTAGTCCGATTTTTAAGAATGCTGGAAGATGAAGGATTAGGGTTTGGCGCAATTAATGCAGCCAGATGTGCATTGTCTATTATTCTGCCAAGAGTAGATAGACAAATGATTGGAAAACACCAGGTGATACACTGGTTTTTAAGGTTGGTTTA
Source organism: Branchipolynoe longqiensis (assembly GCA_030323885.1). Taxonomy (NCBI): domain Eukaryota; kingdom Metazoa; phylum Annelida; class Polychaeta; order Phyllodocida; family Polynoidae; genus Branchipolynoe; species Branchipolynoe longqiensis. Next base: position 36,970,677 of record CM059201.1, on the reverse strand, counting down.
TGAAAGAAATACACCGAAACCAAAATATAACAGATTTTGGGATGTATCAATAGTATTCAAGCTGTTTAAGTCTTGGCCTAGTAATAGACATTTAGGTATTAAGGAACCAGGATTTAAGTTAGCAGTTCTTTTACTGCTAGTAACAGGCCATAGAGGACAGACAATAGTAGCTTTGTCTCTGGAAATTGACAGAAAGGAGGCAACGTTTGATGTAGATCAATTACTAAAATCAAACCGCACAGGGGACCCCCTGTCCACAGTACATGTGACTATTTTTCCTGATGATCAACGAATTTGTGTAGTCTCAGCCATTAGGGCTTATATGTCCAAGACAAAAGGAATACGAAATTCAAGACAGCTTTTGGTGAGCTTTATTAAACCACATTAAGACCGACTCATGGACGCAACTCTCACAGCAGAGAGCTAAATGTAGAGCGGCAGTCAAGTAATGAAAGCAGTCTTTGTCGCATCGCGACCGACAGCATGATGATGATGATTAAACCACATAAGGCGATCTCGAGAGACACACTCGCAAGATGGACCATTAAGGTACTTAAGGAAGCAGGCGTCAATACTGGACGGTACCCTTCCCATTCAACAAGAGGAGCTATGGTCTCAAAGGCAAGACAACAAGGGATCTCAGTTAAGAGAATCCTAGCTCATGCAAGCTGGAAGACGGCTAGATCGTTTGCAAGACATTACAACAAACGACTAGAAAAGTCAAGTGGCCTAGCGACAAGCTTACTCACCAATTAACAAGACAGGTGAGAAGTTAAAAGTACATTGTGTTTGATACTGATGTATACTGAAATAAGAATGATTAAGGATAAAAATGAGGTTACATAAAGGTCTCCCTCGGCTACGAGTAGCCTGAGGCTTAGTACCGTGGTAAAATAGTATAATTATACAAATCTTACCTGGGTACATATGATGGATAACTGTTGTTTTCCCGAGGTACAAGCGTCGGATAGTCATGGGCCTGCCAACCCAACCCTACCACGACTATCACGTTCGCTTGTGCCAAGACGAAAACATTGAAGTATCCATATAAGTTTAAGATCATTTTTATCCTGAATAAGTAGGTAAAGATTGCTGGACCCAGATGTGCTTCCTTCTCCCTAGTCCACGACTATCCGAGGCTTGTACCTCGGGAAAGCAACAGTTATCCATCATCTGTACCCAGGTAAGATTTGTATAACTATACTATATATGATGTATAAGTATTATGCGAGTATAAAGACTCAAAAGAGAATTCTATTATTATTATTATTGTTGTTATTATTATTATTATTATTATTATCATTATTATATCTACCCATTTGCTACTCTGTGCATCCTGACCACCATAACCGGACTGGCATCTGTTCATTCGCACCGAGGACAGTTTCTTTTCTTTAGGCTAGGGCATCATATTCCCTATGCCAGCGAATATATTCATCTCAACCCACCCTTTATTATTTGTCTCTTGTACTGCAGCCGGCCTTAACCCCCCACCCCCTCTTACTGTCTTAGGCTGCCTTTTTCCTTCCTCCGCCCCCCGACCCCCTCAATTTCTCTGACCACTACCCATCGGAAGCCAACTCCCGACCACATGGGAGTGGTTAGAGTGTCTGATTTCTTTCTAGGTCGGACTCCTAATCTGAAGGTCGGTGGTTCGATTCCCTGTGCCCCCCCACCTTTGCCAATTTGGATTTCCACTGCTGTGTATAACTGACAGCGTCATCAAAGGCCGGTTGCTCTCATACCATTAAAAATCCCTTGGGTCGGTAAAAGTGTAGGCTCGGGCTTTCTATCGACAAACTGTCTAATGGTGAAAACAAGTCTATTCAGACTTATCCATGATGGGCAGTGTAAATCTTCAAGAGAAAAAAAAAATAGGCGGCCTGCTTTGTGTTTGCACAGGTGAGCTTCTCAACGGAACACCCGGCGTACCAGCACGTGGACGGCGGCGCGCCGCCCGACGACCTGCTCTTCTACGACCAGTCGGGCGGCAGCTGGTGCGACGAGGCACCGGACGGGGGCGGGGGGCGGGCGAGCGGCGCCCCCAACGGGGCCGGAGGCCGCGCACGGCCGCGCACACACGCGGGCGACGGAGCCAACCCCTACCGGTGCCTGGAAGAACTATAAATGTGGATAATATAGCAGCCGCAGATGTGGATAATATAGGACGCGCAAACCAATTCTGTGAAAGGTCAGCTCGGGCGCGTTCAGGGTACGCCTCAGAGTCAACTCCGAGTCCGAGGCGTCTATGCGACATCCTTTTTTGTTGTTGCCAATTTGCGTTCAGCGTGTGCCTCGGAGAATACGCCAAGGCATTTTGCGCTTTCCAAGTAGGAGGTGAAAACGAACAATTCCACCTCCGAAATGGCCGCAATTGCCAGGTTCTTATTTTCCCTACTTTTTCTTCAAAATACTTTCTTTTTCCTACCTTTTTGTTTTGATTTGCCGCTAATTACTGTAAAGGTATACATGTCTTTAGTTTATAAAAAAACAAAAAAGAGAACAAAATGTGGTAAGTTATCCGGTTTCGTGAGCAGCAGCAAGTGCACGTGATGGAGGACGCCATTTTCGAAACATCCGACAGCTAAAACGCCGTTCAAAGTAGTGTGACATTTGGAATTTCTGCGAGAAACCTCTGAGGCATACAGTTGAACGCAACCCTAGTGTTCGCGCCCATTTTGGGAGATTTACTGTTGTTGTTGCTGCTGTTTTGGCTGCTGTTGTTGATGATAATGGTGGCATTCTAAGATCTCTATTTTTTAATCGGTGAGTTGACAAGAAACGACTCCAGGTGGCGCCACTGGCGACAACAATCGGAACATGACAATGTGTGGAGTAGGGTGATAGCTCAGGGTTTTTGCCGGAGGATAAAATGGGTAAAATGTTGTTCCCTTAAATTGTCTGAGGGTACGACTCTGTACCATCAAATTTTGGGGATATATTTTTTTTAATGTTCTTAAAGGAGCCAGAGACAACAAAGCCCCCATTCTGTATACCCTCAAATTATTTTCTGGTGGAAACCCTGTAACTGATAACAAATATGTGAGTACCATTGTTATTTATATTCACATAGTAAACTATATAGTATATATACTATATATAATGTATAGTGTGTATAATATATAGTGTATATATTCCGTAAAATACATATACGATGCATAGTGGTTGGAGGAAAAGAAAGAAAGAAAGAAAGAAATGCGGGGGCGGTTGGGGGGGGGGGGGAGAAGGTCCGTGTGGGCTGTGTTCAGAGATGTGAGAGTATGAGTGAATTGCTCCTATTTGCTGTTCATGCAGTGTGCATTATTAAGTAAGCCTATTTGGTAAATATTATTAAGTAAGCCTATTGGTAAATATTATTATGGAACCGTTTTAGCAAAAGAGTTGTAAAACTGCTGCACATTGAGTTTAATAGAGTAGAGCATATGGTTGGTTGTATTTCCTAAAAGCAAATATATATATCTTTTTTTTTCTGAAAATCCCTCATTCTTTTATCATTTTAATTTTGTTTAAGGACAGCCTACATATATATATATACATATATATATATATAGGCTATATATAAATAAAGGCTTTCCTTTATTGTTTAAAACTATATATATATATATAAACAATGCTCACAAAGGTATGCATTTAATTATTGTGACATTCTTTTCGGGTCCACCATTACAAGACATCAGATCTGAGCAAAACTTGTGTTACACCTTTTTGCAATATTATTTTAGTAAGAAAGAAAATCGGGTCGTGCTGCTAAGATGGGAGAAAAGGGAGTTGGTACGAATTAGATTGTGGGGGGGGGGGGGGGGGGGGGTTAAATTTGGGTGAGTTGCAATGACCAATGCGACAGTGGTGATATGCGGGTTGTGTTTAACTAAATACCTAGTGAAGTGTTCCCATTATATATTTTACTTGTTGTTTTTCTGAGCGATTCTCCCGGGTTATATATATGTATTATACTAGTGAGACTACACACACAGATCTAGTTTAACACCTATCCCAAGAGCTGCCTCATTCTCCCCGCCTTTTCTTTTCATTCGTTCTCAAAATAATTGTCAATAATCATTTTCTTTCGTGTAAAATTAGATGGGGGGGGGCACTAATGTGGCTTTTGTGGTTTATTGTCAATTGTGTATTTGTGTTTTAGGTATGATTAAGTCCCAGATGTTTTCAACATATCATAACTTTGAAATAGATGTATTCTATTAATAGAGCTGAGTAGAGGCCATGAGAAATCCAACATTGTCAGATAGTTCATGAGTCGCTGCCACTATGAGCGGTTAAAGCTGCAGAGTCCGGTGAAAGCATCAAATTTGTCTAAACCAAAACACTTACTTAGATTTGATCCGACATAGCTACTAGTGCACTTATTAAGCATTGATTTGCTGCATAGAATGAATACCAAGTCAATTTAATATAAAATGTCACTGTTTGAAGTCTACGTGGTCCAGCATTTTGATGAGCACACCAAAATTAATTTGACAGGTTTTCACTTAAAATATATCTAGAGTAAACTTCAAATTAAAGTGAAGTATACTGATCAACCTAAAAGAATATGACTCAAAAAAGCATCGGACGATGCAGCTTAAAAATAAGAAGACATTGTTGTAATTTAGACTAATCATTTTTGACACATGCTCATGCAGTTCTTATCTCGGTTATGTCCTTTGGGAGTTTCTACTGGTTTGATCAAATTTATTTACATTTTTAATTAAAAGTGTTAGTGGTGATTTTGAAGAGTTAATTCAATAGTGGATATTTAATCTGAATCCCCTCACGTAGGCTTCACAAGGCGTCCTTTTATGATACTATCTAACTAGAACCCACATTAATAATTAATAACTAATTAGGCTTTTACTTTCTTCATTTTCCACTTTGTACATAGGGAATCTCGAATGTTCATTCTTTGCATTCTATCCAATCAAATAGTATCTAGTATACAAGATTTCTGTTCTTTCTATAAAGGAAACGCATACAAAGCACCCTTTTATTTGCTGTACCATATTTACGCAACTAATCTAGTCAGGTTGAGTTCTCAGTGTGTGTATATATCTAAGTAGTACTTATAGGGTAGTGGATTGTGAGGTGGGGGGTACTGAAAGCGGTCAAGGGAGTAAAGCCTACTTTTAATCATTCCTACATTAACTACTTAACATGCCATGAATCAGCTAGATTCTTTATCACTATTTATATGAGTATGTATGCACATATATGTATGTAGATATCTATATGTGTATATACATGTCTATGCATGTATATTTAGCTAGCTATATATATATATATATATATACATATATATCAAAATAGGCTATAGGACACTTTTATGTCTGCGAACGTGACCTATGTACAGCTTAGAAGTATAGGAATTTATTGTTTTAGGTCGTTACCTGCTATTTAGGAAATGTCGTCTGGAGCTAGTACTTTTCATTCAATGACCAGGCAGACAGGAATGCTACTACTTGAGGCAGAGAGCGTGTATATAGATGAGAGGGACAACTCTCATACTAGACCATGTAACAGCTGCCGACTGTGGCGCTTCAAGTGGTGGTTGTTGAACAGTTTATGACATAGCTGTACGCGTACCGGCAAAACGTCAGTTTTCTTCAAAATTAATAGAAATCCAGAACCCTAACCGTATAAATTTAATATAATCTTTTTGGTAAACATGTTTTCTATATGTGTACCAAGTGATGTGTTTCTAGGTGGTGTGGTTTTAGAGATATGCCACTTTTTCTGTATGAAGATTGCTCACGGCCATTGAGAATGCATTGAGTTTGCCTCAATGCATTGTCAATGGTCGTGTGCAATCTTCATACAGAAAAAGTGACATATCTCTAAAACCACACCACCTAGAAACAAATCGGTTGGTACAAATATAGAAAACATGTTTACCAAAAACATTATATTGAATTTATAAGGTTAGGGTTCTGGATTTCTATTAATTTTGAATAAAATAAACGTTTTGCGCTGCACGTACGGCAAACTCAATGCATTGTCAATGGCGGTGAACAATCTTCATACAGAAAAAGTTAAATATCTCTAAAACTACATGACCTAGACACAAGCTGCTTGGAACACATATAGAAAACATGTTTACCAAAAAGATTATGTTGAATTTATAAGGTTAGGGTTCTGGATTTCTATTAATTTTTGAAGAAAACTAATGTTTTGCACTGCGCGTACCGGCAAACTCAAGGCTTGTTCAACAATAACCGCCAGGAGCGCCACTGTAGCATGTGTTACCTATTTTCGCGGTAGTTGTCCCTCTCATCTATATACATGCTCTCTGCTTGAGGTTAGTGGAGGGACAGGGGACCAGGCAGACAATAATACCACTACTTCAGCTTAGTGGAGGGACAGGGGACCAGGCAGACAGGAATACCACTACTTCAGCTTAGCGGAAGGACAGGGGACCAGGCAGACAGAGAGTTACATGTGAAGATTTAGTCTGTGAGCACTAAATGTCATCTGATGTGAGTTGATAATTAGCAGCCAATGCGCAGGCAATGCTACTTATAAGGGATGTAGAACATTTGATAAATACCATTTCCCCCACACTCCATATTTATACGGCAATTAGAAAAGTAAACCGTCGTCAACCACTGATGATATAGCGAATTAATACCATTACATGGAGATAATTATAGGTGCACAATAACCATGACTACTTTTCTGTTTTAGCCATAGAAAGAGTTTTGTGGTGTAAGATTTAAGTGTGGTTGAAATAAAATGCTATAGAGCCTATCCAAAGTAAAAGTTTTGCTATACCTAGCAAACTTTAATGTCCACCCCATTATCAGCCAGGCTTTTCAATATACTCGATTATTGTTTGATGTCTGGTAATTTATCGAACATGTTGAAAGATCCTTTTTTTGTGTGTTTACAATAAATTAACTTGAATAAGAGCTTAGTTTAATTATATGGTGGAGATTGGTTAGCTTGGTTTACCCTACCCATCTCTTCCATAGACCCCCTTCTAAAACGTAGTGGAGAGTTAAGGAACCAGGAATACATGAATGTTTCTCCTGGAGTATGGCTTAATACCTAGTGGAGAGGCAGGGAACCAAGAGACAGGGGGATCTCTGCTAACGTGTATCATAAAGCTTAGTGGAGAGATAGGGCACCGAGCTGGCATCCAGTAGAGTGCGCTATAAATTTTAGTGGACAGACAGGGGACCAGGGCGAAATCCACTAGCGTGCCCTATAGAGCTTAATGGAAAGACAGGGAACCAGGGTGAAATCCATTAGAGTGCACTATAAATCTTAGTGGAGAGACAGGGGACCAGGGCTAAGTCCACTAGCGAGTGCTGTAAATCTTAGTGGAACGGCAGGGGACCAGCGAAATCCACTAGCATGCACAATAGAGCTTACTGGAGAAATGGGACCAGACAGACAAGAATGCCACTACGTGAGTGCACTATAGAGCAAAGTGGAGAGACAAGGGAGCAGGAAGACAGGGAGATCTCCACTGGAATGCTTTATGAAGCTTAGTGAGGAGAAAGGAAACCAAGAAGGCAAGGAGACATCCACTAGAGTGCTTTATGAAGCTTAGTGAAGAGACCGGGAACCAGACAGGATTGTAGGACCATAGAGTCTACCATAAAGGCTAGTGGAAAAGTAGGGAACCAGAACTGGGCATGGGGTCAGTGAGGCAAGACTTTGGTGGTTCTCTTTGATGAAAGTAATTTCCAACAAAATTATAATTGTGTTGGGGTGAGGGTGATGGGCCTGTGTGTGTCAACATTGCACTGCACTGTCCACGCTGATGGTCAGTTCTTTCTCTAACCAGTATTATGACAATCCAAAAGACGCGACAATATAATGAGAATGTTTTCTCTCTGTTTACTGAATAGATATAAGCATAAATCGTAGTTTGTCTTAATAGGTGTGAATTGAACAATTATAACACTAATGTGTGTGTATGTATGTATATGTATCAGTAGTACGTCTTAGTGTATCACAAAACTAATCACATTCACAGATAATTTACCAGGTTTATGTGGGTTGTTGAATTTGAACTCGGATTCAGCTTTGGGAATTTCTAGGCGTCCTTTGATGTGTGTCGATTTTTTGTTGATTTTTGTTGGATTTCTTTTTTAAAGACGAAGCAGGTGTATTGTGTTACTTTAACATTTTATAGGTGATAGCTCGATGAATAAATTTATTATTAAATAATAAATTATTCAACTATCAAATTTTCTGTATTTTTCCACTCCTAGTTCAAAGCAACTTTTATTTTTTTAAAGATTTTTTGGGAGAGCTTTCAAACGTTTTCCAATTCAATTGGCACTAGTAGGTTATTTAATGTAGATTCTCAATTCAGTAAAGAAAGGTGGAGCCACCCACGTGACGTGCTCGCTTCCAATATGGCAGGTGTGGCAGTTGTGACTGTGGGTCAAGTAGTGTAGAGTTGCCAACTGCTTTGTCTTCTCAGCCATTTGTCTGTGTGACGTTACGAGACGAAACCTGCCAACAGCTTCCTCCATGCCTTACCAACACATGGGGCGTAATCGATTAATCGACTCTGGTCACCCGAGCCACTTTTTGGCGCATGCGCACATCCTACAGACTCGGGTCGAATAATCGAATGTGCTTTTCCGCGCTCGGGTGGACACTTTTTTTCTTTTTTTTAATAATCGATAAAAGTACAGCAAAATAGGATTTAAAGTATTTTATGATGGTCTAGTTTATCTATATTTCCATTTAATTAATCTAAGTTATTCTTTTTAAAAAACATGTATGACTGGTACTGGTAGCTGTTATCCTGCAGGACGGTACCAGTGCAAATGTGACGTCATCGCTCGTAGCCAACCCCAGCTAGGTGGGTTACTTGGGTCGGGTCGTTTTGCACACGGCACGTGTATTTGTCGACCCTACTCGCAGTGTTCGATTTGAAATTCTGACGACTCGGGTGACCCGAGTCGCTCGGGTCGTGTTAATCGTTTACGGCCCTGGTGTCAACACTGAGCCTCGATTTCATTTTCATGAAGACGAAGATAGGCGGCTTTCTTATTAGGGTAGGACAGTAACTTTTTTCCGACTGAATTTTCTACTTGCCCAAGCCCAAGTCAGCCAATTGAAACTGAAATCTGTTATCAGAAAAATAATGACTTGCCCTATCGGGCAGGTCACTGAGAACTTCACCTGTCCAACTGAGTAAACTAGGTGCCCCGGACAACCGGGCAGTCCTTATTGTCCTACCATGCTTATCCACTCCTGATGTGGTTGTCTATAATATAAATAAGCCTGTATCAGGATGTCTACAGCACCTTGTATTCCCATCTAAGTACTGATGAGACTCAGCGTTAGTTGCTTAACTTCTGTGATCGGACGTGAACTAGTAGTTTTGATTATTCGAAATATACGATGCTGCTGGAACGTTAATGGAAAGTTTGGTAAGCAGTTACACAGGGTATATGGTACCATAGGTAAGAAAAACAGGGTTGTGAAGGTGGTTACCTTGATTGTTTGGTGTGGTTTAAAGCTGCATAGTCCGATGAATCAAATTTTCAAAACCCAAACTCCCATAGATTTGATTATACATACCTAACTCAGATACTGATACACTTATTAAGCATTTATTGCCACATAGAAGGGACTACTGAATCAATTTAACAGAAGCTGTTACTGCATAAGTCTATGGTGTCAGAGTTTTGGTGTGCTTACCCAAATTAATTTTGCATGTTTGCATTTCAAATATCTTTAATGTTAGCCATTTAAAATAAAAGTTACTTCAAACCAAAATAAGGCAAAATATAACAATCAAATTAATATATGTATCTTAGAGAAATGACTAAATCCGAAAACCATCGGACTATGCAACTTTAAATGGAAAATATTCCTCATTTCGAACAGTGAGGTAAAAGGTTTGGTTGGGTTTTTTTGTGGTCTAAGGTTCAAGTGATCAGTGATGACTGAATTATGTTGGGGTGATCCTTTGATAGCCTGAGATTTCGATAGAATCGGTTCTTAAAACTGCGCGGTGAAATGTCATTTTTGCTTCTCACATTCTCTTTTTTTTAAATGTTAACACCGATACCAATTTTCATGCTTTCAGACATTTTCTGGGATTCATGTAAAACGTTCGGTTACTTTTTCTTTTAAACAAAAGAATATTTTTCATCATTGCCATCCCTGGATAAGTGCACGTGTAAAATATAGAATAATGGGGCCAAAGCATATTTTAAATACATATTAGATGTACTAGTGACTGGTGTATTAACATGGTGATTTTGCCTGAGCAAAAATGCTATTTGTTGGGGGGGGGGGGGGTTGTGTATAGAGATTTAACAACAATGCTCAATATTGGTTATGTGGGACAGATTTTTACATCAACCTGTGTAGATAAATATCATATGCTTTTAAAGGGGTTAGAATTGTAAGCTTTCTTACATGAATTGAATCAGCCTGTATATTATGCAAATATATGTTCAGTGTCAAAAAGAAAGATTTGGTTTTACCCCAAGAGCGTTTTAAATGTTTGCACCTTACACATCCAATGTACTTGACAGTTAATATTTTATCTAATTTATAGCCCACAATGATATGGTTCCTTGTTGCTTGTTGCTATAGAAATATAGAAATATATTCAAAGATAGGGGTTCAGCACGTGGAGTCTCTGATTTCAGGTTAATATAAGTAATGGTCTTGTTTGATACAGTGTTCATGTACAGTTTGTGTGCGTGTTATTTCATTGGGCTATCCCGGTTCATGGCAGTTGTGTTCGTTTGGTTGCGCCGTTCAAACATCTTTGAGCGAGTGTCCGGCCTACGCCGAAGGTGTAGAAATGTGAAAGAAAACGCGTCTCTGACAGGGAATACCTTTTTAAAGCTGCCTAATCCGATGAAAGCATCAAATTGTATAAACCTTATTTCAGGGTTGAAAGATCACCGCGATTTCGCGGATTTCCGCGAGTTTTTATATTGACTGATTAACGTTAAACAAAGTACCAAGGAATCGTGATGTATATGAAAACAGTTGAGTACTTCGAATCCCGTTCTTAGATGACCCTAGATGTTGATAGAACATAAAACCCAAACAAGAATTGTTAGATATGGTAAATAATATAGGCACAACAAAAATAGTTGAAACCTGACTTCCAGCATTTTTCCGCGATTCCCTGACAGTGCTAATCCTATGGGGGGAAATCTGCGCTTTTGCGGAAAGTCGCCATCGGTGTAATAACCTCAGCTTGATTTCTGTGATTTTTTGCTGGAGACCACTTTCATCCTTGTTATTTAGATTTTGGGTCTACATACCTAATTCAGACACGAGTGCAGGAGATTTATTTACTGCAGCTTGGTACTCCTGTGCCGTGCTGTGCAATGCTGTGTTGCTATGCACAAAAACAGGTAAACAACCGTTATGTTGATGCCTATAGGAAGCATTTTGGTGTGCACACCAAAAATAATATTGCATGCTTTCAGTTGAAATATCTCTAAAGTTTTAAAATAAGTTAATTCGAGCTAAAGCAAAGTAGAATATAACGATTAACCTACTATATTTATCTGAAAAAGAAAGAACATTTCAGAAACTCAAAACCATCGGATTATTCCACTTTAATATTGGGAGATAATGGAGGTGTCATTTTTATGGATACCTTAAGATTTGGAGAGCAGTGAATGCACCAATGTGGGATTGTTTGATATTGTTTCACTATCATGTTGAACGGTAATCAACAGTGTGCATGTATACTTGATGCAGTTTACCTTTTGTATGCACAACTGTATTTAATCACATTGTAAGGGTTATATTGTATTCATTGTCTCTGTGCCTCTAGATAACCAGGATTTGTGAACGTCGAAAATATGGCCACAGTATTATAAATAATGTTATATCTTATAGATTTCCTAACAAAATAAACTCCAGTAAACACAGGTTGGGTAATCAGTGTGTACAAATTACTTCTTGGTTATAGACATAATATAGTATCGATTAATAAGTATACAGAAATTAATATATGTATGCTTCCTATATTATATATGCTGTAATTATCGGTGTATAATGGATACTTTATTTTTGGTAAATGTTTTGATTCTGCTGAATAAGTTCTTTCGTCAGTGCCTTGTGTGTTGTATAATTTATTATGTCTATATTAAAGTGCACGGTAATTATCCTGCGCGGTTCTTGTAAAAGCACCGACTACTAGGCTTGTGAATGGTGTGTATTATGCAGCCTGGGGTTAGCCAGGTTTGCATGATGGTTGGATAGTTGTTGGAGTTTTATGTCCAGGCAACATCTAAGGTCATATCAGGACAGGTACCGACTTGTGACAGTGTGCACTCATGGTGACTTCATAGTGCTGCCCCACTGGGAAATCAGGCTACCAGTACCATCACCCGATATCCCACTTAGACACATTATCCTGACACTGAGCTAACCAGTCCTTGTCTTATCCTTATAATGCCGAGTGCCAGGCTAGGAAGCGACAAGTATCAATTTTGTACGTGATTGGTTTCACTTGCCTGGTAATCAAACTCCTGACCTTCCGCACAAGAGGCTTGCGTTCTACCAATTCAGCCACCGCGACCGGTGAGAGAGAGACAGAGAGAGAGACCTCAGCCTGTTACTTCCTAATGCACATTATGCACTGATAATTAGGTATTAACTTGATTCTCCCACCATAGCTGAGTTTTTCCTATCTACCTCTTATGTCTGCTAAGGATAGCATACTTAGTACATATAGTAATAATAATAGTAATAATAATAATATATGACTACTTTTTTGGAGATGGTCAACATTGACATAATTGTAATTATGAACAGCCTATGCGTCCCAATGTATTGTGTACTACTGACATAGTTAACCTGTTTAGGATGCCACCTGTATTAATCCACGATGGCAGTAGGACACCGCATGCACTTATACTACCCCACAGAGGAAAACCAGCTGCTGTTATGTCTTATTTCACATAAAAAATGCTTTTGCTATTAATCAAAGTTGATAATCTATTATAATACAAAACGGTGGTTTAGTTTTAGGGTCGTTCTGATCACTACTCTCTTAATCTGCGCTGCAACGAGCATCATCATACTCCACTGATGCTTCACCATGCATGGGTTGTTAATAGCATGGTTTTTTTTGTACCTACCATAGACATTTCATATTAATTTTGATGGTTTTTTACTAATTTTGGTCACTTCTACCAGTGACATCCATTTTGAGTCACGTAACCGTGAGTGTTGTTAACTCTGCCATTAGATAGCACCACTGATATGGTTTACTGCATGATGGTACAGATGGATTCCACCAGATGGCGGCACTATATTGAAACAGGACTGTGGACAAGCCCAGAATATAGCAGAGAAAGTAGATATATATACACAGTATCTGAATATAGTAAAAAACCGTGAATATATATATAAGGACAGTTCAACACAATATTGGTCCAGGGATTGATGCAGAGCCTAGCATTAACCGGTGCACATCACAGGTCAAAGCTAGTGTAATATATTAAAATTGGCTTAAGAGATCATATGCAGCAGTGATCAGAGATTAATCCTTTTTCAATAATTAATCATGGATTAACAATATATATATTCTGACATAAAGGTGGTTTCTAGAAGAATTCTTATGGGTGGGCTAGGGGTAATTGGCGGTACATCACTAATATAGTGTTGAATTGATAGTTAGTGTTGTGAATGAGTTTGTAGGTCGGTACTGGTGGCTGAAATTGTCGTCTGCAATGAATAAAAAGGTATTTCACGTTTGTGTTCGCTGTTCCCTCAAGAACTAAAGCTGCGACTCGGCATGTAAACACGCCAGGTCACAGCCTCAGCTTACACGCCAAAAGGTCGGAGAGCTGGTGAACACACATGCAGAATGTGGTATTTCATCTAATTGTTAAATATTTGCTTTGGTAATTTCATTGCAGTCCACATTAGAAACAAATGTATGGCAAACACCATACCAAGTTTGGTGATTATAGGTGCAAAGTAGAGGGTCTATAAATAGGATATGGGTGGGGACAGCACCAACCCCAATTTCCGGTGTGTATATGGATACCGCAGACACACTACTGCGTGTGACCACTTTGCGACCACACAAAAGGGGTGGTTGCTAAGATGTTGCAAAATGGTCACAAGTGGTCACAAAATGATCCTCAGTGGTTGCTAATTTCCTTGCAACAATTTTGTTCGCAAGGAGGTTGCAGCTGCTGCACTAAAAACCTTGTGACAAAAATGGTCGCCCAGAGGTCGGCAACCATTGGTTCAGTCACAAGGAGGTGGGTTCTTTGGCCCAAAGTGGTCGCAAGCGATAGTGTGACTGGGGCTTAAAGCTGCATAGTCCGATGAAAACATCTAATTTTCAAAACCAAAACAATTATCTAGATTTGATTCTGCATATAATACTGGTGCACCCATTAAGCATTTGTTGCTACATAGAAGGAAATAAAGAGTACATTTAATGGAAGCTGTTACAGTGTTAGTGCAGAAGCCTATGGTTTCAGAGTTTTGGCATGCTTGCCAAAATTAATTTGGCATGTTTGCACTTCAAATATCTCAAAAGTTAGCTGTTCAAAATATAAGTTACTTCAAACAAAAGTAAGGTATACCTACTATATTTATCTCAGAAAATGACAGAAACTCTAAAGCATCGGACTATGCAACTTTAAGGGACCAGCAAAACTCGGAATACCCGTATTCGTCAATGTGTCCCTGGTGAAGTGATAAATTCTCCATACTGAGAAATAAGTAAGTGTCTGGTGATAATCGGTGCATGTGTTATTTTGATTATTTTATATGGGCACCAGTTGTTAGTTAAAGCTGAATGATCCGATATAATCATTAATTTTGTTATACCCAAAACACTTAGCTATGTTTGATCTTACCTGTGTACCTTTGACACTGGTCCACTCATTAAACATTTATTGCAGTTTGGTGCTCCTGCGCTATGCTGCTACACTTGAACATGGGTAAACAAAGCCTATGTCCATCATTTCGGTATACACACCAAAATTAATTTCGCCTTTTTTCGCTTCAAATATATAGTTTAACCGTTTAATATAAAAAAAGTTACTTCCAACTAAAGTAAAATACATCATAACAATCCATCATATATATTTATATAATAATTAATATATTTATATAATAATTAAACTCAAAACCATCGGATTATGCAACCTTAATTGGAATTTTGTTTAAAGTTGCATAGTCCGATGTTTTTGTGTTTCTGTAATTTTTATGGGATAACTATATTAGATTGATCATTATAATTCACTTTACTTTAGTTTGAAGTAACTTTTATTTAAAATGGCTAACTTTTGACATTTTGAAGTGCAAACATGTAAAATTAGTTTTGGCAAGCATCCCAAAACTGACACCATAGGCTTCTGCAGTAACAGGTTCTATTCAATTGACTCGGTATTCTCTTCTATGCGGACACAGCTGTTTAATAAGTATGCCAGTATCTAAGTTAGATATGTAGAATGAAATTGGGATACTTGTTTTGGTTTTGAAAATTGATGCTTCATCACCCTATGCAGCTTTAAGACTGCCTGTTAAAGCCGCATCCCCCATTAAATAGTGCCTCTGGTGTTCAACAAACACACTTTTCCATTTTAATGTGATCAGTGTGAAATGCGGAACCATGAACCAAACAAGATTTTCCATTTCCAATCATTCCCACAGAAGCACACAGAGTCTTTGAATGCCCCATAGGAAGGTAAAACACTGTGTACTGGGTGTGAATTATGTATATACTTGAATCAGAATGGCATTTATTTCAATTATACATAATTGAAACTTTCCTTATGAGAGCATATCAAAACTATGTGTGAATCTATTTGTGTAGTAGCTCTTTAAAACTCAAACTGCAAAATCCTCCAGTTATTGGAGGGACGGCGCTAATTTGTGACATCTGATTCAATGTTAGGAGACTCTCCGGTTTACTGTACTTGTACATGCTAGATGTTATTTGAAGATCTAGTCAATGCCTCCTAAATGGTGTTGATAACCATTTCATGTATATGGTGATATGCATTGCAATGGTCTGTACCTTCCTGGTCTAATAAAAGTCGCAAATCAGACTGTCCTCTAAGTGTTTATTGGGGTTTTCCATCCTAAGGTTATATCCAAAGGTGGATGGTAGTCATTGGAGGCAATTACATTCCCAGAATGTTTAACCGCATTAATTGGGTTATCGGCGTCTATATATAATATATGTACATATATATGTTATACATGTATATATATTTGTTTGTAAATATAATTTATTCATTGAATAATGTTTTTGTCAGTGTCCTCGCACTGGGGCCATATGCATGGAGTGGTGTTAGCGAGCCAAAACTGGTTTAGGACGGGATTTCTGGTTTAGCGGCGAAAAGTCGCTATGCATGGAGCAGTGTTAGGCAAACACCGCGAGTTTAAAGTCAGAGATTCTAACACCAGGTTTACAGGCGGTGTAGGTACCGATTAGGGCCAAATCTATTCAATGCTATCATATTTAACATAATTACATACGCAATAAGTGAGATTTCATCAAATTAACCCTAAAATCGAAGCGATATTAATGCCGCCGCTAAATCGGTGGCGATATTAATATTGTCGAATCGACAAATGTAAACTAAATAAATCGCCGCCCGCCGCCGCCGCCGCCGCCGCTGCCGCATCGGCAGCGATATATTAGAGCCAAATCTATTCAATGCTATCATATTTAACTGAATTACATATGCAATAAGTGAAATTTCATCAAATTAACCCTAAAATCGAAGCGATATTAACGCCGCCGCTAAATCGGCGGCGATATTAATATTGTCGAATCGACGAATGCAATCAACCCACCGCCGCCGCTGCCACATTGGCGGAAATATATTAGGCCCAAATCTATTCAATGCTATCATATTTAACAGAATTACCTACTCAATAAATTAAATTTGGTCAAAATAACCACAAAATCGAAGTGATATTAACACCGCTGCCAAAATTTGGTCAAATTAAACCAAACATCGACGCGATATTAACACCGTCGCCGCATCAGCGGCGATATTGTCAAATAGCGGTGCTCGCCAGGAACAGGCTCACCAGTAAAAAGGCTCACTGGTTCCCGGTGTGTGGAGAAGGCAATATATTAGGCCCAACCAGGTGGTCACCGGCAACAGGCTCAGAGGGATTTCCCAAATCTATAAATAAATTCACGTTTAGCTAACACAAACCGTTTAGGCCCCCATGCATACGGCGTGACACCCCTGATAACCGGTGATAGCTACCCGGTGTGAGATGGTTAACACCACATGCCACTAACACCGCTCCATGCATATGGCCCAGCTGGTCTTCCAGCCATGTGACAATACAGTTAATACATTAATTTATTCAATATATATGTATGCACATAAGTGATGTATAAGAATTATGCGATTATAAAGATGTGAAAGGGAATGTTCCATATATGATCACCCATATGTTGTGTACTACTCTATGGGTGACCCCTTTTCACAGTTGGGACAGGTGACACCACCACGCCAACCCTATACAGTGGTGCGAAATACTGTCACTTGTGCACTGGAATTTCTTTTAAGCTTTCATTTATGATGGGGTGGGGGATCTTTATTTATTATATAACACACCACACAGCTACGTACAAGCCTATGATATGTAAATAGGAGTAGGCTAGTCTAGTAATAAGAATAGAACAAAATAAAATACATATATGCCAAGAAAACTTTTAAAAACTAACATAGGCTACTAACCACACCAACCAACTATCTATCTGCAACTGAAATGCAGGCAATCAAATTTCCTATCAGCAGCTACTGTGTGGTAAGATAATACCAACACTACAACTGGCCAGCATTGAAAACAAGCCTGGGTACCTGGGCTTATATTCTATGGACAGTATAAAAACAGCTTCAATAATAAAAAAAAAATATATATATATATTATAGTAGATCCCAATAATCCTGCTGCGCTCATTTACTATGCGCGACTGGTGGTGTCAATCAATCAATAGTTCCATCCTCTAGTCGAGGGTTGGATGCAATGGTTCTCCACTTGTCCCGATGTTGTGCTGTCCTGATAGACTGTGAATAATTCAAGCCTGTCCACTGTGAAATATTTGTAAACCATGATGTTCTTGGTCTCCCTCTCCCTCTGCTGCCATTCACCTTCCCTTCCAACAATGTACGGTATATTGAACTCTGACTGGTGGTGTAGTTGCTAAATATATATATATCTTTATTATATTATAATAGATCTCCGTAATTCTGCTGCTCTCATTTACTATGCAGGACTGGTGGTGTATATGCTAAATATATATAGTATAGTTATACAAATCTTACCTGGGTACAGATGATTGATAACTGGTGTTTTCCCAAGGTACTAGCCTTGGATAGTCGTGGGTCAGGGAGAAGGAAGCACATCCGGGTCCAGCAATCTTTTACATACTTTATAGGATAACAAATTATCTTAGTATTATATGGATACTTTAGTGTTTTCATTTTGGTACCAGCGAAACGTGATAGTCCTGGTAGGGTAGGGTGGGCGGGCCCTGACCACGAGGCTAGTACCTCAGGAAAACACCAGTTATCCATCATCTGTACCCAGGTATGATTCGTATAACTATACTATTTTAGCTCGGTACTACGCCTCTGGCTACTCATAGTCTTGGAAGAATTTTACGTAATCTCATTCTTTATACTAATGTTGTAATCATACTATATTGTTTTTAGTGCAAAATAGAAATTTTGTTTCTCACCCATCTTTAGTTGGTGTGTAGGCAAGTCGCCAGGCCGGTTGGCTTTTCTAGTCATTTGTTTAATGTTTGGCAAACAATCTAGCTGTCTTCCACCCCATATGGGCAAGGATCCTCTTTACCATGGCTCCACGCGTTGATGCATAGCATCCAGTATTGACGCTTGCATGTTTAAGAATTTTGATGGTCCATCTTGCGAGTGTGTCTCTCAAGATAGCTTTATGCGGTTAAATAAAGCTGATTAGAACTGTCTGGAATTCCTTATTCCACGTGACTTGGATATATACGCCCTAATGGCTGAAACTACATATATCCGTTTATCTTCCGGAAAACTATTTACATGTACTGTGGACAGTGTGTCCTCTGTGCGATTCGACTTTAGTAATGTCTCTAAATCGAATGTTGCCTCATCCTTATCTATTTCTAGTCCATCCAGTG
The DNA here is from genome assembly GCA_030323885.1 of Branchipolynoe longqiensis. NCBI lineage: Eukaryota > Metazoa > Annelida > Polychaeta > Phyllodocida > Polynoidae > Branchipolynoe > Branchipolynoe longqiensis. Next base: position 36,951,557 of record CM059201.1, on the reverse strand, counting down.
TGCATGCCACAATCGTTTGGCCTCTGCGCCTTCATTGATAAATGTCTATTGCTAGGCCATGACTTGAATAACCTAAATACAATCGACACATCCCAAAACCTATTATATTTAGGTTTGGGTGGGTTTCTTTCATACACCGATCTAATGAACCGTGTACTAACTTGTGCTTTCCGATCGTTTGTCCATGTATTCTTGGTAGAATAATTGAAAGTGCACATCTTGCTGCATTGATTGCGCCGAATCCTAATCCTTCATCTTCTAATATTCTTAGAAATCTAAATATTTGGGCTATTGTAGGTTTTAATGGCTTGACTCCTTTTAGAAGACAATGAAGTCCCCATTTCTTTAAATAACTTGTGTATAATTTCACCGTTCCTTTCCTCCAGGCGTGTGAAATAGGTCTTTCTTGTGTAATTTTGTATGACCAGACGGGATGGCCGAATGAGTTAGAGTGTCCGTCTCCCATGTTGGTAGATCGTGGGGTCATGGGTTCGAACCCTGGTTCAGTCAAACCAATGACTTAAAAATTGATACTCGTTTTTAGTGCATAATGTGACTGAATGAGATATCAGGTCATGGTGCTGGCGGCCTGGTCTTCCAGTGGGGCAGTACTATAAAGTCACCATGAGTGCGCACTGTCACAAGTCGGTACCTGTCCTGATATGACCTTAGATGTTGCTAGGAAGTAAAACAACAAACAGAAATCTAAACCATATTGCTCTAAATGTTTTCTTTAAAAATGAATGCCAAAAGGGGTGTCGTTGACACGTCTCCATGGACTGTTACTGGTCCTTGATGTTGTAGGTTGTTCCTTTCTTGTGGGAACCTGAGCAGGTCTTTTGCTTCTAATGTTATTGCTGCTAGCCATGGTTGTGTGTCCCATGCTGGTACTATCAGTACTGCATGTGAGTGATCCATCTTGATCACTTAACAATACAGTAATAATATCCCCCCCCCCAAACAAATGTTTAACTGACACGTAAATTAAGGTTCGATATCAATAACAGATTGATATCTTTATTAACTGAGCTATAACATATGAACATCTCACATTTTTTCATATCACACAGTACATTTCAGAAATTACATTTGTACATATCACATGTATTACATATCACTCAGTACATTTGTACACATCACATTTATTACATATCACACAGTGCACTTCAGAAATGATGACACCACAGTACATAAATATCCCGGCGCACACACTTCATATAGTCATATCATATTCTCCTGCCATTCCACTGAACCCGCTGTTGAGTTGACCCAGTCTTTGAGGACATTCCGCTGTTCCTTTTCTGCCCTGGAGCCAGTGTTCTGTCAATGTATTTGTCTTCCTATGTCCGGCAGGTTTCTGCCCTCTCTCCATGCTCCGGGGATGAAATTCTTGTTGACGTCCTATGGATGGTCTAGCTGCTGATTCTGGAGCGTGGGATATCGGATCCTCATCAGGTTGTGTAGGACCATGCACGCTGTGACGTTGAGCTTCATGGTGGTGCTGCATCGTGCTGAGCAGAACCTGAAATTGGTTTGCCAGGATCCCGAACGCATTCTCCACGACTCTCCTAGCTCGCAAAATCCTGTAGTTGAATATGCGTTCCTCATGTGCCATACCCCTCCTGCTGTACGGCTTCATCATCGTCGGGCGTAGGCCGAAGGCATCGTCACCGATCAGGAAGTATGGAACGCTCCTCTGGCCGGCCACAATAGGCTCGGGTTCTGGCAAACCTATGGTACCATCTTCAGTGCTGGCTTTCAGCTCAGAAGCATTGAACGCCTGCGCATCTGATGCGGCGCCTGTACCACCAACATCGGCCCAGATGAACTTGTAGTCTGCATCAACGAGTGCCATGAGAACTATGGAGTAGAATCCCTTATAGTTGAAGTACAGCGATCCACTCTTTGGGGGACACCGGCAGGCCACATGCTTCCCATCAAGTGCCCCGCAGGTATGGGGGAAGTTCCACCTCTCCAAGAACTTGTCGGAGATGGTGGGGCAGGTCATCACCTCGTCGATGTTCTCTGCAATGATGGCCTTGCACACCTCTCTCACAATGAGAGATTGGGTCTTGTGTGGCACCCTCCACCCAAACTTCATGGAAGCGTACTTGTTGCCCGATGCTAGTTGATGCAAAGTGAGGGCCAGCTTCAGGCCAGGGTCGAGTGGCTTCCTGTAGGTAGTGTAACTTTTGGTGATCCGTGGACCCACTCTGGCTAGCATCTCGTCGAACATCTGGGGAGGCATCCGCATGAAGTTGACGAAGGAAGCCATGTCCTCATTATGCAGTTCCACCAGAAGTTGTTGGCCTTGCGCCAACAGTTCTACACTGCAGACAGTATGCATGACCTTTTTACTTAGGTAAAACAGGAAAATATTCTAGCCTTTTTGAGGGCAGCTGGACTGTACCACCTCATATAGTTTACTAAATAGCTTCTATCAATTATTAATAAAACTTTTCTTTTTCTATGGGAATTTGTTTCCCTTGACCACAAATATATGATTGTGAGCTTTCTAATTTAATGAGTGTCCATTGGCACATAATTGATTGTCTGCTTTTACATGTAAAAGCGATGGTTTGAACAAAAAACAAACATTTCTCGCCGTGAATATGGCCTATGCTGCCGACATGGCGTAAAGCAACCACCAATCAATCAATCAATCCACCAGAAGCTGGTCATACAAGCCAAACTCATGCCGCCTCCCGATCCACTGCCGCACCCACAATCGCTTCCCCCGACATTTTTTCCTTCTCCTTCTAGCCTCAAAATAGCGCAGTAACAACACATTTGTCTCATGGTAATATTTGAGAATGGCCAGTTGGTAGTCCTGCATGACCCAGTCCGGGACATGTGTCTGCTGCGAAGAGCTTACCTGTTCTGCTGACAGCCAGACATTGCAGGTCTTTTTATATACTCAAAGGCAAAACGTTCACACCACGTTCACAAAACGTTCGAAAACATTCGCAATACGTCACCGACATTACGGACACGCTAGACGATCGTCAACGACGTCGACGACGTCAGGACACGTTTGCGGAATATTAGAGCAACGTTAGGCACGCCGCACAGACACGCAGGACCAACGGTGCGTTACATTAACCCAACGTTGTCTTAGCGCTGCCGCACGTTCCACCTCCCTGTGCGTCGCTCTGACGTAACACAATGTTGATCTAACGTAGCCGACGCAGCAATCACGCACGCCTAACGTCGGCGTAATATGAGCGTAACATCACACGAACGTCAGAGCATCACGTCGAAAGTTTTCAACATGTCCAAAACCTTGACGTGCGCTGACGTAACTCGACGTAACTCGATGTCAGTCTAACATCAGCACAACGTAACTCGACGTTCCTCAACGTAATGACCAAACATCACCTACGTCGGCTTACGTTGGCGCCTTACATCGTAGTGTGAAAGGCCTATAAGGTAATGAGCAGAATGCCCTATCTGAATGGACAGATGGGAGGACAGGGCCCGAAGTGATGACCCACAGATGTACAGATATGCCTAGAGGCATGGATACACAGATGCCTAGAGGCACAGACACACAGATGTATGAATGCCTAGAGGCACGGATGCATAGAGGTACAGACACACAGATGCATGGCTAGAGGCACGGATGCACAGATGCATAGAGGCACAGACCCAAAGACAGACAGAAGCAGGAATGCCTACAGGCATGGATGCACAGGTGCCTAGGGACACAGACACATGGATGAATGAATGTACAGATGCACAGCGTCAGCGACAGAGGCAGAATCAGCAACAGTGGCAGAGTCAGCAACAGTGGCAGAGCAAGTGACAGTGGCAGAGTCAGTGATGGGCAGAGTCAGCAACAGTGACAGAGTCAGCAACAGAGTCAGTGACAGAGTCAGCAATAGTGGCAGAGTCAGCAACAGTGGCAGAGTCAGCAACAGTGGCAGAGTCAGCGACAGTGGCAGAGTCAGTGACAGTGGCAGAGTCAGTGACAGTGGCAGAGTCAGCAACAGTGGCAGAATCAGCGACAGTGGCAGAGTCAGTGACAGAGTCAGCAACAGTGGCAGAGTCAGCAACAGAGTCAGTGACAGAGTCAGTGACAGTGGCAGAGTCAGTGACAGTGGCAGAATAAACAACAGTGGCAGAGTCAGCAACAGTGGCAGAGTCAGCAACAGTGCCAGAGTCAGCAACAGTGGCAGAGTCAGCAACAGTGGCAGAGTCAGCAACTATGGCAGAGTCAGTGACAGGGTCAGTGACAACAGTAGAGTCAGCAACAGTGGCAGAGTCAGCGACAGTGGCAGAGTCAGCAACAGTGGCAGAGTCAGTGACAGAGTCAGTAACAGAGTCATCAACAGTGGCAGAGTCAGCAACATTGGCAGAGTCAGTGACAGTGGCAGAGTCAGTGACAGTGGCAGAGTCAGTGACAGAGTCAGCAACAGTGGCAGAGTCAGCAACAGAGTCAGTGACAGAGTCAGTGACAGTGGCAGTGTCAGTGGAAGAGTCAGCAAAAGTGACAGTTAGTGACAGTGGCAGAGTCAGTGACAGTGGCAGAATAAACAACAGTTGCAGAGTCAGCAACAGTGGCAGAGTCAGCAACAGTGCCAGAGTCAGCAACAGTGGTAGAGTCAGCAACCATGGCAGAGTCAGCGACAGGGTCAGTGACAGCAGCAGAGTCAGCAACAGTGGCAGAGTCAGCGACAGTGGCAGAGTCAGCAACAGTGGCAGAGTCAGCAACAGAGTCAGTGACAGAGTCATCAACAGTGGCAGAGTCAGAAACAGTGGCAGAGTCAGCAAAAGTGGCAGAGTCAGCAACAGTAGCAGAGTGGCAGACTCAGCAACAGTGGCATAGTCAGTGACAGAGTCAGTGACAGCATCAGCAACAGTGGCAGAGTCAGCAACAGTGGCAGAGTCAGCAACAGTGGCAGTCAGCAACAGTGGCTGAGTCAGCAACAGTGGCAGAGTCAGCAACAGTGGCAGAGTCAGCAACAGTGGCAGACTCAGTGACAGCAGCAGAGTCAGTGACAGAGTCAGTGACAGCAGCAGAGTCAGCGACAGTGGCATCATCAGTAACAGTGACAGAGTCAGGCACAGTGGCAAAGTCAGCAACAGAGTCAGCAACAGTGGCAGAGTCAGCAACAGTGGCAGAGTCAGCAACAGTAGCATAGTCAGCAACAGTGACAGAGTCAATGACAGTGGCAGAGTCAGCAACAGTGGCAGTCAGTGACAGTTGCAGAGTCAGTGACAGTGGCAAAGTCAGTGACAACAGAGTCAGCGACAGTGGCAGAGTCAGCAACAGTGACAGAGTCAGCAACAGTGTCAGAGTCAATGACAGCATCAGAGTCAGCAACAGTGGCAGAGTCAGCAACAGTGGCAGAGTCAGCAATAACGGCAATAAAGATAATCGCAAGAAAAAGAAGATAAAAAACTAACAAGGCTTAGAAGAATATTTATGTGTACCAACTTGTGACATTGGGCACTCAGGGTGACTTTACAGTGCTGCCCCACCGGGAAATCAGACTGCCAGCACCATGACCAGATATCCCACTCAGTCACATTATCCTGGCACTGAGCTAACCAGTCCTTGTCCTATCCTATTAGGCCCCCTAATGTTGAGCGCCTGGCTAGAAAGCGACAAGTATGAATTTGATAAGTCATTGGTTTGACTCGACCGGGAACCGAACTCCCGACCTTCCGCACGCGAGGCCCGCGCTCTGCCGATTCGGACACCGTGCCTGGTGCGTATCCGTCCTGGTATGACCTGAGATGTTGCCAGGAGTCACAAGTTTTAAGTTATGGCAAACACGCTATTTGGCGCGCTGAGGTAGAAATGACGTCATGTTTCTATATTTAGCATCTATTCACTGACGCGGTAGGTATTTCCCAGAGCGAGCCTGAAAGCGGAACTCCGAGCATCTGATAACCATGCTGGGTTTCCCGGAACGAAACCACTGGGACTAACATCAGTAAGCGTTTAGGTGAAAGCTTTAAAACGGAGGGAGACAGTGTGTCTGACAGAGGTACCATTTAACAAGAGCGGCACGACACAAGAATAGACTTCTATGTTTGAGGTGGGTATTTTAGTTGATTATATGCTTACAAAACATTGAATCGCCTCCTCTTTTCAAGTGTTGGCAGTAGATTGAACTGGCTGTGTCAGTCTCCCTCATCTTGGAGTAGGCCTACACTACTACAGTCTACACATCTAGATTTACGCCTATTATGTGGTTTCGTTCCTTCCTATGCTGTTTGTTTATTTGGACGAGAACAAACAGCGTCCTAGCAACATCTGCGGTCATATCAGAACGGGTACTAATGTGTGACAGTGCACACTCGCGAGAACTTTATATGAGTAGCCTACTAGTACTACTACTAGCCTGATACACTGAGCAACCCAAACCAGTCATTGCCCTCTTCTATCAATGCCAAACGCCAGGTAGGCCTACTGAGTGACAAGTATCAATGTTGTATCATGTAATACATGATACAACATACATATGTATGTCATTGGTTTGACTCGGTCGTGTTCAAACCCACGGTCTTCCACATGGGACTCTTGGGAGGCCACCCAATGCTCTTGCTGATTCGGCCATCAGGTCCGTAGGCTTATACAGTATAACCCCGTTAATGCAAACTTGAAGGGACCATAGAAATTTGTTTGGATTAACCGATCATTGGTTTAACTGAGCTTTGGCTTCGACTTAGACTTGGCTTTGGCAAAAACGCAGGTACATTATGAATGCAATATAAATGTATGTGGACACTTTGATTATTGTTTTTATGTCTATACAGTATAACCCAGTTAAACCAAGCTCAGTTAAACCAGACGATCGGTTAATCCAAACTTTTTTCGGCGGCCTGGCAAAATACTACCATTTATCATATAAAAAATGTCTCAGATGACCTTATAACCACATGAAAGTTTGGTTTAACCATACAGGAAGTGGCCTGGGGCCCGACAATTTTGTTTGGATTAACCGATAGTTTGGATTAACCAACTTTGGTTTAACCAACTTTTTTATATGATAAATGGTAGTATTTTGCCGGGCCGCCGAAAAAAGTTTGGATTAACCGATCATTTGATTTAACCGAGGTTAGTTTAATGGGGTTAAACTGTATATACATAAAAAAAACAATTATTATAGTGTCCACATCCATTCTACATTCATAATGCACCCCCGTTTTTGCAAAAGCCAAGTCAAAGTCAAAGCTTGGTTAAACCAATGATCGGTTAATCCAAACAAATTTCTAGGGTCCCTTCAAGTTTGGTTTAACGGGGTTATACTGTATAACTTATAACACACTGGCTGGCATCCATGGCTGTAAGTTGGTTGGGAGTTGTACGTCCTAGTAGTATCTAAGGCTAAATCAGGACGGGACCCCATGGCGGTAGTACTAGTAGGTGGGGATGACATCAGTTTGTGTTATTATTTAGGGAGTGTACATAAAGAGTGTTATGATTACCCCAGCCCTCCATGTCTTGTTAATAATGGGGGACACACAATTTTGTGGTTCAATCAATTGCCGTTGGTGTCGCAACTGAAACAGTGGGCCTAAACTAAAAGTCTACCCATAAGTGAGCCATACGTTTAGCGTGGCAACCTAAGAGTTATCCCGTCCTGTTATGACCTTATATGTTGCAAGGACATAAAACTCCAACAACCAACCAAAGAGTTATACTACTTATTACTACTAATATTATAACATTGATAATGCTAGCAATATTTAGGGACTAATACAGCAATAATATTTGGTAATAGTAAATTCTACACGTATTACAACAGTTAAATCATTCCAAATAATAGCAGAAAACATTCCAAATAATAGCAGAACCCATATTCATTATGATGGTTTACATGTTGTGGACCTGTCAAAGTTGAAAAAAAAACTATTTCACTTTTTGATTTTAATCTTATGCAAATTAAGGACTACATTAAAATGTCCTGTGTAACATGGAAATTTAACAGACATCCAGAACATCATTTTAATATACAGAACACTTTCAAACATTTCATTGGTTAAGCAAACAAAATGATATCCTATAGGGAAAAAGTTGAAACCAAGTTGAAAAAAGGTTAGTCAATTTTGATGTAAATGTATAAATATGTAAATTTTCACTTTAGCACAAAATCATATAAACATACTTTTAATACATTTTGTGGAATAGATTAAATACATATAGTATTGCTAGCATACTTAATTTACAGAGGCAACAATAATCATTTGACTTGCTATTAAAATAAGAAATAATGATGTCCATCGTAACATGGACACGAAATATGTAGTATCCAGTTTCAATGAACAACCCATGTACCTGTATATCCACATACATATACACATCCATGTACACATGCAATAAAAGAAACCACAAACTGATCACTAAAGGCAAGGCTGTTCAGCATTGAATAAAAGCTCTGTCATAAACTTATAAGTTATGAACAGGGTAAATAAACCATCATTTAAAAAAAAAAAAAACATCCAGACATACAGCAATGTGTCATTGCTTTGACCCGGCTGGAATTAGAACTCCCGACCTTCCGCACGGGAAGACTGTGCTGTGCTGGTAAGGCCACCCTGTCCAATATATCCGTTTAGGCCCACTAGTACCGATGCGCCACCTATCGTCGGGAAAAATAACTACGCGAAATGTCTCCCATTCAGTTGGGCGCCCTGAGCTCTCAATGTGACACAGGTAGTATCTAAGTGCGGGTATGTTAAAGCTGCATAGTCCGATGAAGCATCAAATTGTCAAAATCAAAACAATTATATAGATTTGATTCTACATATCTAACTTAGGTACTGATGCACTTATTTAGTTATTAAGTATTTGTTGCCACATAGAAGGGAATGCTGAGTCAATTTAATAGGACTTATTACTGCAGAAGCCTATGGTATTCAGAGTGTTGGCATGCTTGCCAAAATTATTTTCACATGTTTGAATTTCAAATATCTCAAAATGTAACCATTTCAATTCAAAGTTACTTCAAACTAAATTAAGGGAGACTATAATGATCAATTTAATATACTTATCTCATAAAAATGTCAGAAACTCAAGACCATCGGACTATGCAACTTTAATTGTATCAGGAAACGTAGACAGATTAATGGCTAGGACGCTAATACGCCATGGCCTCAAAACAATAATTGTTCGCTCCATTTCTTCTACCACCTACCCAGAAATCAGAAACCAGAAAAAATAAATATGTTTTTTTTGTTAGACCATAACACACATAGTGGGTCTGGCACACTTAAGGCCTAATCCCCCCCCCCCCCCCCAGACACACACACCACGGTGAAATGAGATACGAGAAAGATGGACATTACAACTTAAACTAAAGCCCCCCCCCCCCACACACACACACACATACCACAGTAAAATCATATATGAGAGAGACGGATATTAAACCTGTGAGGCTAACCCCTTCCCCGCCCACACACAGACACATGCCACAGTGACATCAGATATAGGCCTATCTACGAGAACGACGGACATTAAAACTGTGAAACTAACCACCGCCCCCCCACCGCCCTCCCCCCCCCCCCCCACCACTCCCGCCCACACAAACACACACTAGAGTGAAATGAGATACGAGAAAGACGGACATTAAATCTGTGAAACTAACCCCCCCCCCCCCCCACCCCCACACACCACAGTAAAATAAAACCTTAAAACTGAAACTAACCCCCCACCCACACACACACACACACACCACAGTGAAATGAGATACGAGAAAGACGGACTTTAAATCTGTGAAACTAACCCCCCCTCCCCCCACAGTAAAATCAGATACAAGAAAGATTGTGAAACTAACCCCCCGCCCCCACCCACCCCCCCGCCCCCACGCCACCACCCACCCCAACAAACACGCACCACAGTAAAATAAGATACGAGAAAGGCGGAAATTAATTAAAACTTGTGAAACTAACCTGCCCTTGTGGCCGACAGGATGCAGATGGGATCTGATCTAGAAGCTGTGCCGTGTGACCGGCCTGTCACTGCAGTTGGCGCCGTCAGCGACCCTGGCGCACAGCGAGTCCGCGTCGTGCACATCTCGGACACACACTACCGGCACGATGACTTCATCGCCGACATCCCATCTGGCGACATCCTCGTGCACTCCGGCGACTTTGGCTCGTACGCCTTCTCCAAACTGTTCCGCCAGAAACACCACTTCAAGATAGAGATCGACAGGATCAACGCCTTCTTCGCCAAGGTGCCGCATAAGCACGCTGTGTTCGTTTGCGGCAACCACGATCTGTATTTTCCTGCGCAAACACAGCGCGTCACGCAGACACTGCTCTCCAGTTGTCACTACCTGCAGGACTCTGCTGTCACACTGCAAGGTGTCAAGTTCTACGGGGCGCCCTGGAACGGGCGGCGGTTGACGTCACTTGCCCGGGCCTTCTCCGTCGGGTACGGCCGCACGCTGGGCCGGCATTGGGACGACATCCCGCCCGGTGTCGATGTTGTCGTCACACACACACCGCCCCGGGGAGTGCTCGACCTGAGCATTGACTGCTCGCCCCTGAAGGACCACGGCACGTGCAAGACGTGCGGCAAGTCGCACCCGGGGTGGTGGCACTGGGGCTGCCCTTACCTGAAGAAGGCACTGGTGGACAGGGTCAGGTGAGTGTTAAAGTGGGCTTCTGGCTTGTGGATTATCATTAAAGCTGCATAGACCGATGAAAGCATCAACCTTTCAAAATCAAAACAATTATCTAGAATTGATTCTACACATCTAACTTCTGGCTTGTGCATTATTATTAAAGCTGCATAGTCCAAAGAAAGCATCAAACTTTCAAAATCAAAACGATTATCTAAATTTGATTCTACATATCTAACTTTTGGTTTGTGCTTTATTAAAGCTGCATAGTCCGATGAAAGCATCAAATTTTCAAAATCAAAAGAATTATCTAGATTTTATTATACATATCTGACTTCTGGCTTGTGCATATGGTTTTGGCATGCAATTATATATTAGCATATTATATTAATGTAGTTTTTCATGTTGCAAACCTTTTGGTAGATCGTGGGATTCGAACTCATGGGTTCAAACCTTGGTTGAGTCAAAGGAATGAATTAAAAATTGATACTTGTCACTTTGTAGACAGGCGCTTGGCATTATTAGGTTAGGGCAAGGGACTGGTTAGCTCAGTGTTGGGATAATGTGACTGAGTGGGATATCAGGTCATGGTCTGGTCTCCCAATGGGGCAGCACTATAAAGTCGCCATGAGTGTGCACTGTCATAAGTCGGTATCCGTCTGGACCTAGGTATTGCCAGGATCTAAAACTCCGACAACCAACCAACCATGTTGCAAACCTAATGTAGTGATCGAATCGGCCTAGATCAGCCAGAAGAGGATCTGTAACTTGTAAGTTAATCTGTAAATTGCATTGGATGTATTCGACTGGGCCTTTCCAAGCAAATATCAAAATATTTCTTTACAAATTCATATTCGCCTGGGACCGGGAGTGGGTTTCTATACGTATAATTCAAATGTGTCTTGTGGCTCCATCCACAAGGTCACATGGTGTATTTCAACATGGTTGATATGGAAAGGTTGAAAGATTCAGTAGCTTCAGCCAATCAGAGCTGTTCATTTCGATTGAAAATGGCAGCACCCATAGCTGGTGGCCATTTGCAATGGAAACAAACAGCACTGATTGGCTCTTTTCGATTGCAAATGGCAGCCCTTATTGGGGGCAGATATTTGCAATGGAAAATAACAGCTCTGATTGGCTGAAAACACTGAAGCTATTTGACTGGTCCTCTTTGCATTCGCAAACCAAGTTCACTTTGCAGGTGTGTGGAGCCTAAATTTTTGCCGATGGAATGGTTATAGGGTCCCAGTCGAATACGTCCATTAACGCCTATCTCTGTCCATTACGACAGCCGGGTTATCAGTTCCCGCTAGGAGTCGTATTAATGCATTGAAATCGCCATAGTGGCGACATCTGTGAAGACAAAAGGCTAGGAAACAAAACCTGCCGCAATTGTGGCGCCATCTAGTGGCAAGCATTTGAATTAGAAGGGGACGTTGATCAGATACAGTACCGATTACACCATATATGCCTAGTTATCTCTTTAGTTGATGGGAACACACCTTCAAAATATGTGTTGGTTATAGGAGCATACTCCTTCTCTTTTTTTCCCATTTAGACCCAAACTTCACCTGTTTGGCCACTGTCACGAGCGGAATGGCGTGATCAAGAAAGATGGGATCGTCTTCTCCAACGCCGCCATGGATGCCATCCCACAAGCGAATGTCTTCGACTTTTACGTTCCTGCCTCAGAGAAAGTGACCCTTGGGTCACTGGGTAATGGCGAGGTGCAACACAAATAATCTCGCCTAATGTGTTCAAGATGGTTCGGACCACTAATGATGCATTACAAAGCAGATATGTGTCATTCTCTGAAACTCAACATGTGTATATTCCATTGATTATAATACAAGATGACACTGTATGTGAAGTGGAGTGGATTTTGTCCAAGAAGAAATCAAATGATCATCCCATTATATATCATGTTCAGACTATATTCTGAATGAAATCAGAATCTAGAATAATTCATTGACATTAGGTACCGGCAGCACCATGAAAAAGTGCAGGAATGGAAGGAATATTAGCAACATAATCAAGTAATATATGTTGCCTTATAGATGATTTTCTCTGTGCTTACAATGCTTAAAGAAGGCACTGAAATGTCCATTTTGCTAATGACGTTTTGATTGGCACCAAAAGAGTGATTGATAATAGCAGAAAACTCATGCACCTCTGTGCCTGGCCTTTGAAACTGGACTCGACTAGTGGCGCCACCAATGTGCGCCGATCACACTAACTGGTCGTCAACATCCTGGACATTATCTCACGAATAACATGAACTTGTCGATGCCATATTATTACCCCCCCCCCCCCTCCCCCCTGTGGAGGAGAGCGGGCGGGAAAGGAGTAGCCTGGTCCTCTGGCCGTTGTTTCAACAGAGGTCACCACTGTGGTGGTTTCATCTGGATGCGTAAAGACGGCACCTAGCAGCTAAGATGGGCACTGGAACTCGACTAGGGGAGGGGGCAGTATTAGAAGTATTACACGCGATAAGGGGCTTATCACTATTCATATATATTATGTATAATGCATAATGCAAGTATAAATACGTGGATGGAAATACATGTTTTATTATATATATTTGTATCCTAGCTCTGGGAGATAAAACACTTCCGGTTAAAGGCAATGACCATAAATCCAAGCGCAAATAGCACACGCTGCGCTTTTTTAGGTACGTTTTTGCTTGTTTTTGTCATTTTGAGCTTTAATGACATTCCGTTGCACATTATATTATTAACCAAGAATATACTGTCGATTTCATTTATTATGAATGTGACTGACAAATGATAGTTTACCGAGGGGGTACTTATGCTGCACCATATGTAGGCCTATAATTGGCAGCCAACCAACTAATTTTTCATATATATTATATTTTCCTTACATAGCTAGTATTTTTGTGTGTGTATGAATACTTTTACTGAAGTAGTTGGTTTGTTGTGGGGTGGGGGGGAAGACTGGTACTTGAGTAGATTTTCTAGGGGATACTTTTATTTCGTTACTTGTTGAATTACTTGTTATGGCCCCTCCCATAAACATCTTCACATCAAATCAACACAGACCTCATCTCATTGTCATAATCATTCCTTCAACCTTCGCACACAGAGACTATCATATCATGAAGTTCCCACATGTCCGATGGTACTAGAATTGGTAATGGACTGATAGTAGAAACAACGCTTTGGAAAGATATATTGTCTGATTGTATGTGATTAACCATGTGCCATACAATGTTGAAACGTAGTTAAAAACATACTTTTATTATTAACAATGGATTACAATTATTGTCTTGAAATGTATTCCAATGTTTAAAAATTAAACCAGTGCACTGTAATATATATGGCTTACTGTATCACCATATTTATGTTTGTATTTAAAGCCTCATAGTCCGATGAAGCCTAATATTTACAAAACTGAAAACATTTACCTATATTTGGTCCTATATCTCCGAGTTATAGTTGTTGCATCAACTAATGAATTTGGGCAGTTAGTAAGGGATTATTAATGAATTTATTGTATGATCCCTATGGACAACTATGTTCAGAAAACGGGGACACCATTGATTAAATAGGTTAATCTTGTGACCTCTCATTAGCCTTGCCATACCTACCTTAAGTGGCTGTCACACATCACCAAAGTCCGGTTTGTGTCCGTTCAAGTTTTGAACATGCACAAAACTAAGAACGGATAGCACCGGATTGATGTCTACGGTTCTTCTCCAGTTTGAGTTTGTTTCGTCTGTTGGCTGTCCGTTTCATGTCAGTTTGTAGACCTGATGTCACAACACTTTGATACATTTTAATACATTTTGATACTTATCACCACCGGACTAGACAATTCTGTCTTGTTCAATCCGGTGATGTGTGACAGCTGCTTCAGTCTCTCAGGTGACCATCTCGAGATTGGAATTTAGGCCACAGCTACAAAAGCTTTAGTATGCTTGCCAAAATTACTTTGGATGTTTTCATTTCAAATAGCTCCAAAGTTAGCCATTTGTCATCAAAGTTACTCCAGACTAATGAAGACTAGGTTACAATAGTCAACCTGATATATTTATCTGAAAATAACATATCAACAATTCAAAAGCCACTAGACTATGCAACTTGAATGAATGAACATGTGTTTGTGATATTGAAATGAATCAACTCGTGCAAAAAGGCAAGGGCTATCAAATCTTGTGTCGGTTATTAATACTGGGTGCACCACCATATATTTTCGCATTTTATTCATCTAACACATTGGAAGAAAGGATGTCTTTTGTTGCAAATATACCCTCCATACACTGGTAGCTATTTACATTTGTTTTAAAAATACAGTACAATGCAATACACACGAATTATCTCCTAGTGCAACTTTCAGCCAACCAATTATATCCGTGAGTGATTATCTTGATGTGAAAGCAGAATACGATTTTATTTAGAGTATGTTGACAATGTACTTAGCGATCAACTAATTGTTAGCTAATGACCTTTGAGCATTAAAAGAGGAACGGTCACAAATTTGCATAATTTAAATAAACTCAACTGGGAAAAAATATTGAATATTCAGTGTCATTGTTTCACACAAAACACAGGACTTCTTTGTATAACATAGCTACAGAGAGTAATGTTACAGTGCTCCTAACCCATTGTTTTGAACTCAAATGCAGCTTTAATATTAAAGTTGCATAGTCTGATGGTTTTGAATCTCAGATTTTTTCTGAGATAAATATATTAGATTAATTGTTACTAATCTACCTAACTTTTATTTTAACTGGCTAACTTAGGAAATATTTGAAGTGAAAACATGTCAAATTAGTTTTAGCAAGCGTGCCAAAACTCTGACACCATAGACTTCAGCAGTAATATGTTATGTTAAATTGACTCAGTATTCCTTTCTGTGTTGCAACACATTCTTAATAAAGACATAAGCATGTAAGTTAGATATATACAATCAAATCTAAATAATTGCTTAAATTTTGAAAAGTTTATGCTTCATCGGACTATTTTGTTTAAAGATTAGTTGATTAAGCAGGGGAAATTTCAATCATGGACAATTGGTCTTCCTCATTTCACTGCTCCTTGCCCTATCCTAGTGATGCAGAGTGTCAGGAAAAGTAGCAAAAAGTATCAATTTTTAAGTTGTTAGTTTGACTCGGCCGGGAGTTCGAATCTCACGACCTACCAGAACGGGAGGCGGACGCTCAACTCATTCGGTCACCGCGTCTGGTTTAATGAGCAGATATAATTCCTAATGGCTTAGTTCATAATAGGACTGGAATTATAAAAATAAATGACCAGCCACCCTGCACGGTTGTGTCCAAAGTCAGTCCGCCTCGTGTGTGTAATACTAATACCGACACACCCAGACGGGAGGCTAAGGACTAACACGTGTATACAAAAACAACAGCGGCCACCATATGTATATCGTGTTGAATCACATAATAATAAATAATTCTCCGAGCATTTATATGTATATGTCAATAGACTAGTTTGTAATTCCAAACTTTCATGTTTATGCTAAATTGTTCTGTATTTCTATTAATTTAGTTTTGCACTGCGTGTGGTGGCAAACTCAATAGAATGCAAATTCAATGGCCACGGGCATTTGTTTGGCTCTCGACCCCGTTTTCAGCACATGCAAACTCGTCAAACTTCTGTCCGCAGCAAACAGTGGATGACAGCGATTGGTTAAAAATATATTCAGTTTCAATTCAATACTGTATTTCAGACTCAGCATTATGGTAGTTACATAAATATACTTGTGTTGAATCGCATAATATGCCAAATTACGTCTATGTTTTGCTGTCGATGCCGTTTCCAGCGCGCAGTTTATAGACAGTTTCGTAATTCTGACTAATGTGGGCGGGTCGATCCTAAAGGCCCTGTCACATTACGGCGTATGGCATTAGCGTATGCCGGCGTATGCGGTTTTCGACCCACACACCGTCATATGCCATCATACACCGTCATACTCTACGCACGAGGTCCCAGCAGCATCTGAAGCG
The DNA here is from genome assembly GCA_030323885.1 of Branchipolynoe longqiensis. NCBI lineage: Eukaryota > Metazoa > Annelida > Polychaeta > Phyllodocida > Polynoidae > Branchipolynoe > Branchipolynoe longqiensis. Next base: position 36,934,994 of record CM059201.1, on the reverse strand, counting down.
TATGCCCAGCGTATGCCTAACCTACCCCTAGCCTATGGCGGCCTATTCAAAGCATATCCCGACCTATGCACAGCATACTGTGATGAGGTTTGACGGTTGTGATTGACAAGTTCAGCGTACGCCCAACCTATGCGTAACCTATGTCGGCGTACGCATAGTGTACGTCAAGCATATGAGCAGCGTATGAGCCATACGCCGCCATACACCGAAAATTTTGGGCATGCTCAAAAAAGATTTGGACGGACGCGCGTATGCCGGCATATGCGTAGCGTATGCGTAGCGTATGCGAACCGTATGATGGTGTATGGGTCGAAAATCCATACGCTAACACCATATGCCGTAGTGTGACACCACTTTTACAGAACGTTGGGGGTACTCAAGAGACACCCGGCAGGTGTCAATTCAGCGTACGCCCAACCTATGCCGACGTACCCCTAACCTATGCGTAACCTATGCCGGCGTATGCATAGCGTATGCCTAGCATATGAGCAGCGTATGATCCATACGCTGCCATACGCTGAAAATCTTGAGCAAGGAAACAGGCTTGTTGGAGGATCGGCATATGATGGCATATGACGGCGTATGCATAGCGTATGCATAGCGTATGGTGGCGTATACCGACGTATATGATGTAACGCGCTTATGCCGCCGTACGCTCCCGCAAAAAACCCTAATGTGACCGCCCCTTAAGCATTGCTTATTCATATTAGTAATACTGCAATAGACTATTTCCAACCTGCCCTCTGACGGCAGTGACAGAACTAAAGTAGTGATTACCAACTCACTGTGCAATATTCTCCGTCGAAACGGTCGTATAGAGAATATATACCACCATTCCTCTCTGATTTGTTTATTTGTGTGTTGTTGTATTACGTCCTAGCAACATCTAAAGTCATATCAGGACGGCCTCTCTGATGACAGTGGCAAGAACTAATGTAATAAGTCCCCACATATTATAGATCGCTGCCAATGTCACTATTATTGCACACTGTTAAATTCATGCATGCACATGTAGATTGCTGTTAATACATCATAGGCAAGATACATTTAAATTCATATAGATTGCTGTTAATGTCATAGGCAATTATTTGTTTAAATTCACCGACTGCTACTAATATATTATAGGCAACATTTAAAAATTACATTATATCATCATCATCATCATGCTGTCAGTCGCGATGTGACAAAGACTGCTTTCATTACTTGACTGCCGCTCTCCGCTGTGAGAGTGATGTCAATGAGTCGGTCTTAATGTCTCTCAGCTTCAGGTTTTGTACATTTCATGAAAGCTGCCTGCAAAGGTGTTGAAGTGCTGCTAGCTTTTGCAAGTTACCAGCGGCACTCTCTCGGGGAGCAAATAGAGGTTTCACACCGGCAAGAACATGTCAAGACAGGCGCAAAACTATTTGTCCCTGCAGTGGCTGGTCGGGAGATGTTGGGGGTTCCATACATCAACCGCCCTTAATGCTGCCACAGTGACATGGTTTTCTGTTTAGGGTTTGCTCCCTTAGCCTTCGGTTCTGTCAAGAACCTGTACCACAAGGCAGTGGTTTACAACTCTGCAGGGCAGGGGCGTCAAACTCCCTGAGGTATTGCAATACCTGCATTGTGTAAGGGTATAGCAAATGAAACATAGCTCGTCTCTCTTGAAGTTTCTTCACTGTAGTTGGGTGATGGTTTTGTTAATAGGTAAATAAATAAAAAAGTGTCTAAATCTAATGTTCGAAAATTGTGCAAGTAATAGAAGGGAGGTGGTGGAGAAATGTGAGGGTTGGAAGGAAAGCCATGAAGAAAAATAGAGTGAATGTGAACGAGATTTAGTGAGATTAAGAGGGAATTAGAGTGCGGACAAGGGAGGAGAGAGGCACAATAAGGAAGAGCGGGTGACTGGCAGAGGAGGAGAGGCAGGGAGAGAGGGATGAGAGTGGGGGGAGAGAGATGAGAGAAGGAGGAGAGAGGGGGAGATGAGAAAGAGGAGAGGGAGGGAGAGAGGGGGGGGAGGGAGGGAGAAAAATATTACACTCACAGTCACATTATCCAAACACTGAACCAACCAGTCCTTGCCCTAGCAATGTCTAGTGTGTAGCAACAATAATTTAATCTCGCACAGAGGAAAGCGTGGTAAGTGATTGGTTAAGTGAATTGCTCCGAAATGAGTGGAAACCTGTGTAATTGAACCAGTGAGTGAGTGAGTGATGGAGCGTCCACTTCCAACACGATTATCGGGGATCGTCATGGCCACTAGATAACATTTACTGTGCCCAATCACCATTATGGTATACGATCACCCTCCCACAAATCGATCGCATGAACGCTAGACAGAAATAGCACCAACACAGCATACTGTACAGAGTTCTCCCCCCCCCCCTCCAACACACACACTACACCCCCCCCCCCCCACACCACACACACTTTCTCACATTATATAGATTGTCACCAATCTGTCATAGGCAATGCATTTTTAAATTCATCTATATTATATATATTGCTGCCAATACATCATAAGCAATGCACTTTTAAATTCATCTATATTACGTAGATTTCGGCAATACATCAGAAGCAATCCACTTTTAAATTCACATATATTATATAGATGGCCACCACACATCATAAGCAATGCACTTTTAAATTCACTGCTACATAGACTGCCACCAATACATCATAAGAAATCCAGTTTTAAATTCACCTATATTATATAGATTGCCACCAATACATCATAAGCAATGCACTTTTAAATTCACCTACATTATATTGATTGTCGCTAGTGCATCATAAGTAACACACTTTTTAATTCACCTATATTAGGATATATTTTTTAATTGGTGATCTTTCCCGCCCGTGCCTGAAAAATCACCCGCCCCTGATTTGTTTAGAATTGTTACTGTTTATTAATATGCGTCGGGCTAGTAGCAATTCAACTTTCGTATACATTTTTAGCTCATTGGTTTGACTTGGCCAGGGTTCCAACCCAGGAGTTCAATTCCCACGACCTACCAGAACGCGAGGCGGACAATCAGCCATCGCATCTGGTTACGTATTACATCTCAAGACGTCGAAAATTTAATTTAAAACGCGCGCCCGACCATAATTTTTATTTCAAAAGGACGATCACCAATTATTATTTTTTATTTGCCCTAACATAGATTGCTGCTAATATATCATAAGCAATGCACCTTTAAATTCACCCACCTACAGGTGACACATATTAGACAACCTGCAGAATGTTCTATCTGTGTGGAACAAGCTCGTCGATGTGAACCGTGTTGCTCAGTTTCCAAGTTCCCGGTCTGGCCATGACGTGGTACCAGTAGTGGTTGGTGTAGGACTCCCTCAGGGGCTGGTTCTGCTAATATTCCCTCGCCTGTCTCCTACACACCGCCTGCTGTTCCGGCTGCAGTCGGCGATACCTCATTCTCTTACTGCACCTCTTCCAGATGCTCTTCCTGTATTCTCAATCATAAGTAGGGAGTAAGTACCGTGGGTCAAGAACAGTCACGTGGGTGTCCATTGAGGGTGTCTCATTAAGGGTCAGCTCGGTAGCAGTGTATTTAAGGTACTGGCTGTCCAGGTAATCTGGTCCAGTTCTGTTCAAGACTCCCTCATTCCGGCTGGCTTCAGGTAGAGAGTTGACGACAGTCTTGAAGAAGGGGTGTTGTCGCGTGCACCCCATGATGGTGTTCATTACCCCAGGCAGCATCTTCTTGTTGTAGAATGCATGCTCAGCGGGCTCATAGCTGAGAAAGCAGTTTAGGCGCTTCAACCAAGGGTCAAGCTGGCCAAGAGCCTCCACATCCAGGCCTGCGTATACACTGCTGTAATGATACAGCACCGCATAGCATATGACATTAGTCCGATGAAGTGCATCCGGGGAGCCAGCGAACACATCGACCAAGTCAGAATGGTGCTTGCACGGCAGGTGCTTGATATCCTTCAGTGTCCAAAACCAGTAAGCCCAATGTGGGTGGAGGTGGGGCCAGCTGCGGATCCAGGCAGAGAAGGTGTTGGGCATGTGGACGCTGTCCCAAGTTTGATGCACTATCATGGACACCTAGCCACTGCCAGCTACCAAACTAGGCCACAACTCGTCCTCCAAGCGATGCTTGGTCCTGCTGGGCGCAACGTGCGACTCCCGACCGTGAAATCCCACCAATGGCCCATCCCAGATGTGCATTCCTTTGCTGATTGCTACACTGACTAGTTTCAGTGTGCACATAAGCAGTAGCGCTACCTTCCATGATTTCCTGATGACCGTGTGAAAGTCATGTTTGTTTGTGAGTCTAATCCACATAGTTTTGCAATATGTGGGTCATGTTTTCCTCAGGTGTCTGGTCCACACACAGTTTTCGTGTACAGTAAAACCACTACAGATCGACCACTCACGTATATCGATCGTTTTATTGCCCATGCAATAATGATTTTGTAATGATTTTGTAATGATTTTTAAAAGCCTCCATAAACCGACCACCTCCTTAAATGGACAAATTAAAGTCGGTATCATGGTCGGTCGATTTAGAGGTTTTACTGTATATGCAGAAGGTGGCCCAGGGATGAGCTATTTTGTACTTAATGAACAGTGCGCATGAGCGTTAATCGCCTGCATAATAATGACCGAGCAATATGACAAGGTGGTCCTCACCACATCAGCTTTATCATTAATGGGTAGTAGATTGTTTGGGTGTTATGTCCTGGCAACATCTAAGGTAATAGCAGGACTGGTGAGTGTGTTCATATCGTTACATTTGTATATATATGAATGACTATATTTTATTAATATAATTACATGTGTATATATGAATTACTGTTTTTATGAATATATATATGAATATACTTATTTAGACACCAAATATATGTAAAATGTATGCACAAGTTGGCACCATGCACCACCTGTAGGAAAGCTGGGAACTACTGGAACATGGCGTACACCACATGTGTTAAAATCAGCGTAACCAGTGTGCCATTATTTGTTCTGCTCGATACGCGCAAATGTAGGTCCTAGACATAGATTGTATTTAAATTTAAAAAAGAGTAGTGCTGGCTGTTGCAGTGTGTCAAACAAAACAAGGTCGGTCTGTGCAACGCACAGCTTATTGTCCCCTGAATTATGCATCTGAACATTTTACTACCTGCATGACCAAATCTGAACATTTTACTACGTGAATGATGACATACATCTGCACATTTTACACAATGCCCCAACCCGAATACAATTTCGTCAAATTTGATCAAACCTCCAGTTGTTCTACAAAACTACTAGGTTTCTCAGCATCCCCCAAATTATAATTAAATTAGATGTAGTAATTAGATGCAAGATCTTTTTTCCTTAATCGCTGTATATTATTACACTTTTCTGAAATATGTAGTAAGATTTATATATGTGCAGTGGTGCTGTTTCTTGTGGTTTTACTTCAGCATCTAAGCAGAACGAGTACTGACTTGTGAGACACTCATGGCAACTCCACTGGAAGAACTGATTACTGCCACTATGACCTGACATCCCACTCAGTCCCGATGGTCCTTTTCCCTATCCTATTTAATGCCGAGCGCCAGGCGAGCTAGCGACAAGTCACTTTTGTAAGCCATTGGTTCGATTCGGGTAGGTTCGAACCACAGGAAACCAGCCAGCAGTCTGGTACCGATTTTACCAGCCAGTTTAGTTTGTTTGTTGTTGTTTTACGTCCTAGAAACATCTAAGGTCATAGCAGGACGGCCAGTTCAGTAGAGTCCTATCTGGGTCCTATCCACGGACCGACCACCTCCACAGATCGACCACTCCCTTTGTTTTATTTGGGTTCTAAATGATCGCCCATACAATACCATTGTAAAGTCACGAGTTACCAACTATGATTTCCCACTTGAGAAGTAGGAGCCTCACTCCGTCGGGTCAGTAGATAGAAGTTGGATCAGTAGCACCACATAATAATAACGCCTACATAATAATAATAATAATTACCACATAATAATGATAATAATAATAATAACGCCCACATAATAATAATAATAATAATGACCACATAATAATAACGCCCACATAATAATAATAATAACGCCCACATAATAATAATAATGACCACATAATAATATTAATAATCACATAATAATAATGAATATTATTGTAATGACATTTTTATTGAAAACTACATGTAGTAGCCATAATGTACACGTCAGAATATTGTTGTGGGGTTGGTGCAACATTGTGCCTAGTGTAGGATTTGAACCCAAGTTTCTTGCCATTCCAGGCATAGTGTCCTAACCATTAGGCTATCTGGACTCCTTGATGCAATCACCCCCACCACGCCTAGGCCTACGTGTCTATGTTGTTCCTTGCCTGAGAGGTGAGTACAGTTACACTGTTCCTACACTTTCTATTATTGTCAACCAGTTAATTTATGTTTGTGTACTGTGTATGGAAATGTCTCCACCGGCCTGGGCCGTGGCAATGGGCAGGTACAGAGGCACCCCTGAAGTTGCGTCCATCAAATTGACAGTGCTGTTGTTATAAATCTGCGGTACAGCCAGAAGCCTGCCTGGGGAATGTACGCCCTAACCCTGGGGCGCCGGAATGGCAGCCACTGAGCACAGCGGTGGTTGCACTGCCAAGAGAACGGCGTTGATCAGCTAGGTCCGGTCAAGCATGACCAATAGTGTGCAGAGTAGGAGGTGGCGTGGCGGGCATGGCCATCCCAGGTCACAGGCTCTGGTGGCTTCTGGCTAGAAGCCCGTCTGGGGAATGCTCGTCCTGACCCTGGGGCGCCACTAAGTGGGGCAGTTGCGCCGTTGAGGGAGCAGCGTTGATCAGCTGAGTCCGGTCAAGCATGACCAATAGTGTTCAGAGCAGGAGGTGGTGTGGCAGGCACAGCCAATGCAGGCCACAGGCTCTGGCGGCTTCTGGTGAGGTCTGGCGTGCTGCTGTTATAAATCTGCGGTACAGCCAGAAGCCCGTCAGGAGAATGCACGCCCGGAATGGCGGCCCCCGGATGAGGCGGTTGTTGAGCCGCCATGTGGACAGCGTTGATTAGCTGTGTCCGGTCAAGCGTCGTGACCATAGTGTGTAGAGCAGGAGGTGGCGTCGCGGGCACGGCCGGTGCAGGCCACAGGCTCTGGTGGCTTCCCGTCAAGTCCAACGTCGGTGGGTGGGGCCGGACGAGGCGCTGAGCCCCTGGTGCCGGGGTGAGGGCGAGGGAGTGTCTGGAAGGGGGGGTCGGGCAGTGGACGGGCGTTGTGGGCTCGGTAAAGATGCCTTGACTGTGAGTGTGAGCTGCTGTGGTGCTCTGAAGGCGCAGCTGGTGTAGATTGGCCACAGAGCTGTGCGGGGTGCCTGGGTAGCCACCCAGCAGCTGCAGCTGTGAGTAGCTCTCTAACGCTGCGAAGGAGGATAATTTTATTAATATTACACATGCTTTCCTGTTGGTTTTGGGGGTTTATTTTTGTTGTTATTATTGTAAATATTTATTCTTCCTGATATATCGTTTGTATATCGCAGTTGTATGTATATATATACACTTCATGTATGGCTAATCAGCAGATATACTGTGGCATAGCAATGTAGTAATTATTGATGATTAACTATTAGTCAATAGATTATGAATTATTTCATATATGGCTCACCAGCTATTGTGTAGTATAAGACTGTGGCTTAACAATGTAGTAATTATTGATTATTATAATTATTGGTTATGAATTACTATCAGATTATTAATTATTTCATATATGACTGATCAGCTATTGTGTAGTATAAGACTGTACCATAACAATGTAGTAATTGATTATTAACTAGGTTATTAATTATTTTATGCATGGCTAACCAGGTATTGAATAGTATAATGAAACGCCGATTGTATGCGAATTGAGAATTGGAATTCTTAAATTCAGTCAACTAAACCCCGATTTAGTGTGACCCTGCTTTTTTCGATGATTTAGAATGTATTAACGATTAATTAATAGGTTCTTAATTATTCCACGTGTAGCTGACCAGTTATTGTGCTGCATAAGATTGTATGGCTTTATGCTAGGTACACACCTACCGTTTATGACTCGCGCACTAAAACTCATGACCCGACCCGCTTAAAACTGAAAACGGGCCGATTCATTTTTCGAATCGCGAATCGCAATCGTAAGGAAGCACTTTTAGCCCTAAAATTTAAGTCGCGAATCGCAATCGGTAGGTGTGCTAGGGGAGTGCACACCTCAAGACTTTTGGGCAATTTTAGATCAAATACGGTAGGTGGGTGCGGAAAAACAGTAGGTGTGTACCTAGCATTAGAATGTATGAACTATTAATTATTAATTATTAATTGGTTATTCTCACCTTTGGCTATGTCCTGTGCTGGGGTGGGTTTGCACCAACGACTGTAGACACAGAAACAGACCAGCAGAAATACGACGGTACTAATACTAGCACCGACTGACAGAAGCAGGAAGCTGGGCCAAAGGGATGACAGCGCCGAAGGGTCTGTAAGGAAGATGAGAGCCCGTGTACCAACAGTGTCGCTATAGCACTATCTAGATACTGCTACTATTTAGAAATATACAGTATGCTATAGTTATGTATTAGCATTACTACATATTATAAACAATTGCATATTACTGTGCATCACTACATATTATAAAGCATTACATATTACTATGGGTTACTACATGTTATAAACCACTACATATTGCTATGCATTAATACATGTTATAAACCATTACACATTACTATGCATTACTACATGTTATAAACCACTACATATTACTATGCATTACTACATGTTATAAACCACTACATATTACTATGCATTACTACATGTTATAAACCACTACATATTACTATGCATTACTACATGTTATAAACCACTACATATTACAATGCATTACTACATGTTATAAAGCATTACATATTACTATGCATTACTACATGTTATGAACCATTACATATTACTATGCATTACTACATACTATAACCCACTACATATTACTATGCATTACTACATGTTATGAACCATTACATATTACTATGCATTACTACATACTATAACCCACTACATATTACTATGCATTACTACATGTTATAAACCACTACATATTACTATGCATTACTACATGTTATAAACCACTACATATTACTATGCATTACTACATGTTATAAACCACTACATATTACTATGCATTACTACATACTATAACCCACTACATATTACTATGCATTACTACATGTTATAAAGCATTACATATTACTATGCATTACTAGATGTTATAAACCACTACATATTACTATGCATTACTACATGTTATAAACCATTACACATTACTATGCACTACTACATGTTATAAACCACTACATATTACTATGCATTACTACATGTTATAAACCACTACATATTACTATGCATTACTACATGTTATAAAGCATTACATATTACTATGCATTACTACATGTTACAAAGCATTACATATTACTATGCATTACTACATACTATAACCCACTACATATTACTATGCATTACTACATGTTATGAACCATTACATATTACTATGCATTACTACATGTTACAAACCACTACATATTACTATGCATTACTACATACTATAACCCACTACATATTACTACATGTTATAAACCATTACAGATTACTATGCATTACTACATGTTATAAACCACTACATATTACTATGCATTACTACATGTTATAAACCATTACATATTACTATGCATTACTACATGTTATAAACCATTACACATTACTATGCACTACTACATGTTATGAACCATTACATATTACTATGGATTACTACATGTTACAAACCACTACATATTACTATGCATTACTACATACTATAACCCACTACATATTACTACATGTTATAAACCATTACAGATTACTATGCATTTCTACATATTATAAACCATTACAGATTACTATGCATTACTACATGTTATAAACCACTACATATTACTATGCATTACTACATGTTATAAACCATTACATATTACTATGCATTACTACATGTTATAAACCATTACACATTACTATGCATTACTACATGTTATAAACCACTACATATTACTATGCATTACTACATATTATAAACCATTACATATTACTATGCATTACTACATGTTATAAACCACTACATATTACTATGCATTACTACATGTTATAAACCACTACATATTACTATGCATTACTACATATTATAAACCATTACATATTACTATGCATTACTACATGTTATAAACCACTACATATTACTATGCATTACTACATGTTATAAACCATTACATATTACTATGCATTACTACATGTTATAAACCATTACATATTACTATGCATTACTACATATTATAAACCACTACATATTACTATGCATTACTACATATTATAAACCATTACATATTACTATGCATTACTACATGTTATAAACCACTACATATTACTATGCATCACTACACATTAGTATGTATTACTATATATTGGCAGATGTAGTGTATAGGCTATATATATATATATAAGGAACAATGTAATAATAAAATATAGGACTGTGTATATCATTTATGATTTAGATACTATTACTTAGTATCAGTATCAGTTCTATCCTCCTGTTTAGATATTATACCTTATAGGTAAATTAGATTGAACTACTAGGTATTGTAGGTAAATGTACCAGAATTATATAAGATTTATTAAATATATCCTAGATAGATGTGACGGGAGCTTTATCATAAATATTCCAGGTAAATGTGAGGGAATTGCATCAGATTTCTACTAGATATTCTAGGTAAATGTGACAGAATTATATCAGATCTTGACTAGATATTCCACTACAGTAAAACCTCTCTAACCGACCACCTCCACTGATCGACTACTCCCCTATACCGATTGCTTTATTTGGGACCATTATAACCATAATAACTTCCTAAACCGACCACCTCCCTAAATGGACCATTTAAAGTCGCTTCCATTGTCGGTTGCCTTAAGAGAGGTTTTACTGTATATATTTTCAAAATGCAACCTGGAAATGTCACCCACCCTGATGAGAATTGTGCTGACTAATGGCTGGTGAGAGCTGTGCCTCCATCTTGCTCATGGCAGTTGTACCATCCCCAACATTGGGCTGTCTGTGTGTAGTTTCCTGGGAAGGTAATGGCGGTTGTACACGTACAGCTGCTACAGTTGTGGACCGGCAGGTCATGTAGGTAGAATCCACACGGGCACAGACTGGGGTGTGGAATACTATAGGGGCGGCAGTGACGGAGGCGCCCTCTAGGGACAGGGACAGGATGTACTCAGAGTTGAAGGTCAAACTGGTCAGCATCATCTGCATCACCTGAAGGGAACGATGTGTATTCAATTACTTAAAATGCATATTGATATTGAATCGCATTTAATTATAAATTCTCATTTTGTAGCACTATATATCGCAGTTTGTTGCAATGTAATACTGCAGTACTATATAGTTATGCATTACTATACATTGCTATGTATTAGTATATATTACTTTACATTACTGTATATTATACTGGTGATATATTCCAATATATATGACTGTTTAGAAATATACAGTGTATAGTTATATTTAGTATTACTACACATTATAAACTATTACATCATTGCATTGCTACATATTATAAAGTACTACATATTTTTTATGAATTACTACATATTATAAACCAATATATATTACCATAAAGTACTAATATTACTATATATTGCTGGAGCTCACTCGGGAAATCTTACATTAGTTAGTAATGGTCACAAATTAAGCAGACATGTCATAATTATTATGTTTCTTACAAACTATTTATACTAAATGGTTATCTATTCTGTAGGAGAAGAACTATATATATTTAACCATAATATTTGGGAATGACCTGTGTAACATTCCACCCATCTGGGAGTGCGCCCAACCTCCTGACATTTCCTTATATATGCCTACAAAGACCAAGAGTGTCAACCCTACCTGAGCGTCCTTGGACTTGACCTTAGCTGACATCTCTTCCGCACCCAAAGGGCAATACACTTGGCTCGAATCGACGTTACATGTAGCCCTCCTCCATGTCAGCGTCCACCTCAGCGGGTCTATGCCTACTTCCGGCTCCTGCAGCCACGTCACTTCCGCCTCAAGCCTTCCTCCCCTGGTGGCAGCCACGCGCACTGAGAGGGACGGGTCTAGGGACGGCGGAGTGGGGGCCGCTATCGCTGCCCTGGTGCTGGGGCCGGGGAGGGCCGGGTAGGGCGGGACTCCGTGGGCCACGGTGCCCGTCGGGGACGAGGCGATCAGAAGGAAGCGGAGGCCGCCGAAGGAGGCGTGGAGGCCGTCAACCTGCGTGATGTGGTCCAGTGTCTGCAGGGTCGGGGTGGGAACAGGGTATAGTTTGAAACTGGTGTCAACAAAAAGACAAACTCAATACATGTTTCTGACGCTACGCCCAGTTAATTTTGAACCCCGCCCTACCCTTTAATGTTAATTTTTAGGCCCCTATATATTATACGCCCACCTGCTGAATAATGGAGAATGTATATCTGCAGTCCTAACATGTGTTCCTACCAGTGCATTTAAATGTATCGCATCAAAAATATTGATGTAACTCAAGATACAAACATTTTAAATTTAGATTTTACCAAAGGTTTATGATAAATGTATATATACATTGGAATATGCCAGTAAGATTCATCAACTGGGGTAACACTTACAGCTGTGACCTTGCCCCAGTGCTGCATGGTGCTGTCCCTGAACAAGAGGGTGTAGACGAGGCAGGTTTCCCCACCACGTGGCGCCACCTGCTCGGGCAGGGTGCGTGGTGTAGGCAGGGACCAGGAGACGCGCAGCACGCTGTCGCTGATCTCAGTCGTCGTGGGCGCGCTGGCAAACTCCCACGGAAGGACGGCAGGCACTGGAGGGAAGTAAGACCAAATAAATATGTATTTATATGCTGAATAAGCCATTATACGAGTATAATAAGACGGAAGATCCATCTACTTCCCAGCCACTAAGTCATTGGCTGGTCCCCTACTCATTAGGTCATTTATTGGTACCTCATATCCTCCCCGCGTGGCGCCACCTGCTTGCCCACGCCTCAGCGGTCGTTATCCTCACTCATTGTACAGCTGATGTAATGGCTAAGTAACATCATTATTATTATGCCTCATATATACACTGAGGGAAAGCCAATTATATGTACATGAAGTGTATACATGATACATAATGCATTATGTATCATGGAAGGACGACCTGGCCCAAGGTTATTGAGTATTTATTATTATTATTATTATTATATTTGGACCAATGGATTTGATTCGCTGTGCCACTGGCGCCATCTTGAGGTGTCATGTTATAAGCGCTGGATCGCTCGGAGGCGTCACACACTATCAGAATTTTAAGCTTTGGTCGTTGGGCAAGGCCTGTATCTTGCCAGAGGAAGAATGCACACTGCCATTGAGTTTGCCGACGCGCGCAGTGCAAAACGTCAATTTTAATCAAAATCCAAAACCCTAACCATATAATCTGGTTGTTAAACATGTTTTCTATATGTGTTCCAAGCGGTTTGTTTCTACATGGTGTAGTTTTAGAGATATTTCACTTTTTCTGTATGAAGATTGCTCAATACCATTTTCAATGCATTGAGTTTGCCTATATGCGCAGTGCAAAACGTCAATTTTATTGAAAATTAATAGAAATGCAGAACCCTAACCGTTTAATTTAATCTGTTTGTTGAATATGTTTTCTATATGTGTTCCAATCGGTTTGTTTCTAGGTAGTGTAGTTTTAGAGATATTTCACTTTTTCTGTGCAAAACGTCAATTTTATTCAAAATTAATAGAAATTCAGAACCCTAACCATATAAATTTAATATAATCTATTCGTTTTCTATATGTGTTCCAAACAGTTTATTTCTAGGTTGTGTAGTTAGAGATACTTCACTTTTGTTGTATGAAGATTGCTCATACCCATTAAGGTGGGAGTGCGACCATGTGTCGTCCTGCAGCCAAGCAGCACGCGCACTGACCTAAATACCTATGCTGACGTCATATGAAATAGGGCTATTCAGACCAATCTGTGGTTGTTGTGTTGGTACTCCGTAACATGATTATATATATGTGATGGTATTCAATTTTCTTACTGCCATTGGTGAAGGCTTATTTTAGGACTAGATGGAAGAGTTAGCTTACTAAGCACACTACTGAAGCTGAATTTGCAGGCAGTCCGGCAGCCGACAGTCTGAAAATATAAAAGCACATGCTATTTACAAGCTGGAATCACAATGACTGTTAGCTGGTGCCACTCTGAGGGTAAATTTCACACTACGGATTATGCGCGTTCCTGGTTGGATGTACAGGAGCGTTATTTTCTATTTCTATTATTCGTCCTAATTTGCGGGAATAGAATTGTGTAATCTCCTGAAATATCAACCATGATGATGATGATGATGATCATCATCATCATGCTGTCGGTCGCGATGCGACAAAGACTGCTTTCATTACTTGACTGCCGCTCTCCATTTAGTTCTCTGCTGTGAGAGTGATGTCCATGAGTCAGTCTTACATTTCATGAAAGCTGCCTGCAAAAGTGTTGAAGTGCTGCTGGCTTTTGCAAATTACCAGCGGCACTCTCTCGGGGAGCAAATAGAGGTCTCACACCGGCAAGAACATGTCCAGATATTACTGATATATTCATGGTGGTAATCAAGCATAGCAGGACGACTTTCTCATGGGTTGTATCGGGTTCCAAGTGTGCTCCCGAGATAGAACCCGATACAATGAATATCTCAAACGGAGAATTTGTAATTTGATTCAAACTAAACTCGAATTCTGCATGTTGCTTGAATTTTAACACTTTGTGAGGATGTAAAGCGGCAATAATATGTTACAGTGGCATAGGCCAGGCGATGCTTGTAAAGTTGGATAGGCTTTCTCCATAGAACTGAAATATGACACTGTATTGACTCATGAATCAAAAACACTTCCCTGCAATAGCATTCCCCAAGGAAAGTACCACAAAGTCTACTTTGACTGACACTGTGACAGATAATGTTAAGTGTGTTTGTCTGTTTTATATAATCATGTAAATGAATTTGAAGTAATTTGACTATGCTTTATAACATATGCCCCCCTTCCTTGCATGACGTCATAGGATGAGTTGCTTGAGCTCCAACCCAGTAGGTAGGGTCTTTAACACTGATTATCCGTGCAATGCTATTAATACTACTGGGAATTTTACAAATATATTTAGTTAAGCAAGATATACCGAATATTGATGTAAAGAATACTTGATAACATCAGGCACCCAACTTTTGAGTGAACCCAATAAGATACGACAATGACCAGAAGTCTAAAACCAGACGGGATGGCCGAATAGATTGAGCGTCCGCCTCCCGTTTTGGTAGGTCATAGGATTAGAACCCTGGCCGAATCAAACCAATGACCAATTGATACTTGTCGCTACCTATCCTGGCGTTGGCATTACCAGGAGTCAAGGAGCAGCGGACCGAGGAAGACTAAAAGTGACCTTAGAAAAACACGATTTACTCACGCAGGTTTTGTCTCTGCAGGCAAGTCGCCATTTTAGTTCATCTTCGTACAGCAGCTCGCACAACTGCCAACACTGAAAAATAGCAATACGATATCAACACTAGAGCAGCACTGAAAATAGCTAATTGTAATCTAAAGATATGATTTTCCATGTTTTATATTCTCATTGAGTTCATTTATTAAAAATGTGATTGCATTAATTCAAGAACAAAAGTAATTGAATTCAAATTCAATGTTAATGGTTTAAAAATGGCGTTTGTTTGTCTATCTGTAGATATATTCTGAAGCTGAGGACCGACTCATGGACATCATTCTCACAGCAGAGAGACAAAAAGGAGGGTGGCGGTCTTTGTTGCATTGCGACCGATAGCATAATGATGATGATGATTATTAGATATATTGGTGGGGGCAGTGGTTTCAAACAGATGATGTTAATTTTGAAATCGGATTAAAAATGATTAATGACATTTTTAAATATCATCGAATATTCGGACCATCGGACATAATATAAAAAAGTAACGGAGCTATGCATAATAATAATATATTAATCTAAACACAATACAAGTAGTGACGCATACATTTGCATATGTATTTGTCTAATATGAGATTTTGCATTATATCAAAGTAGTTTTGCAATATATCAAAGTAGCTACACATAACATAGTTGTTATGCATAGCATAGCATTATCTCTGCATAATATAAAAATAGCTACGCATCATATGTAAATAGATGCATCATACATGGGTAGTTATGCATAAATTTGGCATAATACAAGAGTAGTTACACATAATATAAAAGTAGGTATGCATAACAGTTATACATAATATATGAAATAGCGGCGCATAATATTATAAATGTAATCTATAATCACTGACCGTGAGACAGTCGCGTGTCTGAAGGCAGAGGTCGTCGCTAGGTGGAAACTTAAGTGTCTGTTCTACGCACATTGCGCGGCAAGCCCCCACCACCTCCCACGGCGTTGTGACGTCAACCAGACCGGAAGTGACCTTCTGGTCTTCCTGTAGATCATTGGGGGAGATCGCGGCAGCCTTCACTAAAACTGCTGAAGTCGGTAGGGTGGTACGTACATGTTGTGTCTGAGCTGGTGCAACTCTCGGCAGCCCGTGGAGCAGACTGCTTACCCACAGGAGGAGTCCGAGTAGTTTAAGGTGGCATTCCATGGTCACCTAGAAGCAGGAGGTAGTCACAAACGGGACGAGGTTAATGCAGGGATGGGGGTATCCTATCCGATTACATATACAATTGGAGGCGGGGGTCCTTTATTATGCTTAGCATGTAAAAAATGTTGTGGGAAAGAATTACTATTAATATTATGGTTGTATTATCGGGTGGCGTTAAAACCTACATCTAGCTGTTCACACAAAAGTCTATGTTGTCATGTTATCTAAGCCACATTTGCATATATATATATATATATATACATATATATATATATATATATATATATATATATATATATACGCAAATAAGTCTCGTATAACTTACCCTATATATAGACATATATATAATATTATATAGGGTAAGTTATACGAGAATTACCTGGGTATAGTTGAAGACTAACGTCTGTATATATACATGCCAATAGTCAGAAAAAATAATTATTCAGCTGAATAAATTAACAAATAACACACTCAAGCCCATCGCTACAATTAAACCGTACTTAGTCTGACGTTGTCACCCGCTGAACTATGCCCAACTGTCTCCTATCCTTGAGTTCGAGCAGAGAATGATCTGGGACTGTTTTGGGGCAGGATGCTTGGAGATGATTAACCCTTGGCGTGCGGCAGGATAATGGTGATTTCAGTCAGGGAACTGCTCCTTTTAAACAGCCACGCCGAGGGACAGCAGTCACGGCTGATTGATCACAAGGCTGGACGTGCTATGTCATGTGCCGGATGTCACGTGACTTGGAGTGGGACAAGCCGCTGACGGGATGTCAGTTACCACACGGAGGGTGGTGGGTGGGTGGGGGGGGGGGGGCTTTGAACCGTAAGGTGTGTGCGCGTAGGGATGAGGGTGTGGGTGAGGGTAAGGAGGCATATGTCGGTCGTGAAGCCTATGTAGAATAGGGTGCGAAGTAGATAAAAGAATCACCCCGTACTTGGAGTAGGGGTGAATGACGTCATACAGGCGAAAATTGCTTTAGTATGGGACATGAACTTGAATTCCTGGTTCCAATACCAAATGGCTACTTATATCGGCACAGATTTGGCGAAATGGGAGAGAATCGAAACAGACAAGATGGCGACGATAGAATGCTTCCGATTTCACCTTTAAAGTTCATTAAACTACATATTTTATTATATTTTGTCGACTCAAAAGTAGCGGGTAAATATGAATATGTATATGAAGAATATATTTTGCTTCTTAAATTAAGAATGTATGTGGTCATTTCATTTACCCAGCCATTCGCCACTTTTTCCTAATAGGTTGTTTTTCACCACTACCGCAAGTACGGGGTGGATCTTTTATCTAGGTGCGAAGGGCTTCTGTTGTGGTGTCTATAGTATAAGGTGTGACCGAGAGGTGTGGCCGTGGGCGGGTTCTGCAGTTCAATGCTGCGCTAACACTGTAACAGTAGTAACAGTGACTGTGTCAACCTGTGCAGCTTTAGATCTGCAGATCAGAGGTGGTGCGACTTCGGTGCGAACAGTTTCATGGCACTGTCATCGGCCATCATGTAGACGTAGTTATACAACTAGGTGTGAAATGCACGCTTCACACCCACCCAGTCACCACGCCATTTAAGAACTTCACTTGGAACTCATTCGGGTATTTTGATTGCATTGTCTCATTACCAATCGGCTCTACCTACAGTCCTACTGTCTCTCTTCTGTCAACACTAAAAACTGGGTTACTTTCGCCGAAAGGATTGTTTGTTTGTTTGTATATTTACCGGGGGTTTACATTCTAGCATCATATCAGGACGGGTACCGACTTGGAACGATGTGCACTCATGGCGACTTTATTGTGATGTTCCACTCTGATCTCCCGTCCTGATATTACCTTAGATGTTGGCAGGACGTTAAACTCCAACAACCAACCAATCCACTGGCTGCCAGCACCATGACTAGATACTGCACTCAATCACATTATCCTGAGCAAGCAGTCCTTCCGCATTCTAGTAATGCTGAGCGCCAGCTAGTGACAAGGATCAGTTGTGTAAGTTATAGAATCTAAGATTGACACGTATGGGGTTTGAACCCACGACCTTTCGCATGGGAAGCTAGCCAACGTTCTTACCAAATCGATATATTCTCTCCGGTCGCCCAAAGCATGGGAATCCCATTAATCTATGCCTATGTGCGCAATAAACATCGTCTGCTGTTGTCACCATGACGAGAGCCGACAAACAACATATCCTTGTTTTAGTCAAATATAGTAGTCGTAATCTGCCTAAAATGAAAGGGAGAATATAATAATAGCGTTGACATATACATAAATATCCACATATTGACATTTTAGTAAATTGATTTCATTGCAGCAGTTTCCAACGAACATTTTAAATTTGTTTAATGGATGATAGTGTTTAAAAACAAATGCTTGGATGAATTATAAGGCTATTTTTCACATATCTGATTGGTCGGCTGAACGTTACGATAGCCGACAAGTTTTATGCATTGTAATGCATATTAAGAACAAATGTAAATATTTAAAAGTAGGGCCTATATGGGCAGTGTATTTGCTATAAAAAAAAGGTGTCATTTGTCCTTGATTAAATCTAATAAAATGCGAAATTGCAGTACAAATAGCTTCACCAAAACCAGGTGTTGTAGTCTGTTTTTCAGAGATCTGATTTACGACAATATTGCAAACACGTTTTCATTAAGCGCTCCCAAAATATATCAGATCATGGTGCTGGCGGCCTGGTCTCCCAGTGGGGCAGCACTATAAAGTCGGAAAGAGTGCGCACTGTCACAAGTCGTCCACATGGCCCTGCCACAGTCGTATACTACACAAAGCTGGTCAGCCATATATGAAATAATTAATAGGTGGTATTATGTCCTGATATGACCTTAGATGTTGCCAGGACGTAAAACTCCAACAACCAGCCAACCCAAAATATATTTTGATGATGGCAAAACCACGTGTTATGACGCAATGGGTTAGTTTTTATATACTGGAAGAGGGAATACATTTCAAGACAAGTACTTCGATTAATTGTCAGAAATTTCGCCCCCACGGCAAAATGTGTGTTACTCACATGAAATAAGCCAATCAGATGCGAGAACGGCAGGCTTTAATTTGGGGGTGGAATTGGTGGATTTAACACACGCGGCGATGGCCCTATTGTAAAAATATGAACATCTAACCCCCACGGTCACTTAACAGTAATAATTAATAGGCTAGGCTGCCACGGGAAACGGGCGGTGCACAAATGGAGAAATGTCACTTTTAATAATTTATTAAAAGCGGTGGGAATGAAGCCACTAAGGGACGCCAATGACGTGCATGCAGTCAGTCGTGAACAACAACCCCCTCAGGTGTCCTGGCCTGAATAGAGAGGCTCACTGCCGTCTCCAATCATGACGAACACACCTGCCATGGCAGAAAAAGGTAAGCACATGCTAATATTGTAAAATATTAGTTTGCGATTCCTTTTTTTTTTCTTCTTAAAAAAAATTTGCTGTCTTCTTTTTTGTTGTTGTGATTGTTGCAAATGAAGGGAAACATCACCATAGCTTCCTTATACGCAGGTACGCACGCAGCTGCGTGCTACCTGAAATTACAATTTTAAACAAATGTATATAATATGTTTAATAGCATTTTATTCCATCGCGTTTTATTCCAATAGCATTTTAGTCCCATCTGCGACCGGACGCGGTGGCCGAATCGGTAGAGCGCAGGCCTCCCGTGCGGAAGGTCTGGAGTTCGATTCCCGGTGAAGTCAAACCAATCACTTATACAATGTATACTTGTCGCTTCCTAGCCAGGCGCTCAGTGTTATTAGCATAGAGCAAGGACTGGTTAGCTCAGTGTCAGGATAATGTGACTGAATGGCATATCAGGTCATGCTGGTGGTCCCAGTGGGGCAGCACTATAAAGTCACGATGACTGTGCAGTGTCACAAGTCGGTAGCCGTCCTAATATGACCATAGACGTTGCCAGGATGCAACATTTCAACAAACAAACAAAACAGAGATTAACAACAACAACAAAGTATTTCTGTAGGCCTATGATTGACATAACAGTGTTAACACACAGATCATGCTTGTATTTCAGAACATTATTTATACACCTCATTGCTTTAACGTAGATCCACTGGCTATCTCGTTGAGCTTTTCCTACAATTACCCCCAACTAGTTACATTATTACCAGAATATGAGTATTCCACATTTCTGGACCATTTAATCGACATTGCACTACAGGTCACTTCCGGTCAACATTAGAGTAAGGTCATTGGCATATAAACCCCAAATTCCTTCTTTAAAAAAAATATATATATACGTGGTTTGTTCTTGGCATAGTAATTCTCCATATCGATGTTGTCAAATTACTCCAAACAGTAATAACTTGAAAACAAATTCCAAGTCATATTATTAATAATTATATTAAAGTAATTAATTAAATTAAAGGATTCTTCTTATTATTATCACTATTATTATCCATTCAAGAGCATCTTTGACTTAGTAATAACTAAATGAGTTGGGGGGGCATGAAACTAGTGGTTTTATTTATTTTGTGTGTGTGGTAAACTATGGCTATGAGTATGACCCATAGGTGGTCTGTGTTACATAACCAGCAGTGCCATATGGATACCTACATAGATACATGGCTACATACATACACACATATGCCTACAGACATATGTTACATACATATGCCTACATATATATGCATACATACAAGCAGACATACAGACATGCAAGCACACGTACATACATATGCCTACATACATACATGTATATATACATACATATGCCTACATACATACATACATACATACATACATACATGTATATATACATACATACATACATAACGCATGGACTAGTTCTTTTATTTCCATTTAAAATAGCCAATTAATTTCCCTTAAAATGCATTTACTACTCTGCACAGGCCCACCATATATATGTTTTACTGGTCTTGATTTTGAAGATTTTAGATTATTTTTGTTGATGGATTCGGTTGAATATCTGCGTATATATGGTTTCCATCGCAACCGGCAACAATATAGCCCCCCCCCCCATCCGCCAGATTATGTGGTGTGCATAACAATGTATATTTTATTGCAACCTATGCCTTGCTTTAGTACAGGGTACTAAAGGGAGAGTTAAGCATTCATTTATTATGGGACAGCTCGTAGGTTTGAACCATGGCCGACTCAAACTAATAACCTATGCCCAATGTATACTTGTCACTACCTAGCCTGGCACTCGGCATTGATCAGTTGATAGGATAGGACAAGGAACAGTGGAATGGGGTAAACCAATATTATTGTCCAGTGTTGACATTTCCCTTCCTTAAAGTCACATAGCACACTAAAGTCATCAAATTTTCGAAACCAAAACAACTTACAGAGATTTAATTCGAGATATCCAACTTAGCTACTGTGCAGTTAAGCATTTGTTGCGATACAGAAGGAAATACTAAATCAGTTTAATTATACTTGTTACTGCCGAAGAGAATGGCACTATCACTTTGGTGAACACAACAAAACTGATTGTGTATGTTTCCACTTCAAATTTCTCCAAAGTTAAGCCTGGTACACACCTCCCATATACGATTCACACGCTAAAACTGACTGCCTGACGCGACCCGTCACAACCCGGCCCGTCCCGAGTCCCGACTAAAACTGCCCAATTCATTTTTCGAATCTTATAAAACCCGGTACACACCTCCCATATAAAACCTAAAACTGAGTTTTAAGTCGTGAATCAGAAGACTCTGGTGTCATAGAAGGTAACACACCTAAAGACTGAAACCGACTAAAACTCAAACTTAGTCGCGAAACGGGCAGTTTTAGGTTTTATGCGGGAGGTGTGTACCGGGCATTAGCCATTTAAAATAAAAGTCACTTCAAATCAAAGTAAGGTAGACTATGAAAATAAGCTTACTATATTTATCTAAAAATGACAAGAACTCAAAACCATCGGACAATACAGTTTAATGAATGTGCAGAAGGTAATATTTAAACCCTGTTTGGGACAAAGAATGGTTAAGAAACCACGAGAAGTCGAACTTACTTAGGTGAGAGGGGTTCACTAGTAAAGCATGTGTGGGCATAGATCTACTTAGTAAATGGTGTAGGTTGTTATAATGTCACAATAATCATGCATGATGTACTCTGCCTTTATTATTTATAACGCAATACACAAAAACCGATTGAACCCTTTGCATGTCACCGTTGCATAAATATTGATGTGTTGTTATGTTACTGTTGAACTGTGTATATATGCGCATGTATAGAGGGAGTGCATGTGATGTCATCACTTAGCAGTTAGCCATCTTGGAGTACACTTAATACCACCTATGGCGCCCCCTGTCATATACCAAGAACACTACAACCACCATTGGGCCTACCTATAGTTAGGGCTGCCGAAGTGTGTGGCGCCACCTAGTGCGTACTGCCTGAACCTATCTAATTCTTCAACAGAGCATTCAAAGTGTCAACATACTGCGCTTTAGAAACGATGTGAGGCTACATGATTAAAAAAGTATTTCTCCTCCATCAAAAAACCCATTTCTCCCAACTTTTGAGGCCAAACTGCTCAAAACAGTGACAAATAAACCAACAAATTGGTAAATAAACACAATGTAAGCACTTCCAAGCCTTTCATATGTAATCCAATATGGCCACCGGAAGTTGTCTCGTGACGTCATTACACCCCCTCTATACAGTACGATTCCCGAGTAGGCATATATATTAAAGCTGCCAATGGCTGAAAGTTGAAACTGGGTTTATTGGTTTAAAAAAAGATGTAATTTGATTAGGCCTACTCCGGCATTCCACCATGAGCCCAGCACCATGGTTGGTTGGTTGTTGGGGTTTTACGTCCTGGCAACATCTAAGATCATATCAGGACGGGTACCGACTTGTGACACTGACAGTGTGCATTCATGGTAACTTTATAGTGCTGCCCCACTGGGAGACCAGTCTACCAGGACCATGACCTGATATCCCACCCAGTCACATTATCCTGACACCAAGCCAACCAGTCCTTGCCCTATCCTAATAATGCCAAGCGCCTGGCTGGGAAATGCTAGGTATACATTTTAAAGTCATTGGTTTGACTCGACCAGGATTCGATCCTATGATCTACCACTTGAAAACGAGAGACGGACACTCACCTCATTTGGCCATCCCGTCTCCCAGCACTGTGGTGATTGTGGTTAATATAGTGTTGGTAGCTTATTTGATATAATATTTATTATCTGATTTGTATTATGAACTCTTTAGCTAAGTAGGCTATTAACGCAATATTTATCAGTAACATTAACACAAATGCTATATGCCCACAGACGGCACCTAGCGGCCACGATGGGTACTGGAACCCGACTAAAGCATTTAATGCAATCGCAGATCTCTCACCACTGACCTTGATTGCATTCGAAAGAGAGACTATGCATTGTGATGCCTAGATAAAAGATTCACCTCGTACTTACAGTAGGGATGAAAACCAACCCATTAGAAAAGCTGGCGAAGAATTTCGACATGGAAAGGAAATGAATTGAGCTGGTAAATTCTTAATTTAAGAAGCAAAATATATTCTTCACATAAATCTTCATATTTACCCACTACTTTTGATTTGAAATATGTAATAAAACATGTAGTTTAAGGAATTTTAATAATAAAACTGACACCATTTTATCACTGCCATCTTGTCTTTTTGCATTCTCTCCCATTTCACCAACTGTGTGCCGATATAAGTAGCCATTTGATCCTGGAACCACAGTTTCTAGCTCCTGTTCCATACTAAAACTATTTTCGCTCGTATTTAGACTACGCCAGGGTTCACCCCTGCACTATAAGTACTGGGTGAATCTTTTATCTAGGTGATGCCCAAATGTGAGATCAATGAAAAAGGGTGTGCGTGAATATTTGTTGAGTGTTTTCGAAAGCAAAAGGTGACACATTGAAATTTCTATCTCGACTCCACAGGTTACCGTTACCTTATATACGTTACCTTGTATGAATAGGTGCTGGGAAGCTTACGTGGACAGCAGAGCTGATAGAGTTCACCCAGTACACAACTTGTCACGGCGTGCGATTCATTACCGACCCATCCCACATCATCCGCAAGTAAGAAACACAATTTCTGAATACACGAGATCACCGTTCTGACTGCACATGCCCTGAAAACAGCGTTGGCAGCAAAGCAAATGCATCTGGCCATTGAGTTTGCCGATACGTGTAGGGCAAAACTTCGATTTTATTCAAAATGAATAGAAATACATAACAATTTGGGATAAACATGTATGCACACATGCAATATAATGATCTGATGAATATAACTAATACAAAACTAGCCATAGTTAAACATTTTGAGCTAAGAAACATACAATTCCACACAAAACAATCAGTCACTTTAAGGCTGATATCCACATCACCATTATTAATTCTTGCTCTAAATATTAAAATGCCAAATGTGTCAACATACACTTGTTTCAGAGAAATATATAACCAATATTTGATTAACCCTACTCATTTTCTAGTTCTATATATGTCATTAACCATAGGATATAAATTAAAACATTAATGTTGATACAGGGCTCTGGCTCTGGTTCTAAGACTAGTCTGAGTGCCCAGATTTGTCTAAATCTAAATTTAAATGCACATGACATAACATGTGCTGGTTATATTGATGTAAATGCAATGCTGGATAAAAGATTAATATCTTAATTTATTACATATATATTTTTTAGTTGGTATTCTATGTTTCAAACAAGAGCTGAGATGAGCTGAAACTAGCACATTTCATATCTGACCCAGTGTATTAGCATGTGCCATGTGCTTCTTGCGGGTTTGTTTTTCTTCTATGCATCCCACAATCCACCGTGCGGCTGGAATGGTGATTTAGTAGTCTATTGTCGTCCACTTTCTCCGAAGATATTCTGTTCTTGACATAATTGAATTAAATTTAGTGTTTGTTAATGTTATCAATACTTTTCGTTTGCGCTAGAAAAGTTTCTACATAAATGTCGCCACTGCTGAAGTGCCACCAACGTCCACTGGGGGTACTATCACCTGACTGATTGGGACTAATATTGCACAGTTGTGTGATTTTAGCTAGGGGCGATGACTTCTAAATGTGCAATTTGTGATTCTACTAGCTGTAAACTAGTCTTTGTCTAGAAATGTGCACTCGTCTAGAAGTGGCTGTGCCTTACACAGAATTGTATTGCAAACCAGACGCAGTAGCCTATCTGCTATCGGCCAAATTATGGATGCACTAGAAGTTAGATAACAAATTAAAAGATTCACCCCGTGTTGTTCTGTTCATAAGGTAGGGGCCTACTCTGGGTAGGGGTGAATATTTGATCTAGGATGCACCCAGCACATGGACATTATGGTTTATTATTATTTCATATAGAACGTAGGCCTACCCTATCAATATATATATATATATATATATATATATATATATATATATAATATATATATGCATATATATATATATATATATATATATATATAGTATGTATAATTAATTATGCAGATATAAATAGGCGGAGTATCGTTATTATTATTATTTATTCCATCATGTTACTTCGATATATTATTATTGTCCAATCGCTGACTTGCCCGGATTTGCCCCGGTTGCCTACTACTAGCGCCACCACTGGGCGCTTTCCTCGCTAATCTTCCCGGCAAGTCACTTCCACTGCTGACACCACATATATGTGCTCTATAATCTATTATGGGAATATAAACAAGGACACTACCACCGAGCAGTTCTCCCCCTCTATTTACTCTACACCCGAATGTCATGTGACTTAGCTATTACCCACTCCTATTCATTGAGTTACTACTACCCAACCTGCTATGCCTAGCTTAGTTCCTTCATCCAACAAAGCCCTAACCATCTTCTACCAGATTTATAACACAGCATTTAATGCAGCTTTCCCACTAACAAAACTATCAAGACAAAGAGCAAAAGATAAAAGATGGATCACATCAAGCCTTAAAACTTGTATAGCAGTAAAAGATAGATACTTCAAAACATACAAACTCAACCCAACAGCTGAAAACCGAATAAAACACACAAAATATAAGAATATACTAATCACTTGTCTACGATCAGCAGAGGAAGGCTACTATAAAGAACTAGTCAGTAACGAGAAGCAAAACCTTTATACGCTCTGGAAAATCTTTGGAGACATCATCAACCCACATAAAGCAAAAATGAAAAATCAAATTGACAAGCTAATCTATAACAATAAAACAATGACAAACAATGAAGATATCGCCAGCACATTAAATGAACACTTCTGTTCAATTGGTGAAAAACTTGCAGCAAAACACACCAGTAATAGCATAGCACACAAGCAATATCTTAAACACCCAAATTCACATAGTTCTTTTTCTTAGTCCCACCAATGAACAAGAAACCCTAGAAGAAATAAAGAAACTAAATCCTAATAAGTCAAGCGGACATGACAATATCTCGCCAAAAATAATCAAAGAGTGTGACACTCTACTCGCACCATCTATCTCCCACATAATAAACCTATCATTTGCAAATGCTACTGTTCCTGAAAATCTCAAAGTTGCAAAAGTAATACCCATCCATAAGAAAAATGAGAAATACCTAGTTGATAACTACAGGCAAATCAGCCTACTCAGTACCCTAAACAAATTAATGGAAAAACTAATGTACAAAAGAGTTTACCAATTTCTTAACAAATACAAAATATTATACAAATACCAATTTGGATTTAGAGAGAATCACTCAGCAATAATGGCTCTGACTGAAATCTTAGACAACATACTACAAGACCTTGAAAATGGGAAACATGTTGCAGGAGTCTACTTAGACCTGAGCAAAGCATTTGATACCGTAGACCATGACATCCTACTCTCAAAACTTAGGCACAACGGAATTCGAGGCCAGGGACTTAAATGGTTTGAGAGTTACCTAAGCAATAGAAAGCAATTTACAACATACATAAACGGTAAACGATCCAAGCTAAACTCAATCAGCAATGGTGTCCCCAAGGTTCTGTCCTGGGACCTCTCCTATTTTTGATCTACACAAATGATATAGTCAACTGTACAAAACAAGATGTCAAAACAAGGTTATTTGCAGATGATACCAACGGCTTCATAACCTCAAATTCACCCAAACAACTAAAACATTCAATTAAAACATTCCTTTCAGACATATTTACATGGTGCAATGATAACAAATTAACAGTAAACCTGAACAAAACATGCTACACAATATTTAAAAGCAGAAGTACAACCATTCCTGATTACCTAAAACAACATAAAGATAAACAATAACACAATAAAGAGAGTCCCTTCTGTGAAATACCTAGGTATAATTCTAGATGAGAACCTCAACTGGGATGAACATATTGATGACTTAAATAATTCAATAATTAAAACGGCTAACTCATTTAAAATAATCAGACGACGGGTACATGAGGAAAATAAAAAATTACTATACTATGCATACGTTTACTCCAAAATCCAGTATGGTATAGAGGTGTATGGGAGAGCCAAATCATCAACCCTAAAAAGATACAGACACACAAACAAAACAGAGCCTTGAAAATACTGTATAGCAAAGACTATCTCACCCCAACTAAATCACTTGATAAAGACCTGGACTTACTTATGGTAACTGACATTTATAAAATATACATTGCCAAATTTGTTTACAAGCAAAAGAATGGCCTCCTCCCTGAAATATTTGATAATCTCTTCAAAGAAAACAATCAGGTCCATTCCATAAGACACGACAGATAAATAACATACATCACAAACACACTAGAAACAAATATGGCAAAATAACAACTGAAAACCAAGGAACCAATATCTGGAACTCAATACCAGTAGAGATTAGAAACCTTCAAACTTTGAAAAACTTCTGTAAAAAACTAAAGATAAGCTATCTCAATGCATACTAAATCGATTACCAGTAAAGAATATATATAATACCCCTATTAACATACATGCAAAATAACTACTGATACTGCATGTAAGTACAATATCCATATAATATTCCTATCATTACTTTGTTTCTTACTAACTGTGAAGAGACGCATCAGTAGCTCATCATAATCATTAGTTAAAAATGTAGCTTAGGTTTAATAGTTTTTAGTTATCATCACTTATTCATTCACATCATGGAGACCAGCTAGATAAGCATCGCTTTTCTGGGATCCTTTCTGTCTGTAAGGAATTTGTATGCATTTATTGTATCACCTCAATTTATTGTAAACATACCTTGCAGAGAGTTAAAATAAAAGAATTGAATTGACTGCCACCTGTGAGTGGCTCATGGCTGCATGATACCAGCTACGCCTGGTCACTACCATTGCCGCTCCCGCTCAGCAGGACGGATTTTAAATATATATATATATATATATATATATATATATATATATATATATATAAGATTAAAAGTGTTGCATGGTCCATACCATTTGACTTGATTATGTCAAATTTGAGCAACGTCTATTTTGCTAACTAAAGCATAGGTCACAAATGCTACGATCGCGGTACGGTGCTGCGGTTTGCGATGTGTATTGCGGTATATGCAAATCTTACTGCGTTGCGGTATGCGGTTTATCGATTCACAAATCGTACGGTCACCGCAAGGCGCATTGCGGTTTGTGTTTAACTTTATGCATGTATTTAATATATAAAAACGTCATAACTTTCTTAATATTCATCACACAAACATGAATCTTGTACCACATCGATAGTCATTTCACAAACCTTTCATTGACGCCAACAAAGGTGACCGTACAGTCATTGCAGCGGGATTGCGGCCTGCGGCATTGCGATTTTTCAAAGTTAAGATAACTTTGACTTAAAATAACTGCAATGGCTTGCGCCAAGCAAAATACCGTATGGTCACCATACGGCGACCGCAACCCACCGTGCGTGTACATGCGTTAGGGCGTGCTTGCGGCGACCATAAGTCGCCACATCGGCCAGACCGTACGGCGACCGCACGGTGGTTTACGGTCGCCGTACAGTGACCGTACGGTTTTTTGCTCGCCGCAAACGGTTGCGGTTATTGTAAGTCGAAGTTATCTTAACTTTGGAAAATCGATACTCCGCAGGCCGGAATCCTGCCGGAATCCTCCCATTTTCTTAATGTTAACAGAATAATATGTTTGTATAGAAATTGTGAATACAAAAATGTCTTAAAATGTCTTATCTGTGGTTTTGCGGTGACACAAATAAATATATAAGGCGCCGTACGGTGACCTATGCCTTGCGATGACCGTACAATTTGTGAATGGATAAACCGCACACCGTAACGCAGTAATATTTGCATAAACTGCAAGTCACACCGCAGACCGTAGGACTGTACGGCGACCGCAGCATTTGTGACCTAGGCATAGGCCTAATAGTTGAAACATGAATCCATATAGATTAGGATGTAGGCTGATCCTATGGAGTGGTAGTACACCCTTAGCAATATGCTCGAATACTATATCCGACATGAATGGTTATGTAGAGAAACGCAAATGATTTCTTTCCATTTGAGAAAGTATAGGTTATAATATGAATAAGCAATGCTTAGGACCTCCCCCCCCCCCACACACACACACATTTTGCGTATTTGTTTCCGCTGGTGTTCAAGTACGATGTACTGAATTTACTAATTCGGTTTTTAACAACATAAGAAATTTGTTGGTAATAGATTAAAAGAAGCATATATCATTCCACGTAAGAATGTTTTAATAGACTAGTTCATAATTCCGACTTAGCTTGGTTCCCCGCCACAAACGAGCAGTTCTTAAGGTGCTGTCACACTACGACGCATTGCCTCAATGTGTGCCAACGTATGTGATTTTGGACTAACACGTCGGCATACATCATCATAATTTACGTATATGTCGGGCATACGTCATATACATTCTGGACACGTTGGTATACGTCGCCGCACATCGAGGCTCCGAAAAAAATGTGTGCCTGCTCAAAATTTGCAATGTGTGGCAATGTGTGGCTCGTATGTTGAACATATGCTACGTGTACGTTGGGAATACGTTGGCATACTTTGGGAATACGTTAGGGATATGTTGGCTTACATTGCTGCAGGTTACCTATACATACAGCCGGTGGGAATGTGCAGTCCGTGTACAGCATACTGCCAACGGATGCATTACATACTCCTAACGTAATTCAAACATATGCCTGCCGTATCTCCAGCGTATTTAACGTATACGCCATACTTCTAGCGATGGAGTAACATATGTAACGTTGGTCAGTGTTCCGTGAGCATATCCGAGCATTTTGCAAACATTCTGTGAATGTTTTGCGAGGCACATGAACGCTCTCATATGCTAGCAATACGTCAGACATACATTCTGCATACAATACGTACGTTGTGTGTACATTGTGTATACGCCCATTTTTAACCCCCCGCCGCTGGTCTGGCAAATTTTCGAATGTTGAGCACGTGCTGATGCCGTATGTGGTAGTGTGACAGCACCTTTAGCCTTGGCATAAAGCATGATGTCATCGGGACCAGTGTAGGTGTTCCTCTGTGCATGCTCTGCTGTGGGTCAGTCAAGGCGCTAATCCCAATTTACGGTTATATTGTGCAATAACTATGTACTTTTGATTTATAAATATAGCTTACAGAAACCTGGTGAAGTAAGACCATAAAGAGTTGACATGTATATAATCATTATAATATAATGTTTTTCGGCCTTAAAAAATGAATTTCTTACCTGAAAAGGCCTTTAAAAAGGCCTTAAATTTGGTTGCGGAATAGTTGTATGAACCTTGTTATGTTTCGGGGTGTAGATGGTCATAGTTATTGTTGGATCAGTAATATGGTTCCTTTGCAGCATCCTGTGGCTTCTGGTAGTCTCAGTAGGTGCAGGCCTGGTGTCGTATATGACAGCGCTCAACATCCAAAAGTTAACTGTCGACTTCCCTGTCACCGTCAATGTCAGAGTCAACTTTAAGGACCATCTCAACTTTCCAGCTGTCACACTCTGTAACCAGAATTCAATCAGGTCAGTAAATCTATTTCCCTTAAATCAGAGAAAGGACTTAAAGTTGCATAGTCCGATGGCTTTGAGTTTCAGTCATTTCCTAAGATATCTATTTGAAATTGATCGTTATAATCTATCTTACTTTTAGTTTGAAGACACTTTTATTTTAAATGTTTTGCTGGTTATAGATTGACCGAGGCGTTCAAGACGGGAACATATGACGATCTCCTGGAGAACTTTGACCCCGGTGCAGCTGAAGGTAAGACCATGGGCAGCAACGCGCTCATGGAGAACAGCCTCCGAAACAACTAGAGTCAGATACAAGTGGACATAGTCAGTGTGGGCCGCACGTTAGGCCGTGTATCTATAGACTGTTCCTTGTGGTGTGTTCCCTTGTTCTGTGTTCGCTTGTGACCTTGTGGTGCACCACACGGACAATGCACCTGTGTTTTGCGTAAGCTGTGTATCCACAAACTGTCCCCTTGTGGCGCGTTCCCTTGTTCCGTGTGCCTTGTGACTGGGAACATAGAGAATGAACATGTTCATTGTCTCTGTGGCGCGTCACAAGGTCACAAGCGCCACAAGGGAACAGGCTATGGATACACGGCCTTATGCCTCAGTCACACTACTGCTTACAACCACTTTGCGACCACAAAAAAGAGGTGGTCGGAAAAAGGTCTCAAAGTGATGCTCAGTGGTCGGCGACCTCCTAGCGACCATTTTTCTCAGAAGGAGGTTGCAGCTACTGCACTAAAAACCTCCTTGCATACAAAATGGTTGGGGACTATTGCTTTGGTCGCAAGGAGGTCGGCAGGAGGTAGGTCATCTGGTTAAAAAATAAATGGTGGCAAAGTGGTTGTAAGCGATTGCAAGTTGTAGTGTGACTGGCCCTATAGGAGGTGGAAGTCCCATTCACTTTGTACTATGAGATGGGTCCATCCGGGTATCCCGAGGGACTGACCTATCCAACCATTACCTGTTTGACACTTGCTATCCGGACCGCACTTTGTCCACACCTCTCTCTGCTCCTCTCCCCTGCGCCTCTCCCTTGTACCTTGCTCCTCCTTGATTATATCTGAAAAGAGTTCCAGGAGGGGGAGTTGGCCAGCATTTCACTTTCTACTCTTACTCTGTCTGTGTCTTTGGCTCGCCGGATGGTCACCATAGCGCAAAGAGACATGGCCCTTTCACTCAACTCTCCTCATTTCTCTTTCCTCTACTCTACCCTCTTTTTTTTTCCCTCACGGGCTTACTTCTCCTCCTGATCAAGGGAGTTGTTTGCTTGGTTGGGGCCCTTTTACCTTTTCGCTCATGCATTGCTCTTGTTGCTGGAACCTGCCTTTACCCGCCTTTACCCATCCCTTCCTCCTGAACCCCTGCTGCTGCTGGATGCGAATGCACTGCTACCGCTGGGCCGGAGTGATCCCAAGCCACCCCAATGACTGTTTGTTAATCGTTGCAAAGAGATCCCCGCTTCTACAACCGTCCCACCTGAAGTTGAATCTTCAACCAAACATTGAACTAATTTATCGGTGCCTTTCTATATTGCTGCAGTGCTGCAGCTGGTAACCATTGTAAGGTTACAAACCCCCCAATAGAGGGTACCTGTTTGACTCTTACTTTTGCAGCTTTAATTTTACGACATCGAAACATCAATATGACTCCCCAATCCACACTTGAAGCTGCATAGTCTGATAAAAGCCTCAAACTTTCAAAACTAAGATAATTATCTAGTTTTAATCTGACATATTTACCTTAGATAATGATTCACTAATTAACCATTTGTTGGCAGATAGAAAGGAATACTGAGTCAAGTTAATAGAATAGGTTATTGATAGGGCCTATGGTGTCAGAATTTTGGCATGCTTGCCAAAAAGAATTTTACATGTTTGAACTTCAAATATTTCCAAAGTTAGCCATTTCAAATTCAAACTATGTCAAACTAAAGTAATTAGAAACACAAACACAGCAAATATAATAGTTATGGCTTTTTATTACAATTTTAGTTCTTTCATCAGTATAGTCTCTCGGGTAGTTATGTGATGTCGATGAGGCTTAGGCACGCTTATAACCCTATATCCCCTTCTCATTGTTGGGTGGGTGGGGTGGCAATTTAAGGCAGTTGTTGTCCACGTGGCTCCCGTGTCGAAAGTGAAATATCTAAAGCTAGCAGTCGCTTTTATAGCCGAGATTTTTTGGCCGAAAGGCGGCATAATTTAGTTCAGAAATATGATATAGGTGGAGCCGCAGTCGCCTTGTTTACTGGGCGATCGTGCAGCGGAAGTGCCGAAAACCTGCTGGTCTGCGTTAATGGTATATAGTTCAGGTTAGTTCAGTAAGGAGCTGCTAGTCGGCGACATATGCAGCGGCCTTAGTTACTGATGCTTGGCTGTATTCGCGCGTCCAATTACCTGCGATGCCTTAACATCACTGACAATGTAGATTATAACGATAAACATAATGTATTTATCTCGGAAAACTTTAGAAAGTTAAAACCATCGGACTTTGCAACTTCAATGCCAATAGAAAGAGGCCTTTCACGTGAGGTTATTTTTGTTCGATGGACCGAAGGTTATCTGTGATGCATTAGTAAAATGGGCCAGGGTCCTTGGTTAGTAGGATGTACCTGGCACAATGGGTTCGCATGCATATGCCATCCGTCACCTTCGGTTTAATGAACCGACCACCTCCATAAATGGACCATTTAAAGTCGGTCCCATGGTCGGTCGATCTAGAGAGGTTTTATTGTAGTTTGGTGTTTAAAGGGACCAGCTATAGCTCGCTGGGACACTGCGCGTACTCCGACAAATGCTCTCCAAGCACAACTTTGTTTAGTTTTTATGTTTAAATGAACCAAGTATGTGTGGGGAGAGTAGGGGACCCACTTCACCACCAGAAGTGGGTCAGTTCTGAGGCTGGGAATAGCTGGCAGCTGTTGTTTTAAAAATGGCTGGGTGAGTGGAGATAAGGGAGAGTAAAACTGGGGTATTTTCAATCTTCTTTAGAGTAGTTCAATCAGGAAATATATTTGTGTAATGTAAAATATATGTTAGTACAATTACATTGCATAATTCAATGAGAAACAGATATAGATGGAAAAACATTTTGTTGTTGATGAATGTAAAAAAGGTTCTGCTGTGGATGGGGTTTGAACCCACATCACCAAACAACTTCAGATTACAAGTCCAACACTCTAACCACTAGGCCACAGAGACCACACATAATTAGTAGTCTCACTTCAGGCTATTTGTGTATAGGACGTCACATATAAAAGGTATGTATGTATGTATGTATGTATGTATGTATGTATGTATGTATGTATGTATGTATGTATGTATGTATGTATGTATGTATGTATGTATGTATGTATGTATGTATGTATGTATGTATGTATGTATGTATGTATGTATGTATGTATGTATGTATGTATGTATGTGTGTATGTATGTATGTATGTATGTATGTATGTATGCATGCATGCATGCATGATTGCATGCATGCATGTATGTACGTAGGTAGGTAGGTAGGTAGGTAGGTATGTACATATGTATGCACGCACGCACATGTGTTCGAGTTAGAGCGTCCGTCTCGCGTGTTGGTAGATCGTGGGGTTGTGAGTTTGAATCCTGGTCGAGTCAAACCAATGACTTTAATATTGATACTTGTTGCTTCCTAGTCTGGCGCTTGGCATTATTAGGATAGGACAAGGACTGGTTGGCTCAGTGTCAGGATAATGTGACTGAGTGGGATATCAGGTCATGGTGCTGATGGCCTGGTATTCCAGTGGGGCAGCACGATAAAGTTGCCATGAGTGCGCACTGTCACAAGTCGGTACCTGTCCTGATATGACCTTAGATGTTGCTAGCACGCACACACACACACACGTTCGTGCGTGCGTACATAGGTACGTACGTACGTACGTACGTACGTACGTACGTACGTACGTACGTACGTACGTACGTACGTACGTACCTGCCTGCCTGCCTGCCTGCCTGCGTATGCACGCACATACATGCACGCATG
This sequence comes from Branchipolynoe longqiensis, assembly GCA_030323885.1. NCBI lineage: Eukaryota > Metazoa > Annelida > Polychaeta > Phyllodocida > Polynoidae > Branchipolynoe > Branchipolynoe longqiensis. The sequence continues at coordinate 36,899,312 of CM059201.1, read as the reverse complement.
CATACATACATACATACATACATACATACATACATACATACATACATACATACATACATACATACATACATACATACATACATACATACATACATACATACATACATACATACATACATACATACATACATACATACATACATACATACATACATACCTTTTATATGTGACGTCCTATACACAAATAGCCTGAAGTGAGACTACTAATTATGTGTGGTCTCTGTGGCCTAGTGGTTAGAGTGTTGGACTTGTAATCTGAAATTGTTTGGTGGTGTGGGTTCAAACCCCATCCACAGCAGAACCTTTTTTACATTCATCAACAAAAAAACGTTTTTCATCTATATCTGTTTCTCATCGAATTTTGCAATGTAATTTTACTAACATATATTTTATATTATGCAAATATATTTCCTCATTGCACTACTCTAAAGAAGATTGAAAATACCTCAGTATTACCCTCCCTTCTCTCCACTCAACCAGCCAATGGCACAACAATCTAGGTCACTCTCCTGCACACCACCAAGTGGAAAAGTTCAGTACTAAGCATGTACCACCCCTGTGGCACACATCTGAACTATTCTGAGTTCGTTTGTTTTCCCGGCGACGAATATCTCCTCCCTTTAAATGTGGCTTAATTGGAATCTTCCATAGATGGTCTCAACGGCGATACCTATTTGTACATCCCTATGTGCGTTGACCCTCAAACGGTCCTGAACCATTCCAACTGGGCCTACACCTACTACAATGTCACCACCATCGGCTGTCAGCATCTGTGCTCGCGGTATGTATCTACAGTTCTAAACCCAGATGGTTACGTGGCCGCCACCCTATCAGTGTTGCCAACTCCCACAAAATTCCCATGAGAATTCCCTTATACTGTCCCCACTGATCTAAATTAGTCCAAAACCGCCATTCGGCATTGTTGCTTTTTCCTTTAAAATCCAAACAAAAATAGTCTTGAATTCCTATCAAAACAGCTTTGAAAAGCCTTAAAATAGCCTTGAATTCCATATCTTCACATGTGTACGGACCCTGTAAATTGGTAACCAAATATCACTCATTCAGGATCCACACTGATGTGTGCAGTTCGCTTGTGTACTCGAGGCAGAGCATGGAGTGTGTCCTCCTGTCGGCCACCCTGGAGGACCAACGCGCCAACTCCTCCTGTGATGGGGAGGACTCGCCCTCACAGGTCGCCTGGTATCGGCGCCGCAGAAGCTTGGGTATGGCTCTTTGATCATGCGTGTTGCTAGTTCCGCTGCGCCCTCAGGAAGTACTGAAGTTTCGACTGAGCATGCTGGGACCGGACGCACTGGCCGAATTGGTAGAGCGCAGGCCTCCCGTGCGGGATATCCGGAGTTCGATTCCCAGTCGAGTCAAATCAATGACTTACAAAATTGATACTTGGCACTTCATAGCCTGGTGCTCTGCATTAATAGGATAGGCCAGGGACTGGTTAGCTCAGTGTCAGGATAATGTGCTTGAGTGGGATATCGGGTCATAATGGGGCAGCACTATGAAGTCGCCATGAGTCGCATTGTCACAAGTCAATACCCGTCCTGATGTGACGTTAGATGTTGCCAGGACGTAAAATTCCAACTACCAACCAACCGAGCACACTGGGTCGCAGCTTCAGCTCAGAAAATAGAATGTAGGGGGGGGGGGGGGGGTACTGAATAAACATACACATACACATTCGTGAAGTGTCTTTTTACTTTTTTTATATAAATTTTTGTATTTATCACTACATTAGCTGATTAAGCAGGGCAAAGTTCAATCCCAGACAATAGACTAGTTCGTAATTCCAGCCACGCGGTGCATTGTCGGATGTGTGGCAGCAAAACAAATCCACACCAAGCACATGGCACATGTTGAAACAGTGAGTGCATCAATGAAATCTGTTAGGTTCAGGTCATTTGAATTATGTTTGAAACATAGAATACTGTCGTGGGTGTGATGAAAATGGGAAATATTGCACCTAGAGTGGGATTTGTACCCACATCTCTTTGCATTCTGGGCCAGTGTGCTAACCATTACACCACCTAGGCTCCCTGATATCAACACACTACCCACGCCTACCTGTCTATATGGTTACTTGCCTGAGAGGTCAGTGCAGACTACTACACTCATCCCCCTGGAATTGTAAGTCTTGTAGTGCTTACAATTACATACATACAGGCAATGCACTAACACAAACATACACATTGTAGGTTCAACAACCATACAGCACATAGCTTGTACAGGATCCTAGTCATGGCACCAGTGTCATGGGGGTGATGAAAATGGGAAATATTGCGCCTAGAGTGGGATTCAAACTCACATCTCTTTGCATTCTGGGCCAGTGTGCTAACCATTACACCACCTAGGCTCCCTGATATCACCACACTACCCACACCTACCTGTCTATGTGGTTACTTGCCTGAGAGGTCATTGCAGACTACTACAATACCAACTAAAAAAATATATATAATAAATTAAGATGCTAATCTGTTATTAGCATTGCATTTAAATCAATGTAATCAGCATGTCTTATGCCATCTGCATTTAGATCTAGACAAATCTGGTCATTCAGACTAGTGTTAGAACTATAGCCAGTCAGCTTTACTTATTTTATTCATGTTTTTATTTATATTCTATGGTTAATAACATATGTAGAGCTAGGAAATGGTAGGGTTAATCAGACATTGGTTATATATTTCTTTGAAACAAGCTTCTGTTGACACATTTGATATTTTAATATTTAGAACATGAATTAAAAATGGTGATGTAAATATCAGCCTATTAAGTGATAGTTTTGTGGGGAATTGTATGCTTCTAAGCTCAAAATGCTAAATTATAGATAGTTGTGTCTTAAATATATTCATTAAATTGTCCATGTTGCCGGAAACATGCATAATTCACAAACCCTGACTACGGGCCTGATATGAGTAGCACCATAGATACCGTTCGTAGCGCGCGTTGCTACGTAAAAAATTAACTTCCGGTAGTAGATTCAAGGCTTGTCCAGTACTTACCTGGCCACCGTCGTCGACGGATCACCTGAGCAAATTTACAAAGTTCTTTGATATTGTCGAATATGCCGAAACACAGCAAGGTGAAAAGTGTGGTGGGAAGGTATTCTAAGGCGCTGTTGGATTCAATGGATCGATCGGGAGCTTCCAGTGGCAATTCTGTAGATTGCAATACATTGGGAAGGAGGATCTCGTCATCTCGTCTCGACATTGTCGAACTGGATGGCCATATGGCAAGGACATCGCCAGTACCATCTACATCTCGCAGGAGGAGTCTATCACTGGAGGATATTGCGACGCTCCTTGACGAGAAATTGGCTACATCACAGGCACCTCTTTTGGCATGGCTACACGATTTGGAGTGTGTACAAGATGGCGGTGCTGGGTCTGTTATAGCTCCACCGCCGAACATGCCGGAAATGTACCCGGATGACGTCAGAGGAATGGATGTAGCATCCGTAGTCAACACGACGGTTGAATGTACACCGGTTCGCACGAGTGCTTCGTGTAATCCGAGGTCCAATCATCATACGACGAAAGGTAATGTGCATGTCGTTTCTAATAAAGTCGCCGTAAAAAGGCATGCTGATGATGAACAGTTTAATGATAGTGATCAGGGGAGTGATGACTCAATGATGAGTGAGTTGATTAGGCTTACCCGTAAGCGTGCCAGACACTCTAGAAAACTCAAGTTACTGCCCCATAAGTATGTGATCAGACATGAAAAAAAGGGGAAAGTCGGTCAGGGGGAATCCACGTGGTTCGAGTATTTAAGTGCCATGCGCCGTATGGTGAGGCGTGGAGATGTGCCCCCTGGCTGGGACGTACATATCGATAATCACATCGAGTCAATTCTAGAGATGGCTCAGAATTACTCCTGGATAACCTGTCTCACATACAGCGAGAAAGTCTTTAACATGATCGCCGATAAACGGCTGCCAGCAGGCTGGGAGGATGAAGGCAAAATAGTGGAAATAAGGCGAGATGTGTGTGGACTAGGGAAACGTATTGAGACTCATTCAGTTAAGCATGTAGGTGGTGGGTCTTCATTCTCGGAATTTAGAAAGGGTGTGGATGCACGACCGTGCGTCATTTGGAATAAAGGTGGATCATGTGGATTTGAAGAAGATCATGGGGAAGGTGCAAATCGTTTTTGTCCACATTTGTGCTTATTGCGCATACAAACTTAGGCGCAAACACGCCCATAAAGAAACGGAATGCCGTTCCAAAATTCGTGCATCCGAGTTGCCTAGTGACGCAGTCGGTAACCGTGTGTCGAGTTTTTAAATTGCAGTGGGCTGGGCGCTGCGATTCCGTGTGAGAAAGTGCGTACACCGTCGGCAGGGATATGTAAGTACATCCACAGATCGTCAGATGGCGACACCTTCCATGATTCTTCACATTCTTCAAATCGCCCGGGTGGCCAGTGCATTAATCAGGTCGGTGCGGTTGGTTCGCCGGTGCCATGTCGGCCATCTGTGTTACTGTTGTCACCTCCCCACCCCCGTTCCAACGTTAGTTCTGAAGCAAAAGTGAAATTACGTTGTCAGACCCTGCCCGGTAAAAGTAATGACGCTGATTTGACAGCCCCTTTTGCCCCAATTTCCAGAAATAATAGTGTTGTTACGGTCCAATTTGATAAAAGACGACATATGCCATCTAGCGGTTTAAATAAGAAATGGGAGTTCCTTAATTCGTCAAGGAAGGGCGCCACGGGAATGATTATTGGTAGGTCAAAAATACCATATCGTGGATCTTACTCTGATCCATATCGTAGGTACGGTGGATCCCTTCACTGGTTTAATCATAAATACAAGTCCCTTAACGGTAATATTCAGGATGTCGGAACGAGTGGGGGGCGGTGTGCGGTGCCATTTGGTACGGTGTCACAACGGACACCCACGGCACTGGATTTGCCTCTGCCCGGGATCGTACCACGTCGTAGCCATGGCGACGCGGATGCTTTCCACTGGCCGTCTCGCCTACAACCGGCACCGCTGCATGTGTCTGATGCTCTGCATACTGGCTACGTGCCTGACTCTGACTGTGATGTAATTGCTGTGGTTGATCGAGCTGCCCCACGTGGAGCTAATCAACCCTTTTTTCTTAGTGACTCTGACACTGCTGTGTTGCCTAGTATCGGCCCCGCCGCTGATTTAATTAATATTTCCCCTGTCAAAACCCATCAGCTGTCGGTAAGCTCTCAGCCTTGCTCTGATGTTAATGTTAAAGCTGGGAGCTCTGTTTCTTCTGTTCGAGACTCTGATGGGAGGTGGCTTGCTATTAGTCCTTCGGATGAAACCAATCCGCTCTATAATAGACTGAATGATGACAATAGCTGTTCTGAGACTGCTAGGGGATCCATGATGGATCCCACTCCCTGTATAGTTACTAATAGGGAAAATGACACTGGTATAGTCTGCCCCGTTAAGTTGTTAATGTCACCTGTTAGTTTGGTTGCCCCAGTTGATGTTACCAGTGTTGTTAAGAATCCGTTGGAGTTGGAATGCCAGTTTGATTCAATTGATTGTGATGGTTCAGACATGGTTGATAACTTTAATATTACTGAATTTACAAGTATGGGTAATAAACCGTTCAGTGATCCTTCACCTCTCGAATACAAGTTACATGTTTTAAAATATTGGCCTACTTTGTCACCAGCAATAGTTGTAAATGGGCTAGATGATCCCCCGCTTTTCAAAAGATATGCATTTATTTATAATCAGGTACGGACTTCCGGTCTACCGAATTATCTATCGGCCAGGCTACCGGTTCCTTCGGGGTTGATCATTAGGAACTGGAGACGCTTGTTAGCTGATTATAGGGATGCCAATCTAGTAAATTTTGTAGAGTTTGGCTGGCCAGCTAACTTTACTGGTAAGGGTATTCCGACTTCAACAAATGTTAACCATGCCCACTCAAAGGAAGACCTTTTTTGGATTGACAAGTACGTTGCAACTGAATTGACCCACGGCGCATTGCTGGGACCATTCGAACACCCCCCCTTTTGTCCATGGGCACAGGTTAGTCCAATTATCACCCGCCCCAAAAAAGGTACTGATGAGCGCAGAATTATAGTTGATCTTAGTTTTCCTAAGGGGTGTAGTGTTAACTCGGGTATCAATAAAGGGTTTTATCAGGGTGAACCGTACAAATATAATCTCTCGACTATTATGTTGCTGGCGAAACAGGTGACCAAATTAGGATCCGGCTGCTATATGTGGTCTATTGACCTGGCGAGGGCATACAGGCAATTAAGGACCTGCCCTTTAAGTGTGCCTTTATTCGGTATTAAAGTAGATGGGAAATTGTACTTTGACATAGCTCCGCCCTTTGGCTGCAGAACTTCCAGCATGGCCTGCGCACGGACTTCGGCCGCCGTAGTGCATTTGATGACCAAGATGGGTTTCTTTGCGCTATGTTTTTTTAGACGATTTTGTGGGGGTAGAAAATTCTTTCGACAAAGCACACCAGGCGTATTCATATATTTTACGGTTGACTAAGGTTCTAGGCTTACAGCTTTCTATTAAAAAATGTGTTCCACCCACCCGTAAATTAATTTGGCTAGGTTATGAGATAGATTCCAAAACACTGGTGATCCGTATCCCAAATAAAAAATTATTGGACATTTTGTTAGAGTGCCATAAATGGGTTGTTGGCCGGTTAGTTACTAGGAAGAACGTTCAGCGACTGGTCGGACGACTGCAGTTCATTTCTAAATGTGTGACTCCGGCCCGTATTTTTATGAATAGAATTTTGGAATTCTTGAGGGGGACACCATTCATAGGTAAGGTGCTAGTCACACAAGGCCTGGTTAGAGATGTTGCTTGGTTCCTGCGGTTCGCAGAAGGTCATAATAGGCTTGTTTTGCTTCGCCATGCTCCTGTTCAAAAGTGGGTGATCGAGTGTGATTCGTCATTGCTTGGCGGGGGTGCGTTCAGTTCAACTCATTATTATGCTAACAAATACGCACCCGACTTTCTTAAAAACGGATTTCATATTGCTCAATTAGAGGCAATTAATTTGGTTGTGGCACTCAAATACTTATCTCCTGTTAACCCCCATCTATATCAGATTATCATTAATACCGATAATTCTGCTTCCCAACAGGTACTGTCCTCTGGCACCGGTAAGGACCCGGTCTTGTGCGCCTGTGCCCGGGAAATATGGAGGTTCGCCGCCGCATTCACCTGCACGGTACAGGTGATACACAAGTCGGGTAAGGACCTGGTACTAGCGGATGCCCTTAGTAGGTTGTATTCTGATGTTAAATGTAAACGTGTGGCCGACGAGTTATGCCGAAAAAATTTGTTGACCGAGATCAATGTCTCCCATGATGGCCATGTTTTAGACTTATCTTTGTGATCTCTCTGCCAGTTGATAATTTAAGTTTTGTTTGCGTTTATCAACTTGCAGGAGATAAGCGTGCGCTTGTGGATCGGCTAAGTGTCTACTTTTCGGCGGGATTATCGACTGGGACCTGGCATAATAAAAGGGTGCAGTTCGGGGAGTATCTTGGGTTTTGCAAAAAGGTTGGAGATAACCCCAAACGCCCCAAAATAAAGACGGTAATGTCATATACCTTACACCTAAATGATAAATTAAACACAGAAGGCGCAGTAAGAAACTACATGAGTGGGGCACGGACATGGGTAAGGCTATTTAATGGTAACACGGAAGCGTTCGACTGCTATGCACTATCACTTAAAGCTGGAATATATAAGTTGAAAGAAAATACTGTAAGGAGGGCGTTTCCCTTGAAAATTAAACATATTAAAATGATGATTTTAAAATTCAGAAAGATTGGAGATGATGGACTGGTGTTAATTGCTGCCTTACTAATAGGTTACTTGTGTTTGCTAAGACAGTCTAATTTGTTCTATTCCGAGGTAACGGAGGTAACGGGAGGTGACGGTCACATGCTGCTCGTTAGGGACATCGAGGCACATAACACACACCTGACGATCAAAGTCAGGTCCACCAAAACTACGCACAAGCCTGAGGACGTCTACAGCATCGATATACCGGCCGGGTCGAACCACGCCTTCTGCCCAGTGTACGCATGGTCCAAGTACACCGACCTGAAGGAAACACATGAGGGCGCCCCAGCTTTCATGCTTCGCGACGGGCATCCCCTGACGGCGTCAATCTTCAGCAAGTGCATGCAATCGGCGCTGAAAGCGTGTCGACTCCCTTGGTGGCCGCTAGTGACTTGCCACAGTCTTCGGCGCGGGGGAGCTCAGGCATATGCAAGTGTGGGCATGCCCCTTGAGTCCATAAAAACTGTCGGTAGATGGAAGTCTAACAGCGTGTTCAACTACGTGAATAAAAATGTTGTGTAGGGAGGAACCATTATCTCTCGTGTTCCAATTTGGCTGAGAGATTATGGCTCCTATCTCCTTGTTATAAAAGTGCTGAATGAAATGAGTGGCGAATGTGTGTGTGTGTGCCAGATGTGAGCTGAACGTGTGACCGTGACCTGCCCGAGCTGCTGCCTCATGTCTTCTGTCAAGTTGCCTCAAGTGAAATCACAGAGTATCTGATAATCTGTAGCATAATGCATCATATGTCATATGATAGTACAGTCATAGGCGCGACCTGCATTTAAGCACTGAAATAATGAATGATTAATTGCTATCTAATAGATGATCTGCATATAAGTAATGACCCGATTAATTTCTATCTAATAGATGACCTGCATATAAGTAAAGACATAAAAGAAGTGATAAAGACACACTACCTGATGATGATAGAATAATTGTAGCTAAATAGTCCAATTGTATTATTGGAAATAGCTAACATAACATGTTCCCAAAGGCGTAGGCAACAAGGCTGTTGTAAAATTTATTATGCCTGAGTAATAAATTTATTAGCCCATAAAATGAATTATCTGTGTCTGGTTTTGAATTATTATATTGCATGCATGTTTCCATGTTTATGCCAAATCGTTCTGTATTTCTATTAATTTTGAATAAAATCTCAGTTTTGGACTACGCGTATCGGCAAACTCAATGGCTCGGCGCTTTTGTTTTGCTGCCAACACCTTTTCAGGGCATGCGCAGTCGGAATGACAAACTAGTCTATTGGTTTTCCTCATCTCACTGCTCCTTGCCCTATCCTAATAAGGTCTCTAATGTAAAATTTTGCTAGGACAGTTTCATTGCTACGCATTACTACAAACTGATTTTACTGCTACACATTACGACCAATCCCTCAGACTCGATTAGGATGTAAATAACCTAACAAGATACAAATTATGAAGTCACATTCAGTCACTATGTATGAGTATCTCACTCAGTCACATTATCTTGAAAGTGAACAAACCAACCCTTGTCCTATCCTAGTAATTCCAAGCACCAGACAAGCAATGTAGTCTTTAAAAAAAGTTCATTATGATTTAAATCTTCTTTTGCTTTTGCAAATCATGACATCTTTCACATGAATCACATGCACATTGAAACAATTTACAAATTTCCGCAGATAAAGCCAGGTTGACTTGTGACTTTGAGCTAAATGAAGAGTGTCCACTGACGGCCGTTGGGACATCAGATGCCCAACAGAACATAGAGAAGTGGCGGGAAGTTAAGGCTGCCAAGTACACCCCCGGCGTGGACCACAGCACCGGATCAGGTAGCACTATTATCACACGCACAGTGACTAGTTTCCACAGTAACAGGCTCTATTAAATTGCCTCGGTGTTCCCTTCTATGTGGCAACCAATTGTAAAATATTCCGATGTTCGGCATAGGGGGGAATGCAAATGTTCTATTACTGATCAGTGTACGTGACCAGGTGCATGTATGTATATATATATATGTAAGAGCTGGTGGTGCCTCAGTGGGATGTAAATAGACATAGTGGTGCTAGCAGGTCTGGGTGTGGGGGCACCCAGGGCCTACCCCCTTTGCTGGGATAGTGATCACCACACTCAAGGGTCAAGGTTGGTGGTGGTCATGGGGCCTACAGCTTGGTGGTGGTGGGCAGACCACTGGTAGCCATGGGGACCAGAAATGCTGGATCCCTATTGGTAGGGTCAAGAATGCTTGTTTCCCATTGGGGTAAAGGGGTGGGGTGATACTCTACAATGAACCCATGTAACCATATAAATAATAAACCAGAGGGCTTGACTCTCTCTTCTTCTTTACACTTTATGCTCTTCCTTTCTCTTTGGCTGTATTGATTCCACTATAGCCTGCCTACACAGCCACAGATTCCAGCCTTAGCCTTTACTGATTTCTTATGTTAGATACTTGTACATAACGTATAAAATGACATTTTGATTCTATTTCTGCCTTTATTTCCACTCAAAACGACTTATTTTTGGTTAAATCGGAGAGTTTTGCTGGTTTCTACAAGAAAGTAGTCTGTGAAACTAGGTCATCGATTCACACCGCTTAAGCCTTGTTTTCCCATAGAGCTGAGATCCACAATGTTAAATCTATGGAGACCTGTCGAGCAACCATGCGTCTACCATCGACGTCATTGGATTTCTCCGACTTTGACAGCCAGAAAGACAAAATGGGTGGGCCAAGTGTATCGATGTGGAACTAAATGGTAGTAACGCCAAATCCGATTTGTACCAATATAAGGCGAATGCTGTTAGACAGAACACTAACCTCTAGAGTGTCACAAGGACCTCTGAAGTGTCCCAGAGTTGGAAAAAGGTCGGATTAGACTAAAAAATGGTCACAAATTGTTTGTGTGCATCTTTTGACATCATATTGAATGCCAGAAATGAGTTATATTCTTCGTAAGTGGCCGAAAACGGTGATTATAAAATTTGATAAGTCCACCAGTATAAGTTAGATATGTAGAATCAAATCTAGATAATTATTTTGGTTTTAAACATTTGATGTTTTCATCGGACTATATACTGCTTTAAGTAATTCATTAAAGACTGGATTGTGTGCAGCAAACATTCCACATGAGATGATAATACTGTAATAGGTTATCTATATATCCCCTTCAGGGGTCATGATGTTGCATTATATATTATTTGTTTATAGGGGGCAGTAGGAAGACAACCATTAATGGCTACACTGCTCCTACAATTTCTATTATTGTCAACTGGTTAATTTATGTTTATGTACTGTATATGGAAATTTTGAATAAAAATGTTGTAAAGCTGCATAGTCTGAAGAAAGCATCAAATTTTCAAAACGAAAATAATTATCTAGGTTTGATTCTACATATCTATCTTAGATACTGGTGCACTTATTAAACATTTATCGCCACACAGAAGGGAATACTGAGGCAATTGAATACAACCTGTTACTGCAGAAGGCTATGGTGTCAGAGTTTTGGCATGCTTGCCAAAATTAATTTAGCATGGTTGCACATACAAATTTAGCCATTTAAAATGAAAATTACTTCAAACTAAAGTACAGTTTATTATAACGACCAATCTAATATAGTTATCTCAGGAAATGACAAAAACTCAAAACCAACGGACTATGTAACTTTAAATGTCTTATGCGGCCACTTTGAGACTAGACTGAGTTCAACATTTTTTGGTGTTTTTTTTGTTCAAGTGTTTTTATTCCTCTGAATAACATGTTGTCAGTGCTAATGCACTGGTCTTCCAGCCCTAATCACAATTGCCTCTACACAGTAAACAAATCTCCAACAATATACAGATAAGCAATTACGCAAAACATCAGTACATGAATGATAGGTAAAGAACAAGATGAGAGAAAAAAGAAACGTATGTGGGGAGGTAACTGTGTTAGACTAGTATGGTAGGCGTTAATAGGGGGTGGGGCATAACTGATTATCTTTCTAGTAGTAACATACTCATTGAAAGGGTGATGGGGGGATGTAGGGTGGGCCTTTGTGATTGAACTTGTGTTCATGGTAATCTCAGGGGCCGTATGCAGGAGTCAGTGTTAGCGTGGCAAAACGGTGTTTGGTGGGAATTCCCGTTTAGCGGCAAAAAATGGTATGCACGAGTCAGTGATAGGCCTAACACCAGAAGCTTAACCTAGGTTAAGCTAAACCAGAAATTTAGCTAGTTTACAACGGTGTAAGGTATCAAATCTATTCAATCGTGTCATATTTAACAAAGTTACATAGTCAAATAGTGAAATTTGATTAAATTAAGCATAAAATCGAAGTGAGATTAACGCTGCCGCCGCAACGGCGGCGATATTAATATTAATATTTTCGAATCGACGAACGTAAGGTAAGCAAATCACCGCCGCCACCGCCGCATCGACGTCGCTTTCATCCGCCAGTATGGAAAGCGACGTCAATGCGGCAGCCGGCGGCAATTTATTAGGCCCAAATCTATTCAATGCTATCATATTTGACAGAATTAAATACGCAATAAGTGAAATTTGATCAATTTAACCCTAAATTCGAACCGATATTAATGCCGCCGCCGCATTGGCGGCGTTATTCATATTGTCGACTCGAGGGATTTCCCAAATCTATAAATAACTTCACGTTTAGCTATAATGAAAGTGTTACGCGCTCCTGCATATGACTTGACACAGTTCCCGACGTCGGTGATAGCTAAACGGTAACAGGCTGTAACACCAAATCCCGCTAACACTGACTCCTGCATACGGGCCCAGGTGGGGCCTATTGAGTTAGTAAGTAGGTTAATATTGATTAATCATGTACCTCAGTAGGATCCAACTAGGATCATTTCCAGGCTCATTTCATTGTAGATGTTTTTTTTTGGCTCTAGTTGGCCACTACAGGTTGAGTTTACAGTGTATGTTTGTTTGTGGGGGCGGGGGGGGGGGGGGAGGGGAAGCGGGGTGACAGGGAAAGGAATGCATTAAAGAGTGATTATGCCTTTATCCTCACAGATACCGGAGCCTTTCTCCAGATTGGTGTCAGTTCAAACCGCCAGAAGTACATAAGCATCAGCAAGACGAAGTTCTACTCCTTCACTGACATGTGTCTCGAGGTGTTCTACGTACAGACTGGTGCTCTCGCTACCGGCCTCACCATCAGCCTGATCAAGGAAGATCTCTCCAGCATCAATGTCTATCACGTGAGAACACTAAGCCTGTCTCCTAATTCTGTGTGCTCCATAATGCAATTATGGGATGGTTGGTGGGTTGCTGGAGTTTCACGTCCTGGCAACATCTAAGGTCATATCAGGATGACTTACAAAATTGATACTTGTCGCCCCCTAGCCTGGTGCTCGGCATTACTAGGAGAGGGCAAGGACTGGCCAGCTCAGTGTCAGGACGACTGAGTAGGATATCAGGGCATGGCGCTGGCAGCCTGGTCTCCCAATGGGGCAGCATTATGAAGTCGCCATGAGTTCGCACTGTCACAAGTCGATACCCGTCCTGATATGACCTTGGATGTTGCCAGGATGTAAAACCCCAACAAGCTTATGACACTGCCACTAACTTGACTAAGACCACGTGGTGAATCAAACGCAATACAAAGCATTACGACAAAAAAAAACGGAAAATAATGCTGCACGTGAGCATACACAGTTAAATGATGCATGCTGATTGGTCGGTTGCAGCCCTGCGAAGTACAGTATTGGTGACTATAATTCGCAGAGCTGCAGCTCTGCGAATAGCCAGTGCGAAACTGGACTGACCTTGACCTTGTTGATGTGTGCCAATGCACTTTTTGTTTCTTTTCCATGTGACATTTGATCATTTTGTTTCTTTCTCCCATGTTTGTCTGCCACTACTGACAATTTGTCTAAAGGTCCATGAAAATTTGTGAAAATGGAAAATCATGACTATATATATTTGTTACGCCGATATGCCCAAACTATTATCAAAATACAAAATAAATCACTGCAGTGATTTATTTTGTATTTAAATTTAATTTGTGGATTTGTATCTTGCCTTTTGATTTTTATATTAAAATGATACATATATTCGTTGTTATTTATTGTGCTTATTTACACTTCACATCTTACACAGTGAATCAACTATGAATATAGCCCCATGTTCCAGGGTACATTAATTTAATAGACGTCTTAAAAACGTCCTGTAATTTTGCACTGAAAGGTACTTGAAAGTCCTGAAATGTTATGTCAAAATGGGTATGAACCCTGTGTATAAAACAACCACTGAACTCTATTAGCATATGTTCTCTAGCCTACCCTCTAAGTATATGCTTCATCTCAACTCAGGTCGATCCAGGCTATAAAGTGTCTGCTACAATCGAAGACCGCACTCTACAGACGTCAAGCTCCAGTAGCTATGGGAGTTCTGGAAGCTATGGAAGTTCTGGAAGCTCCGGAAGCTATGGGAGTTCGGAAAGCTATGGAAGTTCTGGAAGCTCCGGAAGCTATGCAAGTTCTAGTAGTTATAACTATGTGAGCTCTAGTAGCTATTCAAGGCGACGACGCAAACGTGCACCATTTTATGTGACAAGCTACTTCCATCAGACTGGTGCGCAAAGCAAAAACAACAACAACAAAGACAACAGCTCCTACCGCAGTGCCAACGGGGATGGCCGGCAATTGGAATCCAGCGCCAGTGGTAGTGTCAAGAATGACGCCTCCTTCGCCAGGAGTGGTGTTGACAGCGGTGACTTGACAGCGCCCCGTCAGTATTTCCGGAACTATGGGAGAGTTGACAGTGACAGTGACAGTGACACGCAGAGTGGTGAAAGTTATCATCAGCATCACCACCATCATTATTACAGTGGCGCCGCTTACAGGTCTCACGTTGCACATGCCGATTTGCCATCTGCTTCTTGGGAGGATCCCACAGTGCATTCAAGACACAGACGTGAAACTTCCTCCTCCTCCTATTCCTCCTATTCCTCCTATTCCTCCTATACCTCCTATTCCTCCTATTCCTCCTATTCCTCCTCTTACTACAGTGGGAGTGGCTCAATGAGCAGTTCGAGCGAGGCTGAGGAGACCGACAAGGTGGTCGAGAAGAGTGAAGTGGCGGAGTGGAAGCGTGTCTACTTGCCACTCAAGGATGGCGTCTACCAGATCCAGATCCGCGGTGCGCGGCCAGGGTACCTGACTGCCACCAGCGGGCTTGTCTTGGATGACCTGGCCATATGGCCGTGTGAGGAATTCCGTGAGTGTCTGAATTGTTCCTATTTACCTATATAGAGGGAGTGCACGTCACGTCATCACTCAGCGGTTAGCCATCTTGGATTACACTTAATACCACCTATGGCGCCCCCATATGTCATATCCATATGTCATACAAACACACATATACCAAGAACACTACGTCCACCACTGGGCCTCCCTGTTGTCAGGGCTGCCAAAGTATGTGGCGCCACCTAGCGGGTACTGCCTGAACCTGTCTAATTCTTTGACAGAGCATCCAAAGTGTCAACATACTGCTCTTTAGCAAAGATATGAGGCTACAGCCTTTGAGGGAAAACTGCTCAAAACAGTGGCAAATAAACCAACAAATGAGTAAATAAACACAATGTAAGCACTTCCAAGCCTTTCATATCTAATCCAATATGGCCACCGGAAGTTGTCTCGTGACGTCATTACACCCCCTCTCTAGCGAATGGTAGACAGGAAGTGTGAACACCTATTTGTATATATGGATGTGTAATAGATAAAAGATTGAAAACCCTATGTAAAAGTTGGCGAAAATGTGTTTCATTGTTGATAGCCTTCATTTGGCATCCTTGCCTTATGTTGATCAAAATTCAATAACTACCGTCCGATTGTAAATGTTTTCCCACCACATAATACTCTCCAGAGTCTTCATATCACATTATATCAAGGCATAATGACACAAAATCAGTTTGAATCGGTAGAGTTCATGAAGTAAATCTGCCATATTTGAATGAACTGGTTCACCAACTCATTTCCGGTTTGGATGTCAGCCTATGGGGGCATTCGACTGGGCCTCTCTATCCAAATATCAAAATATTTCCGAACAAATTCCTATTCGACTGGGACCAGAAGTGGGTTCATATACCGATGATTCGGATGTGTGTTGTGGCTCCATCCGATCCATCCGTAAATCTTGCGGATAGAAAGGGCCCAGTCGAATGCCCAAGTACAGTAAAACCTTCCTAACCGACCACCTCCACACATCGACCACTCCCTTATATCGATCGCTTTATTTGGGTCCCAACAATACCATTGTAACCATATTCTAACTCCCTAATCTGACCACCTCTCTGAACAACTGCTGAATGGACCACTAAAAGTCGGTCCCAAGGTCGGTCGATTTAGATAGGTCTTACTGTAGGTGTGTGTGTGTGTTTTTAGATTATGATTTTTTATTTTTTAAATAATTGCAAGTGCTCTTTATTTCTGTGTGTTTTTAGATTGTGTGTGTGTGCTGAATTAATTTACCCTTCTCATAACGGATAAGTGTGTTGATACTTCTTTTCACCGCTGGGCAGCACTGGTCCAAATTGATTCAAATCTTTTAAATTTTGTTTTAGTAATTACCTTATTTAATTGTAGGACGGAACTGCAAGCGCTTCCTGGACGGGTCTGACTTCCAGGGAGATATATCCGTGACGTCAACAGGGGCACCTTGCGTCCCCTGGAGCGAGGTTCTGGATGACAGCCTTCACACTTGGATGACCTTCATCTCAAGCAAGACTTCAAACTACTGCAGGTGACTTTCACTCCTTTCTTAACCATTGGTTCACAGCTGGTTCATCAAAGGCTGTGGTATGTGCTGTCATGTCTGTGAGAAAATGCATATTAAAGACAATTTGCTGTTTATCGGAAAGAGTGGTCTATGACTACTATGAGGTGGCAGTGGGTTTCATCCAAAGAAATATGTTAGAATGACCATATATTTAACGTCCAATAGCCGATGCTACGAAAATCAATGTGCTGTAGAGGCGTCGGTAACTAAAACAAGGTTTACTTTTTCACTCCTTTCTTTGATCGCTTGGCAGTATAGTGTCCACTTAAATCCGATTGGATTGAATCCCCGATGGAGTCAAACCAAGGACTAGTCTGCCAGGGGAACTTAACCAGGACACATGATCAAATCCCCCAGGTTTGGCTTTGAGTCAACTCCCTGCTCTTATCACCTTACCTGTCCTTCTCCCCAACTTATCCTAACAACATCGGAATCCCTCTCCACTACCCCCCCCCCCCCCCACACACACACACACTGCTGAATTGACGAGCTCCCTGCAATGATAATTAATGAATGAAGAAAAACAGATAGTTAACAAATTAATTATCCACTCTGACCCTACAACTTTCTTCTCTTGGCAAACCAGTAATACTTAGCAGCTGCCGACTGCGTATATTACTTCCCTTACTAGCTAAAAGACAAAAGTCAAACCTCTCTAAATCAACCATGGGACCGACTTTAAATGGTCCATTTAGGTAGGTGGTCGGCTTAGGGAGGTTTTCATTTCATTACAATGGTATGGGCGATCGTTTAGGACCCGAATAAAGGGAGCGATATAGGGGAGTGGTCGATCTGTGGAGGTGGTCGGTTAGAAAGGTTTTACTGTAGTAGGATCTAAAATTACAATTCGATTATATGAACAAGTAACCAACCTCTAACACTCAACATATGCTTACCTACCACCTATTATGCTAATACCTACTATAATTACCTAATAACCATCAAACACAAGGTCTAGACATCCTATAAACCCATTAATATTCTTTTCTATATTCTCGTATGCATAAAATACATTGTATCCATATGTCATACAAACACACATATTTCTATGCGTAGTCTATTGGTGTAGTCTATGGCTGGAAGACCAATGTCCCGGTGCTGAAAAACACCCACCCCAAAACAATTCAGAGGAATACAAATATCCCCTTCCCCCTCAACCTCTCCGCCCCAATTGGCCACCACAGAAAATAAGCTCTTGCATAATCTTAGAGTTGTATAATCCAATGGTTTAGTGTTTTTTTAATAGATATTCTTAGATAGATATATTCCGTTGATCGCTGTGGTCTACTGTATTTTTGTTTGACGTACATTTTATTTAAAGGGTTAAGTTTGGAGATGTTTGATATTAAACGATGCTAAATTAATGTGTATGTGCACACTGAAATAAATGCTGGACATAGGCTTTGTTTACCAGTTTTCAAGCATAGTAGCACAGTAGCACCAACTGCAATAAATGTTTAATTACTGTACCAGTGCCAACGTTGTACATGGAGAATCAAATCTAGGTATAAAGGCTTTGCTTGTAAAAAAGTTTACGCCTTCATCGGACTATGCCGCTTTGGTCGTAATGCGAAGCATTTCGTTTGATGCGAGGGAAGGGAGAGCGACTCACCCCCCCCCCCCCCTCTACCCGGGCTTTCACCCAGCATTCGCGCCTCGCGCGACGCCCGCTGCTCACCCTCGCCCTCCCCCGGCCCTGAGCGACTCACGCCTCTCCTGCCACTGCTCACTTTCCCCCTTATAAGGCCGCCCGGCCGCCTCCCTCAGGCACTCAGCCTCCAGCCGCCTTCCAGCTCTCTGCCCTTTTCTTCTTCTTCTTTGGCTCTACTCCACCTCGGACTCCACCTCGGACCGCTGCTCCTCTGCCGACCCTGCACCATGCCCGGCCGCGGCAAAGGGAAGAGTCGGAGGAACTCCAAGACCTCCGGGATGGCCACACCAGGACCCTCCTCGGGCTCTCCGGGTAGCCCCGTCCCCTCTGCGGCCCCGACCTCCCCGGCAGCACCCTCGGGCCAGCCCAGCAGCGAGACGGCCCTCCTCATCGAGGCCATCACCCGCCTCACCAGACGCATGGACAGAGACCTGGACGACAGGGGGGAGGCCCGAGGGGCCCCGCGGAGCCCCCCGCCCACGCCGAGGCGGGAGCCCGCCTGCAGCCTGCACCACGTCCCGGCGCCTCGGGCGTACGCCGCAGCCGGGAGCCGGCCGCCGCCTCCACCTCAAGCGACTCAGCCCGGGGGCCCGCACCTACAGTACCAGGGCTACACCCGCGCCCACGCCAGCTCAGCACCACCGCCCACCTACCGCCCGGATCCCGAGGAGTACAGCCCGGCATCCGCGGCCGACGCGGTCCGCGAGCTCCTCGCATCCGCCGAGGCGCATCGCACTGTGCGCCGCCGAGGGATCCCAGCCGATTACCTCTTCCCTTGCGACCTCGTGGAGAGGGGTGCGGGGCGCAAGGCAGTCAAGCTCGGAGAAGCAACCAAGGACGAGTACAGCCTCGCCCTCCTCTCCATGGTCAACCACCCATCCTTCCCGGATCACTCCCTCCAGGGCCTACACCAACACCACCTCACCCTCATGAGAGACGTCCTCATCCACCCCTGGCCGACCGTCCGCCGGTACTCGGAGACCATCTTTTCCTGGATCGCGGACGGAAGGCTCCCCCAGGGGTGGCATGACCCTGTGGCCCTCAACGCGCTCAGGGTCGACTCCCTCACCACGCCCACCACCCCGGCAACACCAGCTCCCCGAGGCGACGATGGGGCCCGAGGCGCACATCTGCCCCGGCAGCAACCCGACACACGCACCGCCTACGATAGGCACGCTCACGGGGCTCCCTGCTCCGCTTGGAATCGCGATCCCGCCTCGTGCGATCGGGCACCCCTCGGAGAGGCTCACGGCGAGGTGGGAGACAGGCGCCGGCACGTCTGTGCCTATTGCGCCAACGTCCGGCGCATATTAACAATGCACAGCGAGGCCGGATGCCGCACCAAGCAAGCCCGTGAGCGCCAGACCCCGGCCGCCTCGGCGGATTTCTGATCTGCCGGCCTCCCCCCGGCTGGCCCGGGGGGCCTAGCCCGGCGCCTCACCCCAACCATTCCCGACAGCCCCGCGATTCCCACCGACGGCCTCCCAGCGAACACCGATCGAAATGCCGCCCAGAAGAAGCCGAGGATCATCACCTCGCACCTCACACCTCAGATGACTCAGCCCAGCCTCACGAGAGACCAACCCAGCCCAGCCCTGAGGAGTTTGCTGCCCCCCTGCTCGACCCTCACCGGACCTCCTCCCCCCGGGCCTCAGGAGCGGGCCTCCCTTTTTTGGCCGCCCGCTCCCCTTCCACGTAGGCCCCGGACCCTCCTCTCAACCAGGCCTGCCTCTCCGGGCCCCGCCTCGGGCGCCCCGTGCCCCCGCCTCGGGCACGCCTCGAGCCCTCTCCTTACTCTTTGGTGGAGGGCTCCTCGGCCCCCCCTCTACCAACACTGACACTGCTCCTTCTGAGCCCCTCCTCTATTTATCCTCTGCTCCTCATGAGCCCCTTACTGTATTGCTCCTCACGAGCCTGTTGCTCCTCATGAGCCTCTCTTATTGCTCTCTGCCTCCTCAGCCTGTGTTACCTCCTCTGTTGCCCTGCTTGTACCGTTTACCTTACATTTTTCTCATATGTTTTGTTCTTCTCACTGTTCTCTGTATTTGCCCGAGGCGTCACAATAAACGCCTCAGTTTTCCCACATCCGCCTCTGTTCTTCCTTCTCGCGCATCGGTCGTAATGTGAAGCATTTCGTTTAATGCGAGGGAAGGGAGAGCGACTCACCCCCCCCCCCCCCCTCTACCCGGGCTTTCACCCAGCATTCGCGCCTCGCGCGATGCCCGCTGCTCACCCTCGCCCTCCCCCGGCCCTGAGCGACTCACGCCTCTCCTGCCACTGCTCACTTTCCCCCTTATAAGGCCGCCCGGCCGCCTCCCTCAGGCACTCAGCCTCCAGCCGCCTTCCAGCTCTCTGCCCTTTTCTCCTCCACCCACCCACCCAACTTTCCCTCCTACCCTCCCCCCCCTGCGGCGGAGGGCTCCTCGGCCCCCCTCTACCAACACTGACACTGCTCCTTCTGAGCCCCTCCTCTATTTATCCTCTGCTCCTCATGAGCCCCTTACTGTATTGCTCCTCACGAGCCTGTTGCTCCTCATGAGCCCCTCTTATTGCTCTCTGCCTCCTCAGCCTGTGTTACCTCCTCTGTTGCCCTGCTTGTACCGTTTACCTTACATTTTTCTCATATGTTTTGTTCTTCTCACTGTTCTCTGTATTTGCCCGAGGCGTCACAATAAACGCCTCAGTTTTCCCACATCCGCCTCTGTTCTTCCTTCTCGCGCATCAAAGAACTGAGTAATCCAAACAAATGTTGCTTTCACTCAGAACCTTAGCAAACGACCCTGCTGGACCTGGCTGTTATGTGAAGGAGTGGGTCGGTTTCTACAGGTACCAGTACTGCAATATACCCCACTGTGGTAGGTACACATGTACTACATTATTAACAAAAGATATGATTATTTGTAACCACTTGTAAGCATATGTCCGATTGCGAGTAGGGATTGGATGGGGTAATTGTTAATGACTTGGAAGTCAGACCTGCTAGTGACTCCCACAGTGCTGTCTCTGAGACAGGGCTGCTGAACAACCCATTAGAAAAAGTGGCGAAAGGCTGGGTACATGAAATGAGCACATCAATTCTTAATTTAAGAAGCAAAATATGTTTTTCACATACATCGCTACTTTCGATTTTTTTTAAATATAATAAAACATGTAGTTTAAAGTTGCATAGACTGATGGTTTTGAGTTACTATCATTTTTCTTAGGTCAATATATTAAATTTATTATTATATTCTACTTTACTTTACTTTGAAGTAAATTTTATTTTGAATGGCTAACTTTTGAGATATTTGAAGTGCAATCATGCAAAAATAATTTTGGTAAGCATGCCACAACTCTGACAACATAGGCTTTTTCGGTTTTGATTAAATTGACTCAGTGTGCCCTTCTATGTGGCAACAACTGCCTAATAAGTTTGTCAGTATCTAAGTTTAATATGTAGAATCAAATCTAGCTGAATGTCTTCGTTTTGAAAATTTGATGCTTCATCAGACTATGCAGCTTTAATAGACTTTAAAAGTCACATCGATGGCATTCCGTGGTCAGCATCTAGTCTTTTTGCATTCTCTCCCATTTCACCAACTCTGTGTCAATATAGATAGTCATTGGATATTGTAACCAGGGACTCCACTTTCTGTTCCATACTAAAGCAGTTTTCGCTCGTATTTAGACTATGTTGTCATTCACCCCTACTCTCGGTGAATATTTTATCTACAGCACTGCCAACCAATCAGTTCATGATATGGCGCATATTGTCTTTGGTCTCAATGTACGCAGCTTGTCCCACGAGGCAGTTCACCTGTGATGACGGACAGTGCATACAACAGGCCCTCAGGTGCGACGGAGTCGCCGACTGTGTGGACGGAAGTGACGAAACGGTCACGTGTGGTCCGCTACGTCAGGTGTGTAGCATCAGCCGGGCCAGGCAGGGTGAGCGCTGGATGGCTTCCCATGCAGGATTTTGGTAGATAGTGGGATTTGAACCCACGGGTTCGGGTTCCCTGGTCGAGTAGAACCAACGACATAAAAATTGATACTTGTCACTTCCTAGCCAAACGCTCGGCATTATTAGGATAGGGCAATGACTGGTTGGCTCAGTGTCTGGATAATGTGACTGAGTGCGATATCAGTTCATGGTGCTGGCAGCCTGGTCTCCCAGTAAAGTCACCATGAGTGCGCACTGTCACGAGTCGGTACCCGTCCTGATATGACTTTAAGTGATGTCAGGACATAAAACTCCAACAACCAATCAATACATGCAGGAAACGCGAATGGTCCTAGGTTCGATACCCGACCGAGTGAGACTTACAGTTACATAATCGATACTCACCGCCACCTAGACTGACGCTCGGTATTAATTAGATCTGGTAGTGACCTCCAAAGAACCTATACTGGGTCAGAAGGGAGTTTGTATTTCCCATGACCATTCTAGGTCACTCTGTACCCCCATGTGCGAAAGTACGGTACCAAGCATGCTCCACCTGTGGCACAAATTAGAAGTACTCGGAGTACAGTTGTAGTCCCAGAGGCCTATATCGGGGCACTTTAATGGGATAGGGAAAGGACTGGTTTGCTTATTATCGGCATCAGGATAATGTGACTGAGTGGGATATTGGTCATGATGCGGGCAGCCAGGTTTTCCGGTGTGGTGGCACTATAGTATAATTGGTTGGTTGTTGGAGTTTCACGTTCGGCAACATCTAAGGTAATATCAGGACGGTAGCACTATAAAGTTGCGATGAGCCCACACTGACACAAGTCAGTGCCTACCTACTATCATAATGACCTTAGACGTTTCTATGACGTAAAACCCCACCAAACATTCACAAATATAGGTTTGCCAGTGGCCATGCGCACTCACGGGCAATTTGCATAATTTAATTGATGGCTTTTACTTTCTGCCAGATTTTTTTGATAAAGATATTAGATTTGATTGTTATTATCTACCTTGCTTTTAATTTGATGTAATTTGATTACAAATAACTAACTCTCTAGATATTTGTAAAGGGAAACAGGCAAATTAATTTTGGTGCCAATATTCAAATGCTGGACACCAGGTCCCGTATGCAGGAGTCAGTGTTAGCGGCGTTTGGTGTTACAGCCTGTTACCGTTTAGCTATGACCGACGTCGGGAACTGTGTCAAGTGGTATGCAGGAGCGCTTAACACTTTCATTATAGCTAAACGTTTAGTTATTTATAGATTTGGGAAATCCCTCGAGTCGACAATATTAATAATGCCGCAAATGTGGCGGCGGCGTTAATATTGGTTCGAATTTAGGGTTAAATTGATCAAAATTTCACTTATTGCGTATTTAATTCTGTCAAATATGATAGCATTGAATAGATTTGGGCCTAATAAATTGCCGCCGCCGCATCGACGTCACTTTCCATACTGGCGGATGAAAGTGACGTCGATGCGGCGGCAGTAGCGATTTGTTTACTTTATGTTCGTCGATTCGAAAATATAAATATCAATATCGCCGCCGTTGCGGCGGCAGCGTTAATCTCGCTTCAATTTTAGGGTTAATTTAATCAAATTTCACTATTTGACTATGTAACTTTGTCAAATAGGACACGATTGAATAGATTTGATACCTTACACCACTGTAAACTAGCTATTTTCTGGTTTACCTTAACCTAGTTTAAGCTTCTGGTGTTAGGTCTATCACTGACTCGTGCATGCCATTTTTTGCCGCTAAATGGGAATTCTGGCCAAATACCATGTTGCCTCGCTAACACTGACTCCTGCATATGGGCCCTGAGGGTTAAAGCTCTGAGAGGATCACAGGGGGTGGGGTTGACGGTGGGGGTAGCCGCCGCCCTCCCCCCTCCCGCCCCCATGCTCCACCTTCCAGGATGTACTTCCCTGCAGATAGGCCATAAAGCGCGTGTTGTCGATAGGATGGATTTCTTCATCCACTGTGCTTGATCTCATGACAGGTAACATGCACATTTGACACCAAGTACATCTGTGGCTACCGCTCGGAGCAGCAGTCAATGGCAAAGTGGCAGTGGGCTGCTATTGACAGCCTATCCAGACACTCAGACCCCAAGGTTGACGGCTCTGGCTCCATAGAAGGTAATTAATCCCCCTCCCCACCCCCAAAAGAAATATATCAATCATTTAATAAGTATGCCTTTTTTTTTTTTAACAATTAAAATTAAGACACCGTACATGTTGACACACAAGACTTGATTTGATCACATCGTTCTATTAAATTACTTTGTATCTAAGTTGGATAGGCATATATAGGATTAAGTCTAGTAGAGTGTTTTTAATTTGAAATTTTGATGTTTTCATCGGACGATGCATAGGGTCCATACAGGGCCTGGAAAGTCTTTAAAAGTCTGAAACTTCACCAGCCCCATTTTAAGGCCTTGAAAAGCCTCGAATTCAACCTATTGTGGGTAATTAGTCTTCAAAAGCCTTGAATTCCATTAAACTCTCCCCACTGATCTAAATTAGTCTGAAATCGCCATTCGCCATTGTTGGTCTTTTCCTCTGAAATCCAAATGAAAATAATAATAAATTCCTATCAAAAACAGCCTTGAAAATGCTTGAAATAGCCTTGATTTCCATATCTTCACATGTATGTGGACCCTGTAGAGCAGCTTTAATGTGTCTTCAGGATCCGTCCTGTACTTGAAGTCGGAGTTAGCGCTGGAAGGTGACAAGGCCTCGGTGATAAGCCCAGTGCACAGCTCTGCCACGAACCAGTGTCTCACCTTCAAAATGTTCAAGTATGGAACCCCGCTAGACACTGTCGCCCGTCTCAAGGTAAAAATGTGCATGTCTACTACTCATCGAGTTGATAACGGTAATGTCATTGAGTGAGTCATGGTGCTGATTGCTCGACCTCCCATTGGGGAATCACTATAAAACCACCATGAGTGTACACTGTCACAATTGTCACAATCTGTCCTTATACGACCTTAGCTGTTGCTAGGATGTACAACCCCATCAAAAACACCAACATTGAGTTGAATCGCCATAGCTACAAGCTACAGAGTCTATTAATAGTGTTTAATTTAATGGGGAAAAACATTAGGAAATAAAGTATAGTAAGTCTTAAAGTTGGGGACTGCTCTAGTAGTTAAATCATTTATGCTTCACAATTTGATGAAGGCTTAATACTGAAGTATAATATTAACATGAGAAATTGAAGAATTATTGAAAATCAAGACACTATCTACATTAATTCATTCCTGGCCAACTGGTGCATTAATTGATCATTCCTTTGAGAGTTTATCCCTTACAACATCTACTCTTACTTGACATTTTGTATTCACAATTTCCATGCATAGGCTACAAACCTGTTGACAATAGAAATTTTAGGAACAGCGTAGTCATTAATGGTTGTCTTCCCACTGCTCTTTATGAATAAATAATATGTATTTCAAAATCATGATCCATGGATTTGATATATAGGCCTACAAGTAACCTACACACTGCTTTTTAAGGAAACAAATACATGTTAGCAAAAGATATGATGAGATCAGGACATGTTCATCGATAGACAAATTTTGTGGTTTAAATTGTAAATATTTGATCATTACTCATTGTGTCTATAAGGCCCAGGGTAACAATCGTGACATAATTTGTTGTTACAGTGAACTGTATCTGCACGTTCACTAAATAGGGCACATTTTATCCTGTATTTAAAACATGAACGTGAGACGTTCATCTCAATGACAGGGCACCATGTATTGCATATAGTGGGGTATATGTACAATGGCAGTGGACATGCTTTGACGGTTGGCAATGTGACCTGGTTAATGTCACAATGGCATATTGCACTTGGCTTCACATGGTGCATGCGTAAACTATTCTAAATGCTTTCACTTCGAATATCACCAAAGTTAGCCAATTATTATAACAATGGCTCCCAACTGAAGTACAGAGTAGGTCATAATGGTCAACCTAATATATTTATCTAAGAAAAACCTTTTAAAAGTCAAAAGACTAATGGATTATCTAACTCTAATAACCAAAATAAATAATGTTGTCTATCTTTATTTTTGTTGGTTAACATCGACACCCGGTGGCATTTAGATCTTCATGTCCGCCAATGACAGCTATGTGGTGAATTTACTCTGGGAAGACCCGGTTTCCAAATATGGCTGGAGGTATTATGAGGTAAGTGTAAATTATGGTGTATTGAATGATATGAGCTTTGGCCACGAATTGGATATAGTCCTGTCGATATCAAAGCAAGCTTGAGAAGTCTTTTCTATATCAACAAACCAAAGTACCAAGTAAGCAACAAAAATAAGTGTCGTACTTTCTGATGTCTCCTTTGTAGTTTGAATTTTAATACTTGTAGTTTCTTTTAATTATTATTGTTATTTTTGTTCTTGCTTAAACTCCAATGAACAAGAGACATGTAGAGATTGTTGAGATTACTTCTTTAGTTGGTCCCTCATAAAGAGGCTTAGGCCCTACCTTTATTTAATTAGATTATATTAGATTAGATTAGAGTGTTTGAGCTGTATGCTCAGGCCAAGTCGGAGACTCCACCGCCTGGGCTGACTACATGTGGTGAGGATGCTCTGTCCAGTTTTGTCATGTGCAACAATGAATTTGAATCTGCTGGTGTTTGCTGGGTGTATCCAGGAATCTCTGGTTCATCTGGTCTTGCTGTTAACATCTTGGAAAGCTGCATTTTGAACGATCATACACTGCAGTTTGATTGATTTCTTATGTAAGCTAGCATTGTTTTGAAGAGCTGGACTCCTCGGACAGATTTCTTTTTGAACCAACGATCCATTTCGACTAGCTGTCAACACACACACAAATATATACAAATGACAAAACCGATGCGCATACAAGACACAATGGGTGGCTGAATGAGTAGAGCGTCCGTTTCCCATGTGGTAGGTCATGGGATTCGAACCCGTGAAGTTCAAACGCTGGCCGAGTCGAACCAGTTCCTTAAAGAGTGATACCTGTAGCTACCTAGTCTGGCGCACGGCATGATGGTTATAATCTATTTCTAAATTTTTGCAGGTACTTCTTCCGCCAGGCTCCTACACCCTCGTTTTTGAAGGCACCGTTGGAGTGTTTGATAATTCTAGTTTAGCGCTGGACAATATTAAAGTCGTCGATGTGGTTTTATGCAACAATCTAAAAGCCATTCGTAAGTTCTTCTTGGTGTTATTTGTTTGTCTGCTTGGGTTTTATGTTCCAGTAACATCTAAGGTCATATCGGGAAACATATCTACAGACTTGCAATAGTGCGCACTGAGCGGTTTTATAGTGCTGCCCCACTGGGAGACCGTGTCCCGATATCCCATTCATTCACATTATTCAGTAATGCCAACCAGTTTTTGCCCTATCATAGTCATTCCGAGCAAGCTAGCTGGCGACAAGTATCAAATTTGTATAAATCATTAAGGTGGACTCGGCGGGGCTTCGAAGCCAGAGCCTCTTGCACGAGAAGTGAGCGTTCTACATAATGTGCTGATGACAAATCCTATGCCTGATGCTAGTCCTAGCTTCATAGCTGGATGCCAAACAGTGGTCCACAACTGGTCCATCAAAGGCTGTGATATTTGCTATCCTGTCGTGGGAAAGTGCACATAAAAGACCCCTTGCTGCTTATCGAAAAGCATAGCCTATGTGGCGGCAGCAGGTTTCCTCCAAAGAAATATGTCAGAATGACCATATGTTTGACGTCCAATAGCCGTTGATAAAACTCAATGTGCTCTCAAGTTGTTAACTAAAACTAGCTTTCCTTTCCATAGCTGGACACTATCAATTAAAGCTGCATAATCAGATAAAAGCATCACATTTTGGAACAAAGAACCCACCTAGATTTAGTCCTGTATATCAAAATAGGTACTCCGGCATTTATTAAGCGTGCATTTTTGGATGGCAGGAAACCATTGTCCGCATGGGGCCTGGAAAGTTGTAAAAAGTCTTGAACTTCATTTGCCCCATTTCAAAGTCTTGAAAAGTCATGAATATCTTGGGTAATTTGTCCTGAAAGGCCTTGAATTCCATTCAACTGTCCCCAGTGATATAAATTAGGCCAAAATCGCCATTCGCCATTGTGCTTTCTTTCCTTAAATTCAAATGAAAACAGTCTTGAATTCCTATCAAAAACAGTCTTGAAAAGCCTTGAAATAGCCTTGAATTCCATATCTTCACATGTATACGGACCCTGGAAGAACTAATGTTCTGGGTAGCACCTCACTGTGCAGCCTGCTATGTGAAAAATGTCTATATTATGAAAGTCCTGAATGGTGCCCAAGTAGGGACTTTCAAGTATGGAACCAGAAAGAGAACCCCTCTCCCCCACCCCTGGAACCACTCACATTGACAACCCAGTACCACAAAACATAACAAACTACCAACACCTGTAAACATTGACTAACCGATACATTGCCAGGCAATGCACCACATGGTACTGGACCGCAAAACTGTAAAAATAACTTTAACATTTAAAAAAAGTTTTAACTGACCTCTTTAACCACTGCACACTGATTTACCTGCAAGCCGAATCTCAAACACACACTATTTACACAGCAAAAGGTTAAACAGCTCTAACAAGGAAACTTACCATTACACAGATCATAGTGTTTGCTTGACAAACTAAATCTGCCACATAAAACAATTACTGATACCCCTGTCACACTACGACGTAATGAGCCAACGTAATCCTGACGTGCTCACGTTTCATCATTACGTTGACGTATGTTGGGTTACGTTATGATGACGTCAGAATGATGTTAGACTGACGTGGAGCTATGTCACGTTACGTCATGTTATGTCAGTGCGCGTCAAAGTTTTGAACCTGTTCAAAACTTTCGACGTAACTAGAACGTAAGGGTTTACGTTCGCCGTACGTTCTGTACACGTTCGGCGAATGTCAATGCTGTTAGACGGACTTTAGTCAAACGCTGCTCACTACGTTCAACTACGTTCCACTACGTTGACCCACATTAAACCCGGTGGAAACGTCCACATGGCGTAATAGGAACGTTAGGAGAATGTACACCGAACATACGTCCAACGTACGTTCAACATACATTCAACGTTTCGCCACTGTCTCATGATGTATGTAACCTCATGTAACGTAGTTCTGGTGATGGAATAACGTTCATACCGTTCCGTGAGCGTAATGACGTCCTCTCTCGTTGAATGACGGGATCACTACGCTTTACCGACGTTATGCTCTCGTCAACTATGCTGCATCCATGTTCAACTTGTGCCCAAATTTGCATACTACGCCGAGAAGTTCGACGTTCTTCACGTTCTCCCTACGCTGACGTTGTTACATCGTAGTGTGACAGGGGCTTTAGATACTTCCACATGAAAGTTAGTCTTGTAACTGCCATGTTATGACTACACAATCTGTTATTGCCTAGGCCTACCTGTACATATAGACTGAACTTGCTGTAATTGACTACTCCTTCCTGTTCTATATATAACAGTTAGCGTTGTAAACTGTACAGTACAGGCTGTGCCCCTTCTAATTGTACAGAGTGGTGTGTGCTGTAACACAATACAGCACAGATTACTCTCTCACCAATATGTGTAACCAGCCACGATTGTTCAACAGCTGGAAGACCAGTGCCCTGGCACTGGCAAATTATATATTCAGATTAATAAACACATTCAGAGTTTTTGCGAGAAGGTAGAATGGGTAACATTCCGTACCCTTAAAATGTATGACTCTGTATCGTCAAATAGTTTATACTTATTTTTTTATAAAGGTTCTTCAAGGAGTGAGAGACAACAAAGCCTCCATCTACCTCACCCCAATTCTGTGTACTCTCAAATTATTTTCTGACAGAAACCCTGATATTTATAACAACAACGACAAGAAATATGTGTGCATCTCTGTTTACAGTTCCTCGGGCCGATGTTGCTGATGAAGTGGCAAACTACACTGGATCATGTACGTTCATATCCGGTGATCTATGTGGCTACAGGAAGGAATCAACAAATGAGAATTTCGGCTGGGACATTTTGCCAAGCAAGAGTCTGTCCGAATTCCTCCAATACACAACCACAATTCAAGAAGACAGTGGCTATGGTGGTAAGTGAATTTGATCTTTCAGAAATACGCAGGTGCTACTCGGCGGATGTGGTTCAGACATCCATGTTTGTGTTTTAGGATTTTAGTAGGTGGTTGTGTTCAGTGGTAATCGGTATGCAGGTATAGCAATACCTCAGGGAGTTTGACGCCCCTGCCCTACAGAGTTGTAAACCACTGCCTTGTGGTACAGGTTCTTGACAGAACCGAAGGCTAAGGGAGCAAACCCTCAACAGAAAACCATGTCACTGTGGCAGCATTAAGGGCGGTTGATGTATGGAACTCCCAACATCTCCCGACCAGCCACTGCAGGGACAAATAGTTTTGCGCCTGTCTGGACATGTTCTTGCTGGTGTGAAACCTCTATTTGCTCCCCGAGAGAGTGCCGCTGGTAACTTGCAAAAGCCAGCAGCACTTCAACACTTTTGCAGGCAGCTTTCATGAAATGAGAGCTAAATGGAGAGCGGCAGTCAAGTAATGAAAGCAGTCTTTGTCGCATCACAACCGACAGCATGATGATGATGATGTGTTCAGTGGGAAAGTGCATATAAAAAAAACCTTGCACTAACAAGGAAACTTACACTAACAAGGAAACTTACCATTACACAGATCATACTCTGCATACTCTTATCGGAAAGAGTAGCCTGTTTGGCCTAAGCGGGTTTCCTCCAAAGAAATCCAAAGAAATATATCTCCAATAACCCTTGATACAATGAAAAAACTCAATATGCTCTAGAGGGATTGTTGAATAAAACGAGCTTTATTTTCAATATAGTGGTAGAGATTTTCAAAATGAGAATCAATGGGTGACTTGATGGGTGGCAGCCTTTTAACCACAAGAGAGGTGTTTATACAGATGTGGTGGTGTAGGTTCGTATGGGTCCTTGAAAACTTGGAAAGTCCTGGAATTTGATAATTCAGGATTCCAGGTCTGGAAAGTAATGGAATTTGTCAAAAGATCATTGAAAGTCCTTGAAAATGGAAAATCATGACCATATTTTGTTTAAGCCTATTTTCGCCCATGGGCCTAAACCTTCATTCAGTGATGTTTTGTATTAAAAGTGATTTCTGTGGGTTTGTTATCCTGCCTCTTGATTTTATATTAAAACCATACATATAGTCATTGTTATTTCTCATGCTTATTCACAATTCACATCTTACTCAATGAATCGACTATGAATACAGCTGTGTTTCAGGGCATTTTAATTTAATAAACATCTTAATAACTTCCAGAAATTTTGCACTGAAAGGGTCCTTGAAAGTGCGAAAAGTGCTTGAATTTGATATATCAGAATGGGTATGAGCCCTGCACTACTTTATAAGTCATGTATTGGGGTGGCTTTTTTTTCCAGATTGTGGGCGTCAGTTCTGGACCAAGACTGGAACATTTCAGACACCAAACTATCCAAGTGTTTATACCTGGAGTGTATGCGCCTTTAAAATCTATGCTGCAGCAAGTGTCAACATCACCGTTTCCTTTCTTAACTTTGAACTGGAGGATTACGATTGCAAGTATGACACAATGCAGGTAAAGTATATAATAAATAGTAATTTAAGCAAATTATATTTGATATGAGGATATTGTATATATATATATATTTATATATATATATACATTATATAACAGACAGGATGGTTGAATATATATCTTATTTTTGTTATCCAGAATTTTAATACATATAGCAAGGATAACAATACAAATATTTCATCGATTCATATAATTAGTAGGGCAGCACATAAAACAAAAAGGTCGTCATGAGTGCGCGCTTTCATTACTCGGTTCCCCTCCTGGTATGACCTCAGATGCTGTTAGGACCTAAGACCCCAATCACTCACTGTCTCTCTTTTTCCAATGGTAAAGCAATTCACAATAATAACCATACACAACAAGGTGAAGGCAGTAATGGAAAGTAACTATAGGTAAGCAAACAACTAACCAATTGTAGAACTAACAAACACTGACAGAGGGTAGGGATATGTGGGAGAAAGCTTACACACAGAAAGAATGTATCATGCAATAGATAGCTACCCAACAACTCAAAGTGACAAAACAAGGCCAACCACGAGACTATTCCTGTCTAGCGGCAAAAACA
Organism: Branchipolynoe longqiensis; assembly: GCA_030323885.1. Lineage (NCBI taxonomy): Eukaryota > Metazoa > Annelida > Polychaeta > Phyllodocida > Polynoidae > Branchipolynoe > Branchipolynoe longqiensis. The sequence continues at coordinate 36,866,935 of CM059201.1, read as the reverse complement.
AGCAATTAGACATAGGGCTTAACCGTTATGGGCAGCATAAATACACCCATCACAAAAATATACAAAAAACTAAAAAATCCTAAATCAAATGGTTCATTCATTCATTAGACCGTTGACTGACTTGCAGTGGCTGATTTAGGGGAGGGGACTAGGGGGCACGAGCCCACTCGGCAGCTAAAAAGAAATCACATTTTCTAGTGACAGTGTAGGGTTGGTTATCCATAAAACATTGTTCTCAGGTGCCACATAATCCGTTCATTTTGGACGTCTGTTTTTTTTTAAACTAATGTTTGCCTGAGGGAGGGGACATCCTCTCCCAAAGGCGTTCTCTGTGGCGGAGTGGTTAGAGTGTCTGACTTTTTTCTAGGTCAGACTCCTAATCTGAGGGTCGGCGGTTCGATTCCCCGTACCCCCAGCTCTGCCAATTTGGATTTCCACCGCTGTGTATAACTTACAGCGTCATCAAAGGCCGGTTGCTCTCATACCATGTCTATGTGGTGTGGGAGGTTAAAAATCCCTTGGGTCGGTAAAAGTGTAGGCTCGGGCTTTCTATCGACCAGCAGTGGAGAGGGGAAGACCAGTCGTCTGTGACTGGGATTTCCCCTGCTTGGGACAACTAATGTCCCACACAAAAAAAATGAAAACAAAAATGAGAGACAAATAAGTGTTCACACTTCCTGTCTACCATTCGCTATATCACTAAACCCATTCCCTACTCGGCGCTTTGCGCCTCGTTCACTGTCCGACCCCTGGGTCTGCCCCTGGACTTGGTTGTTGTGGGGACGGGCATAACTGAAGCTGGTGTTGCAGTCCTTTTCCATTTCTGTCTCTCACCGCCTGTGGTGAAGATCTCCTGACAAGCAACGACAGAGCCATCAACTCCTGCACATTGGTGACCCAACAGAGCTGATGCTGGCATTCCACGCCGGCATCAGCTCTCAAAGGGGTGCATCTTCTTGAGGCTGTTGTGTCACGTGATATGTCCAAAACATCAGTGACCTAAATAAATCTATGAATATCCATGAATCAAATACCATAAACTAAATCTAAATTACCAAGATTAAAGTTGCATAGTCCGATGATTTTGAGTTTCTGTTATTTTCTCAGATAAATATAATAAATTGATTGTCATAATCTACCTTACTTTAGTTTGAAGTAATTTTTATTTTAAACGGCCACCCGTTTGAGATATCTAAAGTGCAAACATGTCAAATTCATTTTAGCAAGCACGCCAAAACTCTGACACAATAGGCTTCTGCAGTAACAGGTTCTATTAAATTGACTCAGTATTCCCTTCTATGTTGGACCAAATTCTTAATAAGTATATCAGTATCTAAGTCAAATATATAGAATTAAATCTAAATATTGGTTTTTGTTTTGAAAATTTGATGTTTCATCGGACTATGCAGCTTTAACAAAGGAAGTGATTTCACTATCTCCTCTAAGATATGGCTGTTCATTGTAAAGGAAGTGATTTCACTATCTCCTCTAAGATATGGCTGTTCCTTGCAAAGGAAGTGATTTCAATATCTCCTCTAAGATCTAGCTGTTCATTTTCTTCCTAGGTGTTCGGAGTGGATACAGATGATGTGTTGACCAATAAAACCTGTGGCAAAAGGCATCCTTTCGAATGGATGTTCAACTCCTCGCGTCTCCTCATTTACTTTAAAGCGGACAGTTCCGTCCACCGGTCTGGGTTCAGGGCCCAGTTTGACGTTGAGAACATAGATGGGGAAGGTAATAACATTAGGCCAGATATTAAAAAAATACTGTATTCTCGCGGGTTAACACCCGAGGCATCATTTAAATTGGCAAATCACTAAAGTGTGTGTGTGTGTGGGGGGGGGGGGGGGGGGGGTATTTACCCACACATGGGCGTTCAATGGGTGGGCGTTTATGAAATATTGGCTAAGTAGGGGGTGGGCTCTAACCCACACACGAGTGTTAACTCGCGAGAATATGGTACTTGTTTAGCATCCCTGTCCAACCTGAGAAATGCCCCCGACCTCCAAATATGTTTTATTTTGTATTTGTCAAAAAACTCTTCAAATAAAATATTAAAACTTAAAACAGCGCTTTCCCACCTATTATAATGATTGAGCAATGACTGACAAACTTCATCCGGATGACAGCGCCTCTATCGGACAAAAGATGTAGGCCTACCACTTGCTCCTTCGTATTAAAGTTGCATGGTCCGATGGCACTTGAATTTTTGTCTTATTTTTTAGATAAATATATCAAATTGATCGTTACAAGCTACTAATCATTAGTCCGGAGTGATTTTGATTAAAGATGATTAGTTTTGAAGTAATATGAGCTGAAAGAACCAAAAATAATTTCGACAAGCTTGTCAAAAGTCCTGTGGCTATGACCCAGATGGTCGTCTCGCGGTGACCACGTGATGTGAGATGACCTGGAACCTTACAGGGCTGTAGGTAGGTATTTCTGTTTGGGTTGGTAACATTCTGGGACTGGATTAGTGCCATAGGCCCATATGGCACTAGGGTTTTTAACTAAATATAATGTGTGTCTGTTGTCTGCTTGTGTCTGTCTATGTATGTCTGTATGTATCTGTGTGTGTGTATTTCTGTGTTTCTCTGTATGTGTGGGTATGTATGTATGTATGTATGTGTATGTATGTGTGTGTGTCTGCCTCTATATGTGTGCGTCTGTCTATGTGTCTCTGTCTGTGTGTGTCTCTCTCTGCAAAGTCAGGTCGGGTGTATGTGTGTCTGTGTATGTCAGGTGTGTGCATGTCTGTGTGTTTCTGTGTCTGTGTGTGCTGTCTATGCATGTATGTCTGTGTGTGTCTATCTGTGTGTGTCTGTGTGTGTGTGAATATGTGTGTGTGTATATGTATGTGTGGTAATGTATGTGTGTATGTGCGTCTGTGTGTATATCTGTGGGTATGCATGTGTGTGGCTGCCTCTGTCTGTGTGTGTGTCTCTCTCTCTGCAAAGTCAGGTCGGGTGTATGTGTGTCTGTGTATGTATGTGTGTGTATGGGTGTGTATGTCTGTATGTGTGTGTCTGTGTGTATGTATGTGTGTGCGTGTATGTGTGTGTCTGCCTCTGTCTGTGTGCGGCTGTCTATGTGTCTGTGTGTGTGTGTCTATCTCTGCAAAATCATGTCGGGTGTATGTGTCTCTGTGTATGTCAGGTGTGTGCATGTATGTGTGTTTGTGTGTCTGTGTGTGCTGTCTATGCATGTCTGTCTGTGTCTATCTGTGTGTCTGTCTGTGTGTATATATATATGGGTGGTAATGTATGTGTGTATGTGTGTATGCATGTGTGTATGTTAGTGTGTGTCTGTATGTATGTGTGTGTGTCTGTGTGTGTATGTCTATGTGTGTATGTCTCTGCATGTCTGTCTGTGTGTATGTCTGTATGTGTCTGTCTGGGGGTGTCTGTGTGTGTGTGTGTGTGTGTGTGTGGCTGGCTCTCTCTCTGCAAAGTCAGGTTGGGTGTATGTGTGTCTGTGTATGTCGGGTGTGTGCATGTGTGTGTTTTTCTGTGTATGTGTGTGCTGTCTGTGCATGTCTGTCTGTGTGTGCCTATCTATGGGTGTCTGTCTGTGTGTGTATGTCTGTGTGTGTATGTCTTGTGTGTGTATGTCTGTGTGTGTATGTCTGTGTGTATGTCTGTCTCTGTGTCTCTGTAAAGTCAGGTCAGGAAACACACAGACATATACACACACATCCACCTCATATCCCCTTCCCCTCTATGACCCTGCACAGCAGGCCTACTTGGTTGGGGGGGCTAATGGGGTCACGAGATTGGCCTAATTGGTTAATGGCCTTCCTGCATAATGGGTGTTTCAAACTGAGTGTTCAAAGGGGTGAGGTTATAAACTCACTGGTTCTTCTGTATATACTGTCCCAAATCATAAGCTAATGCACCAGTATCTAAGTTGGATATATAGCATCAAATGTAAGTAGTTGTTTTAATTTTGACAAAATTATATTTCATCGGACCATGTTTTCTGTTCAATAGAAAGTTCAAAATGGTTAGTTTTCTTCTTCCTGTGCACCAACATTCTACATACAAAATAAATATATATATATGAAAAACCCTCACCCAACCTGGAAAAATGTTAATGGGCGGACACCAAACAAGTTTTTTTTTTTATGTGGCCTTAAGTTACTGTTACAGAGAATTCTCATTTTGGGAAAGATATGGTTTTCCTCCAGCGGCAAGTAAGAACCCCGACCAATGGATTATAGTGCGGTAGAATGCCATCACATCCAAGATGGCCGTTAAGACCTCTAAAACGAAGGAAAATGGGATCGGTTTCTTATGATTCGGTGTAAAGGCTAACAGTTGTTTTATGTCTACCCAAAGGTTTTAAGTGTCATGGAATTCATTTTAAAAAATATAAAAAAATAGGCTGAAATCACACAAGTTAAGCCAACCCTTCATTAACGAAGGAAAATCGCATATGTTTCTTATGATTCCTTGTAGAACAGTTGTTTTATATCCACCCAAAGGTTTTACGTATCATGGAATTCATAAAGAAAAAAGACAGAAAAGAAAGGCTGAACTCACACAATCCACCCCCCTTTCATTGACCTCCCCCCCCCCCTCCCCCCCCTTGTGTTACCTTTAGAGTACCTGATGGTGGCGAGATCCGCCGATTCGAACATAAAGACGCTGCAGTACTCGAGCTTCATCTCCCCGCTGCTAACCCATACCACGCCGCACTGCGTCGTCGCCGCAGCTCTCGTCAGGGACCGGCTCGATGTGCAGCTACTGTTCGCCGACGGCAGCACGGCGCTGCTGGCCTACGTGGATGGGAGACGCAGCCCCCTGGCCACCTGGCGGCGGGTAGCCGTAGCGCTCCCCGTCGGGGAATTCAGCCTGGAGTTCGTGAGCGTTTACCAACCGAAGGGCGGCTTGTCGAATGGGCTGAGAAGCATTACCGTCCAAGAGGGGGACTGTCTGAGCGCAGGTCGGTGTGGTGTGGTGTGGTGTGCTGGGGGGTGTATTGGTGTATGGTTGCTATGGTTATTTTGTTAAGGGTGCTGGATGGAGAGTAAGGGGTGTGCGAATGCTCTGTGAAGTGTTTCAACTTGTGTTACATTGTAGATATGTGTTGGGAGTATGTTAGGATGTATGTTACATATATATATATATATATATATATATATATATATATATATATATATGTGTGTGTGTATGTATGTATATATAATATCATCATGCTGTCGGTGGCGATGCTACAAAGACTGCTTTCAGTACTTGACTGTCACTCTCCATTTAGCGCTATGCTGTGAGAGTGATGTCCATGAGTTGGTCTTAATGTCTCTCAGCTTCAGGTTTATCTTAATGGTATCCTCGAACGGGAGACGAGGGAGCCTCTCTTTCTGTAACCAGAAGACAGTTGAGAGTAGAGGATCTGCTTTGGTAGCCTGTCTGATGGCATCCTCATGAGGTGTCCAGTCCACCAAAGATTCTTTTTGATCAGAAGATCTTCCATAGAGGAGAGCCCTATCCATTTGAGTATTTCCTTATTTGTCACTTTGTCCTTCCGGGTTAGCCTCATGATCGAACAAAGATGTCGCATCATGAAGGCATGCAGCTTTTTCACCTGTCGTCTACACTGTCCAGGGCTCGGCTCCGTATAGTAGGGTGGATAGCATGATTGCACGGTAGATCTTGCCTTTGACCTGCATGGACACATGGTGGTCGGTCCAGAGTCTCTGGCGTAGTCGGCCGAAAGATGTGCTAGCCTTGGCCATCCTCCTCGGTATTTCAGCATAAATGCGTCCATTACTTGATATAGTGATTCCGATGTAGGTGAATTCCAGAAAAGAGCTCAGCTTGTTTCCCGTCAACGATGATATCCTCCTCTCAGGTTCTTGTAGAGTTGGGTTGGTACAGCGCCTCCGTCTTCTTGATATTAATCTTCAGGCCGAACTGACCAGACGGGATGGCGAATGAGTTAGAGCGTCCGTCTCCCATGCTGATAGATCATGGGGTCGTGGGTTCGAACCCTGGTCGAGTCAAACAAATGACTTTAAAATGTATACTTGTTGCTGCCAGGCGCTCGGCATTATTAAGACAGGGCAAGGACTGGTGTGTTCAGTGTCAGGATAATGTGACTGAGTGAGATACCAGGTCATGGTGCTGGTGGCCTGGTTTCCCAGTGGGACAGCACTATAAAGTCGCCATGAGTGCAAACTGTCACAAGTCGGTACCCGTCCTGATATGACCTTAGATGTTGCTAGGACATAAAACAACAACAAACAAACAAACAATCAGGCCAAACTTCTTTGATGCATCGGAGAAAGCGTCCACTATTTTCTGGATCTCTTCTACAGTGGGCAACCAGTGCACTGTCATCTGCGCTCTGAAGTGTGCGACGTTGAATAGGTCAGCGCTCTGTCTGGACTGTATATAGACGCCATCCCCCATGCCTCGGAAAGGCTCATCGAGCATTGCTGATAGGAAGATGGAGAAGAGTGTGGGGGCCAGTACACAACCTTGCTTGACCCCATTGGTAACCCCGAACGATTCCGAGACTTCCCCTCCAACACTAACATTCGCCATCATTCCCAGATGTAGAGCCTCGATCATAGTTGTAAACTTCTCTGGGCATCCATGCTTCCTCAGTAGCTGCCATAGCCTGGTCCTCCCAGCTGTATCGAATGCCTCAGTGAAATCGACAAATACCATGTACAGTGGTCGGTCCTGCTCAATGCACTTTTCTTGTAGCTGTCGGAAACAAAATATCATATCCACAGTGCTCCGGTTACCTCTGAAGCCACACTGTGTCTCCGGAACTAGATCAGGTGTTATGTGAATCATTTCATTCAAGGCTATTTCAAGGCTTTTCAAGGCTGTTTTTGATAGAAATTCAAGACTGTTTTCATTTGAATTTCAGGGAAAAAACACCATGGCAATGCCAATGTTGGCCTAATGTATATCAGTGGGGGCAGTTTAATGGACAAGGCCTTTCAAGACAAATTAACCAAGATATTCAAGACTTTTCAAGGCTTTGAAATGGGGCAAATGAAGATCAAGACTTTTCAAGACTTTCCAGGCCCCATACGGGCACTGGACTTAACTTTCCTGCCATCCAAAAATGCAGGTTTAATAAATGCAGGAGTATCTAACTTCGATATATAGGATTAAATCTAGGTGGGTTCTTTGTTCCAAAATTTGATATTTTTATCTGATTATGCAGCTTTAATTGATAGTGTCCAGCTATGGAAAGGAAAGCTAGTTTTAGTTAACCACTCGAGAGCACATTAAGTTTTATCATCGGCTAGTGGACGTCAAACATATGGTCATTCTGACATATTTCAAAAGTGTTGAAGTTCTGCTGGCTTTTGCAAGTTACCAGCGGCACTCTCTTGGGGAGCAAATAGAGGTCTCACACCGGCAAGAACTTGTCCAGACAGGCGCAAACTATTTTTCCCTGCAGTGGCTGGTCGGGAGATGTTGGGAGTTCCATACATCAACCACCCTTGATGCTGCCACAGTGACATGGTTTTCTGTTTAGGGTTTACTCCCTTAGCCTTCGGTTCTGTCAAGAACCCGTACCACAAGGGACTAGTTTACAACTCTGCAGGGCAGGGGCGTCAAATTTCCTGAGGTATTGCAATACCTGCATCCCTCAATATATATAATATATATTATGTGTATATATTATATAGTTAAATTTCTTCATACACATATGTTTCAACTTTGCCTAGTATATCTGTGCTGGGAGTGTGTTGGGATGTATGTGAGTTATGTGTGTGGTGTGCGACTCACACTGGTACATCAGGTTGAGCAGAGGTGGGCCGAAATGACGCCACCAGTAGAGTGTTGCATCTTGCGGAATATAACAATTATCATAATCATAAGTAATATTCCCTTTCATATCTTTATTCTCGCATAATATGTTATACATCATATATATATATTATATTATATGCATAAGGAAAAGGTCTATGTTTTTCCATTACAGTAGCACCTGTATTCAGAAACCCCCATGACCAGTGAAGCCCTACTATGTGTAGACGACGAGTGTCTTTGCCCCATTCCTCTGATGACCAAACAGGATGGCCGAATGAGTTGAGCGTCCGTCTCCCGTTTTGGTATATCATGGGTTAGGACCCTGGTTGAGTCAAACCAATGACTTATCAAATTGATACTTGTCGCTTCCTAGCCAGTCACTCAGCATTATTAGGATAGGGAAAGGACTGGTTGGCTCAGTGTCAGTGTTTATTGGGATAGGGAAAGGACTGGTTGGCTCAGTGTCAGTATAATGTGACTGAGTGGAATATTGGGTCATGGTGCTGGCGGCCTGGTCTCCCAGTGGGGCAGCACTATAAAACTCGCCATGAGGGCGCGCTGTCCCAAGTTGGTACCCGTCCTGATATGACCTTAGATGTTGCCAGGACATAACACTCCCAACAGCCAACCAACCATATGCCAAGACACCTGCTATGTCTGGACGGAGAGTTGTCCGTTGAAGATCGATGCAAACCAGACGGGATGGCCGAATGAGTTAGAGCGTCCGTCTCCCGTGCTGGTAGATCGTGTGGTCGTGGGTTCGAGTCCCGGTCGAGTCAAACCAATGACGTTAAAATTGATACTTGTCGCTTCCTAGCCAGGCGCTCGGCATTATTAGGATAGGGCAAGGACTGGTGTGCTCAGTGTCAGGATAATGTGACTGAGTGGGATACCAGGTCATGGTGCCGACGGCCTGGTTTCCGAGTGGGACAGCACTATAAAGTCGCCATGAGTGCGCACTGTCACAAGTCGGTACCCGTCCTGATATGACCTTATATGTTGCTAGGACGTAAAACAACAACAAACAAACAAACAACAAACAAACGAAGATCGATACCACTGTAGAGCGTTGTGTAAAGGCAATTAGCTAGGCGTGCTCTGAATGGCTCTCGGTTCCCTCCAGATGTACTCGACGTGGATAAGCTGACATGTGACTTCAGCACCTTTGACACGTGCGGCTACATGGATGTGTCTGACAGTGACGATCACTGGACCCAAGCTACCTACAGGGAGGTGAAAGTAAACGGTAGGATCTCTCCTCTAGTGGCGTGGCTTAGCCCAACTCTACCTAGATCTGTATGTCAGGCAGTACCATAGCTGCCAACCCCCAACAATGAAAACAGTAGTCAAAGAATCCCAATACCATAAAAAAAAAAATTCTGCGAAACCATCAATTCTACCTAAAACAATAAAACACACAGACACACACACCAAAAACCAAACATACTATATATATAGTATCATTATGTTTGCTTTTTTGGGTCTTTTTCTTTTGTTGATCCCCCTCTACTTCTATATAAATAACAAGTATTATAATAATAAGTATATGGCATTATATTATTGTTACTCAATTGCGCTGAAAGCTTTTTTTTCAGCTATGCTTTGTAGTGATAAGTGTATTAATATAAACGTAGTGTTTGCAACCAAAACCTAGTGCCTGATGGTATGCAGTGCACAAGTCTTCATTTTAAACACCGTCCTGATATGATCTTAGATGTTACTAGGACATAAAACAACAAATAAACAAATCATTTTAAACAAGGAGTGTTTGTGAATAGATTAGTCAGCTTGTCCACTTGATTATTAGTAATGCGCAATAGTATTAATAGTATTAATAATATTGATAACATTAACAATCTTAATATTATTATAATATTAATAATGTTAATAATTAATCAAATCAATAATATTAATAGTATTAATGATATAAATAAATTGATAATATTAATGATATCAATGGTGTTAATAATATTAATAACATTAAAAGTATTTATAATATTAATAACCTTAATAATATCAATAATTTTAATAACATTAATAGTATTTATAATATTAATAATATCAATATCAATAATATTAATAATATGAACATGTTGTGATGTGTTGTGATGACTTGATGGTCCCTGAGTTACTGTTGTGCTATTTCCTTCTCTGACTTCTGTTCCCTATCTTAGAGACGTTGCTCACGGAGCTCTACGATGCGGGCTCACTGGCGACCAATCTGACCAGTGTGAATAACACATTTGACCTTGTGATGAAGTTCATTGATGTCCACTTCAACGGCACCATCGACCACCAGATGAAGCTGTCGGCGGTCGAGCCGGACTTACTCGATCGTAAGCTTGTGTACGCCACAAACAGTAAGTTCTAAATATAGCTCTTTCTTTTTTTCTTCTTTGGTTACATTAGTTGATTTAGATAAAAGATTCACCCCATACTTTTAGTAGGGGGTGAATGACAATGTAGTCTAAATACGAGCGAAAATTGCTTTAGTATGGAACAGGAAGTGGAATTCCTGGTTCCAGTATCCAATGTTCCAGTATCCTGGTTCCAGTATCGTAATGCTTGCACTGCGTTTTGTTCACGGCGGAGGAGGAGGACCCCTCCCCCCCCCTATCTTCCTCTTCGCGACGGTTTGCGGTTACGTCACCCCCCACCCCACCCCCGGGTCTCGGCCCTTATAACTGAGCCCGCTGTTGCCTCCAGCCACTCCGCCTCCGGCTCTCCTCCCGTTACCCGGTCCTGCTGCTAATTTTGTTGGCACTCTCCCGAGAGTACTTCCTGGGTCTACACTCGTGCCTACACCGAGGCCTACAGCTACCACTGCCAGCATGCCATCTATAGCTCGCGGACGAGGCCGGCCGCTGTGGAACCAGGAGGGCCGCCGAACACTCCGCACCGGACTCCGCCTCCGCGACTTCCTCCTCCTTGTGCCGCCACTCTGAGGCGGCGCACTGGATCTCCTCAGCCGAGGCCACCATGAACGCCACAGCAAGGTCCATGGAACAGCTCGCCGCCATCGTGGAGACGATGCCACTGACCACCGCCCCCTCCCAGGCCCACCCCTCCTTCCCCTCCGACTCCGTCCCAGGCCTCACTCACCACACCCTTACAGAACTCAGGGATAACCTCATCCATCCCTGGCCTACCATCCGCGGATACTCCGAGACGGTATTCATGTGGGTCGCGGACGGTAGGCTTCCCGAGGGGAGGCACGACACCATTGCCATAAACGCCATCCGCCTCGACGTCCTCACCGCCCATGCGACGGCCACCTCATCCTCCCAGGCCGCCAACTCGGCCCGCACTAAAGCATAACCACGCTCCTCCTCCCAAGACGATGGCCGCACGCCATACACCCAGGAGGCCTACACCGCCCCTTGCGCCGCCTGGAACCGGAATCCCGCCTCATGCGATCTCGCGCCTCCCGACGAGGCCATGGCGCCGGGAAGCGCCACACCTGTGCCTACTCCCCGAATGTGAGGCGCATCCTGATGGCCCATAGCGAGACGGTATACTACACCAAGCAGAGCCATGAGTGCACCCTGGTGGCTGGCCCCTCGGCTTGATCCGCCGGCGGTGCACCACCCACTGAAACGGTAGCAGCCCCCCGTGACCGCGGCCCCGTCCCTGCAGTGGTGCGCCGTTGACAGCCACATGTCACCGCCATCTCCCCAGGGCCCTTAACCCTCGCCGCAGCCCCCCCCCAGGGGGCCCGTTCACAACTTCACACCAATCACACATACGGTGAGGTCACCTCAGACACCCCTGCCACCCCAGATGCCGCCGGCCAACCGCCGGAAATCACCGGCTCTCACCCGGATGCAGCTGAGCCTTCAGGTGCCCGGCTCCATTACGCCCCCTGCGGCAGCCCACCGACCCTAGCACATGTGCTAATCCCACCCCTGACTCCCCGGCCTCGTCAGAACTCGCCAACGGTTGGGTATTGGATCACCAATTATACGCCGTCTCAGACGCTGGAGTTGGCAGTACCCGCCGCCAGATGCGCCACCAGCTGCAACCCCCCCACCCCCCTCACTTCCCCCCAACCCAACGATCGACCTCTCCCCTCCTCCTTGCCCCCCACCAGGGGGGGGGTGGTGGGCCTGGTGGTCCCTGGCTGCGCATCCCGTTCCCGCCGCCGCCACACCCGCCGTCGCCCATCGGACAGCAACACCGCCTACATAGGCCACCTCCCTAGCTTCCACCCCTCCCAGGCCTCGTGCTAGCTGCCCCCAGCTGCCCCGCCAAATTTTGTGCTCCTCTCCCCGCCCCTTACCGGACCTCCTCTCCCACCCCGACTCCCGCCCCCTCCCGTCCCCCCTGAGCGACCTCAGGGAACCGGTCGCCGACGTGCTCGATCCGGCCGTCCAGGATACCCTCCACCTGCCCCTTCCTTCGGCCCCCACCCCCCCATCCTCCTCTCCATCTGGCCCCACACCTCCGGCGAGGTGTGGGCCCATTACCCCACTTTCAATCAGGCCTACGCAGCCCTCCGGGATGTGGGCCTCCCTAATTTTTTGGCCACCCGTATCCCCCTCCACTCAGGCCTCCACATCCCGGCTTGGTGGGACCGGCTCCGGGAGTACCACAACCTCGATATGGTCGACCTCCTCGGGTTCGGGTTCCCGGCCAACTCCTCAGCCAACGTCCCCCCCCCCTCACCGCGAGGCTCGGGAGCAGGAGGTCCACCTACGCGACTTTGTGAAAATGGAGCTGGCTCGCGGCGCCCTCGCCGGCCCTTTCCACATTCCCCCCTTCACCCCTTGGGTACAGGTCTCGCCGATGATGACCCAGTCCAAGTCCGACCCTGGGAAGAGGTGGGTCATCGTCGACCTGTCCTACCCTCCTGGAGGCACCGTGAACACAGGCATCCCCCGTTGGGAATACCTGGGGAATCCTGACACTTACAGGCTCCCCTGTGTGGCTGATATGGGCACTGCCTCCTCTGGGAGGGAGCCGGCTCCCACACCTGGACGGCCGACATCTCCCGGGCCTACTGCCAGCTCGGGTCCGATCCGATCGCCTGCCCTCTATATGGGATCACCCTGGACGGTGCGACCTACGTAGACCTCGCCCTCCCCTTCGGCTGCCATTCCTCGGAGGCTGCCTGCGGCCAGGTCACCACGGCTGTCACCTGGATCCACCGCCGCGAGGGCTTCCATACCCTCGTGTACTTCGATGACTTTGTCGGGTGCGAGCGGACCTACCTCGGGCCCGCCAGGCCTTTGACAGCTTTGTCTACCTGGTGGCTGCCCTCAGCTTGGAGGTCGCCCCCCGGAAGGGTCACCCCCAGGGGGTCCGCCTCACCTGGCTTGGCTTCGCCCTCTAAAGCGAGGCGATGAGCATCCGGTAAGCACCTGACAAAGTCGAGGCTCCCGTCGTCGACTGCGAGACTTGGATCGCCAACCCCACCATCGGCCGCCGTGAGCTCCAGAGTGTCCTGGGGTGCCTCAACCATGTCGGCAGCTGTGGACTTCCCACCAAGAAGTTTATGGGTGCCTCCTCACCGCCCTGCGCAGCTGCTACAGGGCTGCCTCCCTCACCCTCGGGGAGGAGGCGGGGCGGGACCTCAGGTGGTTTGCCTTCTACGGCTGCGCCTCCAACGGCCTCCACCTCCTCTGTGCACCTGAGGTCTGCCGCCTGGTGATAGAGTGCGACTCTTGCCTCACCCGCGGCAGGGCCTACTCCCCGACAAGATGGTACGCCTGAGGGTACTCCGAGGCGTTTCGGGCGGACTTCCCCAGCATCCACGAGTTGGAGGCGGTCAACCTCATGGTCGCCCTTCGGGTGCTGCTCCCTGAGGACGTCACGGGCTCGACCATGGTCATGAACACCGACATGGCCTCCACCACCTCCCTCGAGTCTGGGCGCGCCGAGACACCACCCTCGGGACCATCGCTCGGGAGCTCTGGCTTATGGCGGCCGCCAGCTCTTTCACCATCTCGGTGGTCCACAAGCCTGGGGCCGACCTCGTCCTCGCCGACGCCCTCAGCCGGGCCCACCTAGCCGGACCCTGGGCCGAGGTGGGCCAGTCGGAAGTCGCCCGCCTCGGGCTCACCTACGTGAGCCGCTGCCACGACGACTTCCCCTTCGACCCGGGCTCCTGATTCCAGGTTTCACCGCCCTGGAGGTCGCCATGGTCGACAGACTCTGCCTCGCCTCCCTGGCACCCTCGCCCGGGAGGAGATGGCGTTGCCAGGCCGAGGCCTACGTCGGCTTCATGTCGGCCCACAAGCTCGACACCCTGGCCCCCTCCAACTTTGAGGTGGCTGCCTATACCACCTCCCTCTACGCCGGTGCCTTATCACTCGCCTCTGTCCGGGACGCCCTCTCCGGTGCCCGATCCTGGGTCGAGGCCACCAGGGGCGCCACCTCGGCCTTTGGTCCTCGCCTCGCGTGAGACGTCTAACGTGGAGGCGAGCAGGCCTCAGTGCATGTCCCGTCCCACCGCTTACGCCCAAGCACCTCTCCGCCGTTGCCGCCTACATCGCCACAGCCGGGCCCTCAGGCGTCATACCTCGGGCGGCCCTCCTCCTCGGGTACTATGGGATCCTGTGGCAGTCTAGCCTGCTCTTGCCAAGCACCGGGGAGTGGGGCGGCCTCCACACCATCACCCACGCCGACGTAGCCCCGGCGCCCAGCGGCCACCGCCTGACCCTCCGGAGCTCCAAGACCATCTCAGGACCCTCCAGAGCAGTCTCGCTCTTGATCCCCGCCTCCTCGGGCTCCTGGCTCTGCCCCGTCGCCGCCTGGAACAAGGCCATCACCCTGCTCCCAACCGCGCCTCCCGACCCGGCCATCATCATGCCCTCAGGCTACCCCCTCGACCCTCGGACCTTGACGACCATCCCGCACGCCTCCCTCCGGGACGTGTACATGCCGGCTCCAGACACTTTCACCTTGCACAGTCTCCGGCGAGGTGCCCCCCAGGCCTGCCAGTCTGCCGGTGTCCCCCTCCCCGACATCATGGCCATGGGGACTTGGACCTCCCAGGCGGTGCACGCATACGTGCCCCGCCTCGCACTCTCTGGCGCCCTTCGCGCCCTCTCCTCCCTTCTGGTGGAGGGCTCTTCGGGGCTCCTCTTCCCCCCCCCCCTCCTCCTGACATTACCCCCCCCGAACTCTCTCACCGGCCGGGTTTCATTACCCTGATTCATTTACACCTTATTGTCTTGTACTCATAGTATTGTTCTCTCCTTACTCATTATTCATAGTATTGTTCTCTTGTCCTTGTCATTTACTCATAGTATTGTTCTCTATGCTTATTACCTTGTGTCTCGCATTTTATTCTGAAATAAACTGCTGTTTTTTTCCACCTCGGCCTGCTCTTCCTCCTTCGTCGCATATCATATTGGCACAGAGTTGATCAAATGGGAGAGAATGCAAAAAGACAAGATGGCGACTGCAGATAGCAGTTGATTTGACTTTAAAATTCTATTAACTACATGTTTATTATATTTTTCAAATTAAAAGTAGCATATAAATATTAAGAAACGTGTGAATAATATATTTTCCTTCATAAATTAAGAATGTATCTGCTCATTTCATTTACCCAGCATGTAGATCATTTTCACCATCTTTTATATAGGGTTTTTCTTCACCCCTACTCAGGCTACTGCAGTATGGGGTATATCTTTTATCTATCGTTGATTACACAAGGTAACTTCAGTTGTGGCCAACCGGCCGCATTGGCAGAATCGGTAGAGCGCAGGCCTTGCATGCGGGAGATTTGCTGTATAAGCCATTATACGAGTATCATTAGGTCATCTACTGATACAACCTCGGCTCTCCATGTGGCGCCACCTAGTCGCCCACGCCTCAGCGGCCGTTAGGCTCACTTACTGTGACAACATACTATTCACCTTTTACTTAACTATTCACCTTCCAAATCACCCAGTAGCAACATAACATCGCTCTCTAGTTAAGATACAGCAAATGATAATGCAGCCTCAACATTTTTTTTATGAAATTCATTATCACTTTACCCAACCAAGAAGGGGTTATTAGACACCCCTATATTGAATCACACACACTCAGACACACTTCGCTAAACGGTATACCATCAGCACTGATGCTAACAACATTTGAGAGGGGGAGTTCTCGGGGATGTCTGGGAAGGGCACTACTGAAGGGACATAGGAAATGCCCTTAGATGGCATCAAGGGTCTACCAGGATTCAAAATAGGACATCTAAATATTAGAAGTCTAACCAACAAAATTGAAACACTAAGGATTGATCTACCTAATTCGGGTTTTGATGTATTATCAATCTCAGAAACCTGGCTGAACTCAACCACAGAAAATAAATTAAAATCTGTCAAAGGGTACCAACTAACCAGATCTGATCGCCAAACAAAACAGGCAAATGGCCAAACCAAGGCTGGTGGAGGGCTGGAAATCTACTATAAAGAAGGGCCTCAACATAGATACTGATACATTTGTAAAACATAATCACTCAAATACAAATATAGAGATGCAGTGGGTCATAATAGAAAGGGATTATTGTAAGAAAATACTCCTGGGAAGCGTATACAGGCCACCAAATGGAAACTTGGACTCAGCACTTGAACAAATAATATCAATCCTGGAGGAAATACGAGACACAGACAAATTTGAATTAGTCCTCATAGGAGACTTCAATGCTGATGTTGCAAAGAAAAGCTCAATAACCGCCAACAAAATAAGACAATTTGCAACAACCTTAGCACTTGATCAGGTCATTACATCAGGTACAAGAATAACAATTGAAACAAACAGAACAATTGATCTAGCATTCACAAACATGAAGTACTGCAAAAACACAGGAGTTCTAAATTATAATATTAGTGACCACAAGCCAATTTACATAATTAAGAAAAAAACTAAAGATGATAGGAAAATAATAGAATTCTGGGGAAGAAGCTAGAGGACCTATAAAATAGAGAAATTTAGTGAAACCTTATTAGAAGAAAATACTGAACCCCTCTTTGCCAACAAGGATCCAAATATATGTTGGGAGTCACCCAAACAAATAATAACTAAAGCAGCAGACCAACATGCACCACTCAGAAAATACAATGTGAAAGATAGTCGACCAGAATGGTTTAGCAATGAAATTCTTGAGTTGCAAAAAGATAGAGACTACTTTAAAGAAAAATCAGAACAAACAAATCTACCTGAAGACAAATTCTTAGCAACCCAAATCAAGAATAGAGCCAATTCTGCAGGCAGGTATGCAAAAGCTAGGTACATACAGTCTGAAGTCCTATGAAATAAAGAAGATGCCCGGAGATTTTGGAGAGTCATACAGAGCATAGCCCCGGAAACCACCCCAACTATCTCCAGCTTAGTGGATGAGTTAACAGGGGACAAATTAACAACTCAAGAAACACCTGAAAAGATAAATAACTACTTCATAGAGATAGGGGAGAAGTTAGCAGATAAACTAGACAATATACCAGAAAAAGATAAAGTTAGCATAGTAAAGCCAAATGCAGTCACATATGACATAAGGGTGGTAACTAAGGAAGAAGTACTTAAAAAGATTAAGGGCTTGTCTGAATACAAATCATCAGGACTTAAAGATCTCAGCTCAAGGATACTAATTGATTCAATAACTATATTAATCAAAGAATTCACCCATATAGTAAACCTATCAATTGAAACGGGTATTTTCCCAGATGACTGGAAAATTGCTACAGTTGTACCTATCCCAAAAGTCAGCAACCCTAAAACATGCAATGACCTCAGACCAAGTTCTCTTCTACCCATAACTGGGAAAGTAGTTGAGCAACTCATTCATGATCAAATAGAAACATTTTTTGAAGCAACAAACTACCTAGCAGATGAACAAAATGGCTTCAGGAAAGGCAGGTCCACAACCAAAGCACTCTCAACACTCCTTGATGTGCTTCTCAGTGCGATGGATTCTGGCAAACTTACCATAGCAGTATATATTGATTTTTAAAAAGCATTTGACACTATAGATCATACAATCTTGTTGCAGAAGGTTGTCAAGATTGGGTTGGGTTCAAAAACGGTAGCCTTTCTGACAAACTGTCTTTCCAATCGAAAGCAAAGTACCAAACTAAATGGCATTGAGTCAACCTTAAGTCAAGTAAAAACTGGAGTACCCCAGGGATCAACACTGGGCCCCCTTCTATTCCTTCTGTTCATAAACGACTTACCCCAAGCACTGAGGCAAACAAAATGCATTTTATTTGCTGATGACACAGTCCAACTGGTATCAAACAGTAACTTAGCAAAAGCAGCAGAATTGACAAATGAAAATTTGGCTAGAATAAATATATGGTGCAAAGAAAACAAATTAACTCTCAATATAATCAAAACTGAATATGTTATCTATGGCACCAAGAACAAGAAGGACAAAGCCCCAGAAGTCCAAATAAAGATTGGGAATGAAACACTAAGGGAGGTAGAGACCTACAAATATTTGGGAACTGAACTGGATGGAACTCTAAATGGGAATAAACAACTAAGTAGATTAAATCAGTTACTGGCAAGGAAACTGAACACCTTCAGAAACATCTGGGGTTTTATAAGTGAAAGAACAGCTCTTCTTATGTACAAAACAATGATCCTCCCAATAATTGATTATAATGACCTAATATATGAACTACTCACAAAACAGCAACAAGCAAAGCTTCAAACAGTACAAAATAGGGCACTCAGGACAGTTTACAAAGGCCAAAATCTACACACAGAAGAACTACATGCAAAAGCTGGAATGGACAAACTAGACACAAGGCGCAAAAGGCATCTCTTAGGACTCATGTACAATAGAGCCCAAGACACAATATATACCGACACAAGTATTCACAATACTAGGTCAGCAGATGGCAACCTCTTGAAAATTCCCTATCCAAGGACTAACAAACTCAAAAGAGCACCTATTTATCAGGGAAGCCAACTCTGGAACAAACTCTCTGCCAAAACCAGGAATGCAACAACCTACCTGCAATTTAAATCTAGATTAAAGGTTGAGTATCCGACATAGACATACATTAATAAACCTACCTGGATAGACCACAAACATTGAGAAGTGAAATAAATACATAGTCCCAAACCACTCCCTTCCCTCTCCCTCTCTGAAATCCCCCCTGGCAAAAAGAGTAAAAGAAATAACAACTACCAAAGTATACCCACCAGCCTATAACACCTGACTAAACCAATAAAACATATACTACTGACAAAGCTATAGTTGACCCAAGACAATTTAAATGAGTCATGCAACCATTATTTGCATAATCCAAAATCCATGACTACCTGTATCAGCAAGTTATGCCCATTATATTAATCTCTCCTCACAGGTATGATCATCAAATCACTGATATAGTCTAAAGGTAAATGGCTATTCTCCAGTCTACATGTGCAAAATAAGATCCCCACTATATTTGTAATGCCTCATTTTAACCTACTACTGTCTATATTGTTCATACCATCGCATCGTCTCATCCATAAATAATTCATATGCACTATAATTGTTAAGGCCGGAAGACCAGCGCCTCGGTGCTGAAAAAAGATGTTATTCGCCTGGAATAAAAATTTGAACCAAAAAAAAACAACATATAATTTATATTTAAATAATTTATATTCCAGTGTTTGCAATGACCTGTGAAGGGAGCACAAAGAAAGCCATGTGCCTCCTCACCTCGCCTCTCATCACCAGCACGAACACAACATTCTGCATGTCCTTCCGCTTCTACATCGACTCCACCAGCTGGAGGTTGTCCTTCTTCAAGGTCACCGGAACGCGGAAGCGCTACCTCGGGGTCATCAAGAGAGACTTTGGCACCTCCAGCTTCCTGTTCCTGAGGGTGAAGAGTTGGAACGACGGCCGGGTGGAAGTTCCGGGCGGGGAGGACGGGAACTTCCGAGTCCTGATTGCCGGCTCGGACATCGCCGGCTCCGGTACAGCCCGACTCACCGACATCGTTACTTCCCCGGGAACTTGTGAATGGGATCATGGCGGACTGGGTACGTGTCATCGTTACCACCACATCTAGATAAAAGATTCACCCTGTACTTGCAGTAGGGGTGAATGACAACGTAGTCTAAATACGGGCGAAAATAGCTTAACTATGGAACAGGAAGTGGAATCTCTGGTTCCAGTATCCAATGGCTACTTATATCGGCACAGTGTCGCTTCCTAGTCAGGCGCTCGGCATTATTAAGATAGGGCAAGGACTGGTTAGCTCAGTGTCAGGATAATGTGACTGAGTGGGATGTTAGGTCATGGTGCTGGCGGCCTCGTGTTCCAGTAGGGCCGTACTATAAAGTCACCATGAGTGTGCAGTATCACAAGTCGGTACCCATCCTGATATGACCTTAGATGTTGCCAGGATGTAAAACTCCAACAACCAAACCAACCACACATTCACATTTTAGGCACATGCGCACACTTGAACACACACACAGACACACATATTCACACACATGCACATGCGCACACGCATACTTGACTTACACACACATTTATTTAATCAAAAAAGAATTGGGCGGCAAGGGCGGGATGGAGCCTCCAGTTGGGAGGAATCGTAAGGCTCTGAGGTGGGAGGGGGGGGGGGGGCGCCACCAGCAATGGGCAGGAGTAGTACTATAGACTACATCACGGTTCCAGCGGCGCAGTGCATTGTGGGATGCATCAGAACAAAACAAACCCAAGAGAAGCACATGGCACATGCTAATACACTGGGTGCAGCTATGAAATATGCTAGTTTCAGCTCATCTCAGCTCTTGTTTGAAACATAGAATACCAACTAAAAAAATATATATAATAAATTAAGATATTAATCTTTTATCCAGCATTGCATTTACATCAATATAATCAGCACATCTTATGCCATGTGTATTTAGATTTAGACAAATCTAGGCACTCAGACTAGTGTTAGAGCCATAGCCAGTTTTACTTATTTTATTCACGTTTTTATTGATATCCTATGGTTAATGACATATGTAGAAATAGAAAAGGAGTAGGGTTAATCAGATATTGGTTATATATTTCTTTGAAACAAGATTTTGTTGACACATTTGACATTTTAGTTTTTAGAACAAGAATTACTTCTGGCTAATCAATGGTGATGTAAACATCAGCATGTAACGTGACTGAAATTGTATGTTTCTTAGCTCAAAATGGTTATTTATGGAGAGTTGTGTCTTAAACATATTCAATATATTATTATATTGCATCCTTCCGTCCATGTTTGTGCCAAATTGTTATGTATTTCTATTTATTTTGAATAAAATCGAAGTTTTGCCCTACGCATATCAGCAAACTCAATGGCCATACGCCTTTGCTTTGCTCCCAACGCCGTTTTCAGCGCATGCGCTGTCGGAACCGTGATGTAGTCTATTAGGAGGATGTTGATGAATTGCGCAAATTCATACTTGGGTAATTCTTATACATAACGTGTACATAGATATATAAATATACAAATATATACATATAAATTATATATATATATATATATATTTCAACATAGGCCCCTGTATTTATACATGTACATATATATAATGAATCTACATAGCCATAGCTAGGACGTTTTGTTTGGAAGTGGCAGATTTGTTTTGGGAGTCAGATAAATTCTCGAGTGTTGAACGCATGAGGCACTGCATGGGTCTGGGGGTATACACCCCGGGAAAAAACTTTATCTAGATGCTCTGAAATGTCATTTCCAGCCATTTCAGGGAGGTTACAGCATTGTTGTTTTTTTGTGTGTGTGGGGAGGCAACTCCCCCCGCCCCCACGTGCCGCCACCCTGATATAGGGGTTTGTAATATATACTCATATGTATCTATATATATAGATATTTTACCTCGGTATATAGCCTCAGGCTAGCCGCAGGCTAGGGAGAGGTAAGCACATCCGGGTACAGTAATTAGCATAAGCAGCTCACGGCGGGAGGACGTTCGCTGAGCTGCTCCAGCAGGATTTAACTACTACAACACTTTAACTAACTGTAAGTATTGAGAAACTGCATTTAAAGTCTTGAGGATGGTTTATAGCATCCCATTATGAAAGCTTAGAACTTTCTCAGGTCCAATTTGGACATAAAAGGTGTTATAAAAAACACAAGGATAAGAATGTGCATAACCGAAACCGATACCGCTTGACATAGCGAAACCTGTGTTCAGACAGGCAGAGATGTTAACCCGAGTTGCATCTCCTAAGGAAATTCCTCCGAACCCTAAAAGAGGGTTTTGTTGGGGATGATCCTGGGTTTCTTTTATAGACTCCCCAGACCGGTTTTTGAGGCGAGCCTCCGAGTTTCGTAATATTTTCTTCAACTTGCTGGCGCAGAATGCCGCGGGTGGGAGAAGTGTACGAAACAGAGAGAGCGGGCGTGCCAATGGCCGCCCCCCCCATTTGGTTGGTTTCACTACCCATAAAACCTACGGCAAAACTTAGCTTAACGCCTGTATATAGAACGGTTTAAACACGTTACTATATACCATACGCCATAATACCTCACTCTAGCTCACTTTGTGAACATGTTGAGATGATACCGGTACTAAGTAACCTTTGTCGTTACAGAAACCGATGGCCACCAAGCGAAACAAGGTTCCGCCGGCAGCGGCAGAGGGCCGCGTGCCTTCTGGATACGATTCCTCACCACCGCAGACGGCACCGCCGTCTCCACAGCCGGGGGCTGATCCTTTGGACAAGGATAGTGGGGATGAGGAGCTGGAAGACAAAATCCTACGGATTATGGGCAAATACAACACACAAGCCACACGGCCTCCTTCTCCTCCTATCCCCGAGGATGACTGGGAAGATTTCTCAGATGACGACACCGAATCGGCATTTGAGGTTCCGCAACCGAAACCCAAGAAGCGGAAAAGACTTGGTAGTAGCTCCGGTGATGAATTCACCAAGGTCAATAAGAAACGAGTGAAGAAGACAAAGAAAAACAAAAAGAAAAAGAAGAAGGACTCATCATCGGATAAATCAAATGATTCGTCCACAACTGACTCCGATTCAGAGACGGAGAGAGTGGGCATTTATGCCAGGATAGGGGCAAAGATCAAGAAGAAATGCCCGTTGGCGAAAGCAAAGAGGTTGCGGACTACAACCATGATGAGGGAAATGCTGAAAGGACATTTCCACACTTTCAAACCTGTGGAAGTGATCAACAAGCTGACCGAACAAATTTCGGGAATTAAAGGAGTCCCCCAGTCCATCAGTAAAGAAATGGATGCAGGCATCCATCTCTCAGATGAGAGACGGCGTTATGAGAACGCGTTGTGCACGATTCACAAAGCGGTGCTCGGAGCGCTTACATCGATAACTCCGGTAGCGAATCGGATGCAAGCTGAGAATTCATTCTCGTCGCTTGCACGAGTGATGGACAGAGGGATTGCGATGCTTACAGCAGCGTCGAACTTCATGACGTTTCGGCGTTTTGAAAACGTCTTCAAGGCGGTTACAACGGATGCTGGCAAAGAAGTCGCCAGATCGAAGAAAGTAACTGACAATGATGGTAAGGAGTACACTCTTTACCTACCGCCAAAGCCGGTGCTAGGCAAGCCATTGGACAAAACCAAAATGTTTGGGCGGTCAGCTAGCGCACCTCTTCAAAGCTGTCGAGGTAGACACTAAAAGCGCTAAAAACACGGATGGTACCAAAAAGTTTGACAACACCAACAAATTCCGACGCCCCCGCTCGGATTTTCGCTTCCGGAGAGGAGGAAGGCCGGGACGAGGAGGTCCCTCATTCGGCTTCAATCCCAGAGGACGAGGCAGAGGAGAACGCCAGAACACGGGTTGGAACGACAACCGCGGACACAAAAGGGAGTTTACACCCAAACCCCAATTCCCGCGGCCAGGAGCCAAGTAGAGACACAGACTCCTACACTCAACACGGTGTCTGAAGAGACACAAACTTATGTAAGCAAGTTTAATGCAGGCAACATCCTTAACTGTTTGCACAAATGGGTTAACATTACATCTGATAGGGAAATTTTGGATATAGTAAAAGGAGTTCAAATACCTTTCACAGACATACCAACACAGGAAAGAGTTCCGTTCCCATACAAATTTAACATAGCAGAAAAACGCCAAATAGATTTTCAGGTTTCGCTGTTTGAAACAAAAGGTATTATTGAAAGAGTACAAAACACAAAAGGACAGTTTATTTCTAATGTCTTTTCTAGGCCCAAACCAAATGGCGAAATTCGCATGATTTTGGATTTGACTAAGTTAAATAAATTGGTAACATACAAACATTTTAAAATGTTCTCACTAGAAACGGCGAGAGACTTAATTACGCCGCATGCCTGGCTTGCCAGTGTCGACTTAAGAGACGCGTATTATACAGTTCCTATTTGCAAAGAACACAGAACATTTTTGAGATTTATTTGGAACGGTTCCCTTTTCCAATTTACTTGCATGCCCAATGGTTTAGCCTGCGCACCTCGACTGTTTACAAAGTTATTAAAACCTGTTTTTGCTGTTATGGGAAGATTAGGACATACAATGTTTCCATACATAGATGATTCCTTTATTATGGCAGAATCCTTTAACAAATGCCATTTGGCAGTGAATGATTTGTGTACTTTATTAACAGAATTAGGTTTTTACATACACGACAAAAAGTCTGTTTTTGTCCCGAATAAGGAATTAAAATGCCTGGGGTTTTTAATCAACACCAAAGCAATGACCGTTTCATTAACGGAACAGAAACTACAGAAGTTTCATGAGACGGCCTCCCAGCTGCTTGACATATCTAGGCCAAAGATTAGACAGGTTGCTGTCCTTATCGGTATAATGGTTTCATATGCGCCGGCTGTTCTTTATGGGGCGGCGCACTTCAAGTCTCTAGAAATAGACAAGAATAGAGCGTTAGCACATACAAAAGGTAACTTTGAAAGAATAATGTACATTTCCCAGGATGGTTACACAGACATATCTTGGTGGATCGAGAATATCAATAACTCTTCCAATCCCATTAGAATGGATCAACCCAACACGGTAGTTACTACCGATGCGTCATTACAAGGTTGGGGAGCTCATCGAAATGATGTAGCAACAGGAGGGAGATGGTTAGAAAACGAAAAATCAGACCATATTAATGTTCTGGAATTAAGAGCGATTTTACTTAGGCCTCTTAAGCCTAATTAAAATACCCAAAAATACTGTTCAAACTGCTTACAGATAACACTACGGCCATGGCATATGTCAGGAATATGGGAGGTACAAAGTCAAAAGAGTGCAATAACTTGGCACAAAGTATTTGGAACTGGGCGCAAAAAACATCAAATATGGTTAACCATTTCACATATCCCAGGATCGCAAAACGTCCTGGCCGACAAAAAGAGTTGAGTCTTTCACGACCATTTAGAATGGAATTTGAATATAAAAATTTTCAACAAAATTTGTCGCCAATGGGGTTCACCTACGGTTGACTTATTCGCATCAAGGAATAACTTTAAAGTTAACAGATATGTTTCATGGCACCCAGAACCATTTGCTTGGCACATAGATGCTTTCTCACTGATTTGGGAAAATGAATTTTATTATATTTTTCCCCCTTTCAACATCATTACCAGAGTGGCACGAAAGATAAAGATGGACCGGTCTCACGCCATCCTGATCGTCCCCGAATGGGACACACAGCCGTGGCTAGCAGGACTAGCCTCGACAGCCCGAGATTGCCTCAGATTCCCAAAATCCCGAGGAAATCTAACTCACCAAGGCCCTCTGGAACATCACGGCAACGTAGCAACAACACCGTTGCTTGCATTTCCTTTTCTAAATAAATACCTAGAACAATTTGGTTTAGACAAAATTACACAAGAACGGCTAGTGTCACATGCGTGGAGAAAAGGAACAGTTAAAATGTATACCACATATTTGAAAAAATGGGGCGTTTATTGTCTTATTCACAAGGTTAAACCCATGAACCCAACTATTGCCAAAGTGTGCAGATTCTTTAGAATGTTAGAACAAGAAGGGCTAGGTTACGGCGCAATTAATGCTGCCAGGTGCGCTCTCTCGATTATCCTTCCCAGAACAAGGGGAGATACAATGGGTAAACACCATGTTATATCATGGGTACTAAAGGGAATTTATGAACGAAACCCACCTAAACCAAAATATGACCGATTTTGGGATGTGTCACTGGTATTTAAAATGTTTAACGATTGGCCACATAATAGGTTTCTAGATATAAAACAATTAGGGTTTAAGTTAGCACTGTTATTGTACTGTTAGTCACAGGTCATCGAGGCCAGACTATAGTGGCACTTTCACTCGATGGACTGGAAATAGATAGAAGGCAAGCGACCTTCGATTTGACAACATTGTTAAAATCTAATCGTTTAGGTGACCCTTTGTCGTCAATTGATGTAACACAATTCAAAGACAATCCGAAACTGTGTGTAGTTTCCGCGATCAGAACATATATATCCAAGACACAAGGAGTTAGAAACTCAAGACAATTGTTTATAAGCTTTATTAAGCCACACAAGGGCATATCAAGAGATACGCTCGCCAGATGGACAATTAATGTCCTAAAGATGGCAGGAGTGCATACGGACAAATATGCGTCACACTCAACAAGAGGAGCCATGGTGTCAAAGGCACGCCTCTTAGGCATTTCGGTCAAGCGCATACTAGCGCATGCAGGATGGAAGACCGAACGATCGTTTGCTAGACATTATAACAAGCGATTGGAAAAGCCAAGTGGCGTCGCACGGCGACTGCTACAACATTAAGGTAAAAAAAAGGTGAGAACATACCATTGTCACAAACATATAAGGTTAACCAACGTTCCATACCACAAAACATAAACAAATAAAATAAAATAAAATATCAGGATAAAATGATATTACGTAAAGTCTCCCTAGCCTGCGGCTAGCCTGAGGCTATATACCGAGGTAAAAATAGATTAGTTAGACGAATCTTACCTTGGTATAGATGATGGATAACTGTTGTTTTCCCGAGGTATAAGCCTCGGCTAGACGTGGGTGAGGGCCCACCCTCCACACCCTGCCACGTCTAGTCCCTTGCTTGTACCAAGGAAACATTAGTATTTAGAATTTTAGAGATCATTTTATCCTGAATTAGTAGGTAAAGATTGCTGTACCCGGATGTGCTTACCTCTCCCTCACCGACGTCTAGCCGAGGCTTATACCTCGGGAAAACAACAGTTATCCATCATCTATACCAAGGTAAGATTCGTCTAACTAATCTATATATTTATCAGTATGTATATAAACATGTTTGTATATGTGTGTAGTGGATAAACAGTGCCTCCCCCTGCTGTGGTTAAATGGCATTGATAGTAGGTTAGTTGGGTTCGAATCCATCAGGTGCCGCTTCGGCGCATCGTCCCTACCATCCAGCCTTGCCCGACCCCACTCCTGCTTCGGACGTTGCTCGGCTCACCTCCTGTTTTTGGATATACGCGTGTATATATGTATATATACTCACAGTTTTGAAGTGAGAGCTCAGAGACAATTGGAGTGGGTTCCCAGGAAAGGGGAAGCAGAGAGTGCCCGGTTACAGTGGGGGCCTGCTGAGAAGAAGGGGTGTTGGGAAGAGAGGTGCCCAGAAGGAGGACCGAAAACATTAGGGACTATTCTTTATTTATATTCACATAATAGATTATATAGCACATATATATATACCTTCTATATACTGCCAAATATATGCGGATGCCAAGTGCAGTACGGAGACGCCCCCTGCTGGTTCGAAGAGGAATCCTTCCTGAGGGACAAGTGGAACTAGGAATGGACCTACCCATATTCTTAACTCATACCGTGATGAATGCATCTCTTTTCAGTGGCAGTTGTAAATAAGAAAATGAAAACGCCTCAAACCGCAACAGAACCAATGTTTAACTCATCCATAACATCATCTGACAGTGACAGTAGTAACTCAACAGAAAACACAACCGTCCTTCCTATTGTCGTACCTCTGGTCTCCAGACAAACCAGGTCAATAGCTGGTAAGTATTTCCTTCTTCCTGGCTATTTCCTCTAGCATGTCGCTTAAAGTTGCATAAGCAAATTAAAGCATCATTTTTGTGAAGCCATTGATTTTATAATTAGCATAAGGCGATTCCTCTATTCCACTATGTTGGCCTAATCAGGAGAACGTGGGCCTCACATGCGGAAGATCGGGAGTTAGGTTCCCGGTCGAGTCCAAACCAGATTGAACTGATTAAATTGGAATACTATGTCCCGCTTCATATAGCCTGGTGCTTGGCATTTATTAGGATAGGGCAAGAGGAGTATAATTGGCTCTGTGTGTCACGGATAATGGTGACTGAAGTGGTGGATGAATCAAGGTCATGGTGCCCAGTGGCCTGATTTCCCAGTGTGGCAGCACTATCAAGTCACCATGAGTGTGCACTGTCACAAGGTGGTACCCATCCTGATATGACCTTAGATGTTGCCAAGACGCAAACCTCCAACAACCAATCTATTCCGCTGAGGGCACTGCAAAAATTGGAAGTCATTTGGGCGATAATAGGAGGCTGGTTAGGGGTCAGTCGTTCCTCTCTTTGTATAAATTGTCATGGCTTTACCATCCATTATTTATGCATTTATGAAACATTTATTGCTGAATCGAAGGTCTACACAATAAATTTAATAGAACCTGTCACTATCGGTAAAATATCCACCTGGGCGGAGTTGGGCGGAGTTGGGCGGAGTTGAATGTTTTAGCCAGAGTAGCCAGAATAGGGGTGAATGTAGATAAAAGGTTCACCCTTACCCAGAGTAGGGGTGCATGACAACGTAGTCTAAATGCAGGCGCAAATTGTTTTAGTATGGAACACAAAATGGAATTCCTGGTTCCAGTACCCAGTGTCTACCTACATTGGTATAGACCTATTTCATTTGACGTCAGCTAGGATATTTAGGTCAGTGTATGCACAGCTTGGCTGCAGGACAACATCCGGTCACACTGCAAACTTAATGGCAGTGAGCAATCTTCATACAGAAAAAGTGAAATATCTCTAAAACCACACCACCTAGAAACAAACTGATTGGAACACATATAGAAAACACATCCAACGAACAGATTATATTAAATTTATAAGGTTAAGGTTCTGCATTTCTATTA
Source organism: Branchipolynoe longqiensis (assembly GCA_030323885.1). Classification (NCBI taxonomy): domain Eukaryota; kingdom Metazoa; phylum Annelida; class Polychaeta; order Phyllodocida; family Polynoidae; genus Branchipolynoe; species Branchipolynoe longqiensis. The sequence continues at coordinate 36,838,081 of CM059201.1, read as the reverse complement.
ATTTTGAATAAAATAGATGTTTTGCACTCCGCGTACCGGCAAACTCAATGCATTGTCTATCGCCATAAGCAATCTTCATACAGAAAAAGTGAAATATCTCTAAAACCACACCACATAGACACAGACCGCTTGGCACCCAAACAGATACGTGCTTAACAAACAGATCATATTAAATTTATATGGTTTGGGTTCTGGATTTCTATTAATTTAGAATAAAACTAACGTTTTGCACTGCACATATCGACAAACTCAATGGCAGTGTGCCTTCGTTCTGCAGCCAAGCTGCGCGCACATACACAATGTTTGTAAATATTGAAAGGGGTCTATTCACACTATTCATGCTGTGGCCATGTTGAAACCAGACCGAGGCCACGTATGCGTCTGCGAGGCGCCGCTGAATGAAAAGTCATGCGAATACTTTTTCGTCGACCAAAACCTCTCGAAATCACTCAAATTTGAAGGTATTCAGTTTTTAAACTACCATATTCATCTTTGCATATCTGTTTTCTATCTATTGGCCAATGTTCACAAAAATTGGGTGACCATTGCATGGTGATTTTCCCATTCTTTAACTACAATGTGACTGTCAACTTCAAGTCTGCATAGTTATGGTGGTATCATGTACCATGCAGAACTGTCAGTGTAGTTATCTGTGTAACACAGTTAAACAACTAGTCTTAGTAATTACAAATTAATAAAAACTTTAAAAGGGTTCAAATATATTTTTTAAATATATCTATATTAAGAAAGTTATGCAATTTTGAATTTAAGAAAAGATTGGTAGCCAAGGTGAGCGACTTTGTTGACATTGCCTACTGAAATGCATCTGATCATCACTCAATCTTCATGAAAATTGACCAATAAATAGAAAAAAAGGTAGGCAAAAATGAATATGATAGTTTCAAAAGTTAATATCTTCAAATTTTACTCCTTTAATTTCTGTAGTAGTTCATATACATCGGCACACAGCAGATTCTTATGGCAATTTCCAATACCCGACGCATACTCAGCCTCGTTCTGATGCCGAATTAGGTCACGCGTGAATAGTGTGAATAGAGTTGGTGAAATGGCAGAGTATGTAAACAAGCAAGATGCTTCACTGCTGTACCATTGACACAAGGGGACAGGTTCCCTAACCCTCCTTGACTGTTGTACCATCAAAGACAATATACGACAATTATATCAATCATAGTCAATTATTATTCAATTATATAATATTATATAATTATTTAATTATAGCAACAAGTAATAGCGGGAGATATACACTGTGTAAAGATATCATTTTAATTGCGATTTAATACAAGTATTTGGGAACTGTACTGGATGTAACTCTAAATGGGAATAAACAACTAAGTAGATTAAATCAGTCACTGGCAAGGAAACTGAACACCTTCAGAAAAATCAGGGGTTTTATAAGTGAAAAGAGAGATCTTCTGATGTACAAAACAATGATCCTCCCAATAATTGATTATAATGATCTAATATATGAACTACTCACAAAACAGCAAGAAGCAAAGCTTCAAACAGTACAAAATAGGGCACTCAGGACAGTTTACAAAGGCCAAAATCTACACACAGAAGAACTACATGCTAAAGCTGGAATGGACAAACTAGACACAAGGCGCAAAAGACATCTCTAAGGACTCCTGTACAATAGAGTCCAAGACACAAAATATACCGACACAAGTAATCACAATACTAGAGCAGCAGATGGCAACCTCTTGAAAATTCCCTTTCCGAGGACTAACAAACTCAAAAGAGCACCTATTTATCAGGGAAGCCAACTCTGAAACAAACTCTCTGCCAAAACCAGGAATGCAACAACCTACCTGCAATTTAAATCTAGATTAAAGGTTGAGTACCCAACATAGACATACATTAATAAACCTACCTGGATAGACCACAAAAGTTGAGAACCGAAATAAATACATAGTCCCAAACCACTCCCTTCCCTCTCCCTCTCTGAAATCCCCCCCTGGCAAAAAGAGTAAAAGAAATAACAACTACCAAAGTTTACCCACCAGCCTATAACACCTGACTAAACCAATAAAACATATACTACTGACAAAGCTATAGTTGACCCAAGACATTTTAAATGAGTCGTGCAACCATTATTTGCATAATCCAAAATCCATGACTATCAAAGTATCATGCCCATTATATTAATGTCTCCTCACAGGTATGATCATCAAATCACTGATATAGTCTAAAAGTAAATGGCTATTCTCCAGTCTACATGTGCAAAATAAGATCCCCACTATATTTGTAATGCCTCATTTTAACTTACTATTGTCTATATTGTTCATACCATCTCATCATCTCATCCATAAATAGCTAATATGCACTATAATTAATTGCTAAGGCTGGAAGATCAGCACCTCGGTGCTGAAAAAAGATGTTATTCAACTGGTATAAAAATTTGAACACAAAAAATATATAAAAATGCACACTTTCTTTGCTGTGAGATGGCGCCACTGCAAGATTATTTCAGAAATTCCTATGTGAAACTGCTGAGTGATGCGTCTTGTCTTGCTGACACTAACTGTCACAGGTTGAGGACACTGACCCTCAGCCTTGATTAGGCCTTGAATAACTTGCAGAGAATGGATTGATTCAATATACACAAAACATGAATAATCATATTTGATCTTGGTAATTCTGACTAAGTACAGATGTGTTGATCATGTGACTGGTCCTATCAAGTTCAATTCTCTTGCTTTTCTCTCTCCAAAATGAAGGTCCTGATATGACCTTAGATGTTGCCAGGACGTAAAACCCCAACAATCAACCAACCAAAATTAAGCGTTTTGTTGCTTTTCTGTAGATACCCTAGAGATGAGATCGTACTTTGACCAGGTCGGCCACGTACTACAAGACATGATTGTAAGGTATGTATGTATTAAATTTAAAGTGGCATAGTCCGATTGTCTTGAATTTCTGTCATTTTCTGAGGTAAATTACATTAGATTGATCATCCTATCGATCCTACTCAGTGGACCCATTTGCAGTTTGGGATATTTTCCGTTCCAACCAGTGGTCCACAACTGGTTCATCAAAGGCTGTGGTATATGATGTCCTGTCGGTGGGAAAGTGGATATAACAGACCCCTTGCTGCTTATCGGAAAGAGAAGCTTCTTCTTTTTTGCTTTAAAAAAACAGTTATATTTTGTTTTATTTCTTGTTATTTATTATATTTATTTTATTCATTGCTTCATTCATTTATCTTTAATATTGCTTCATTTTATTTTGTGTATTTTTATTTCTTTATTTGTATTTCTTGACCACCTTTAATTGCAGTTGCAAGTGGGATGGCAAGCCATGCAAGACCAATGACTTTGAGCGGGAATACACCAGGCTCGGGGAGTGTTATACATTTAACAGCGCCCCCAATCGCAGCACATTGGTCTCACATCGAGCAGGTAATGTAGCCAAATAGGTTTTTTAAGGTCTGCCATAATATGTTAGATAAATATATTACTGAATAGATTGAGTGTTGTAATCTACTTTACTTTAGACCAAATGGGATGGCCAAATGAGTTGAGCATCCGTCTCCCGCTTTGCTAGATAGTGGGATTTGAACCGTGATCAAACTTATGACTTAAAAATGTATACTTGTCGCTTCCTAGCCAGGTGCTTGGCATTATTAGGATAGGGCAAGGACTGGTTAGTTCAGTGTCTGGATAATATGACTGTGTGGGATATCGGGTCATGGTGTCGGTGGCCTGATTTCCCAGTGGGTCAGCCACTATATGAAGTCACAATGAGTGTGCACTGTCACAAGTCAGTACCCGTCCTGATATGACCTTAGATGTTGCCAGGATGTAAAACTCTAGCAACCAACCAATCCTAATAGTCACAGTTTGACCTTGATTGTGCCATAAATAAAGGAAAGCTTGCTTCAATACATACAAACTATGATGCGTCATATTTGACCCAAATATTCATGAATAAATCAAGTTGTGTTGGTCATGGTAGTGCCCCATTAATGCTTACAGGCGCTGAGTATGGTCTAAGCCTCGTTATCAATATCGAGCAGTACGAACATACGGTGGGCAACAATATTGATGCAGGCATCAAGGTAAGTTCAAACTTACTGCATGACGTGCAAGAATGTGAAGGTTGAAACCAAGATTAGATACTGTCACATCCATCCACAAAGCATGCAAGAATATGATGTTGACGCCAAGATTAGGGACTGTCACATTCATCCACAAACTCATAGCATGCAAGAATGTGAATGTTGACATCAAGATTAGGTACTGTCACATGCATCCACAAACTCATTGAATCCAAGAATGTGAATGTTGACACCAAGGTTAGGGACTGTCACATGCATCCACAAACTCGTAGATTGCAAGAATGTGATGTTGACACCAAGGTTATATACTGTCACATTCAGGCACAAACTCATAGAATGCAAGAATATGATGTTGACACCAAGTTTAGGTAGCATGCAAGAATATTATGTTGACAGCAAGATTAGACACTGTCAAATTTAGGCACGAACTCATAGTATGCAAGAACATGGATGTTGTAATTTAGGTTAGGCACTGTCATGTTCAGACACAATTAAAGCAGGCAAGTCCCACTTCCCAGATAGTACAGAGCCGTCGGGCTGACATTGGGCCGACGGTGGCAGCACCATTGGGCCAACGGTGGCAAAACAATGTTGGACCAATGTTGTTGTGTGCACTGACCCACCGTTGACCCAATGGTGGCAAGCCACCCATAGCAGCATATGCCACTGTTGGCCCAACGGTGGCCCAAAGGTGGCCCAACGGTGGAAAGCGACCCATCCCACAACAAAAATAGGACCCATATGGGTTACATTGTGGGCCCCATATGGTTTTTCCAAACAGGAATCTGTGGATACAGCATGGAGATGATATATGTTTCCTGTGTCACAAAGAAGTTACCACAGATCTAGGCCTGATGTTCCTGTTTGTTGCAACACCTCTCATGACGATGCTCTCTGCTTACACAGATGCACATCCATAAGCAGACGGACGTGCCCACAGTGGAGGAGACGGGCACAGCCATCCCCCTGTCCATGCACAGCCTTGTTAGCATCACCAACACAGAGGTCAGTATCTGAGTAGGCCCCTACAGTTGTACAGATGGTGGGTTTTTTTCAGGGTTGCAACCCAATCCTCACCAACACAGAGGTCAGTAACTGGGTACAATTGTACAAATGGTGGATGTTTTTAGGCTCGGAGGCCAATCCTCACCAACACAGAGGTCAGTAAATGTGTGCACTTGTACAAATGGTGGATTTTCTTTTGACTTGCAGGCCAATCCTCACTGTGATATATGCGTAATAGACGTACAGGTATGGCTAATGTATGTTAACAAGATGCGGAGGTTGAGACAAAGAGATATGCAAATGAGATGACGTCACGGAAAGTTGCCGGCAGGTAACTATACCTAGCCGTGAATAAACCATTCAGTATCCAGAAGTCAAAGTGTTCAGACGTCATACTTTCACATGGTGTCAGATGAGGAAGGATGCCGCCCGCTAATACGTTGCCGGGGTTGCGGCCTCCTGGTCAGCTTGTGGTCAGCCACAATGCCAGGTCGAACTGGAAAACATGGATCAGAGCATATGATATTTACGCTACTGCAGCAGGTGTCGTGTTGAAGACAGAACGAGTGCAATGCTGCATTTTTCTTCATGTAGCCGGCGAGGAGCCACAGAAAGTCTTCGCCAATATGGATATCACTCTCGCTGATCAAGATAAGATTGTGCCGCTTACATAGGCGTTCAGGGTTTATTGTGTTGGTAAATGCAGTATCATTATCACACGATATAAGTTTAATTCACACAATCAGGCATCCAAAAATATGGCTACATATATAACGGCATTACGAGATAAGGTGAAAGACTGTGAGTATGGGACGGTGGAAGAATAGCTGTTGCGTGATAGGATTGTGGCTTGAAAAATGTGAACTTACGGAACAAATTGCTGCAAACTACGGAGTTACCATTGGGAAAATGTATCAGCATATGTGAAATGAGTGAGTTTAGCTCTGCGCTGTTGGAGGACACCAAATCAGACGTGGAATGTAAGGAGATCGATTTCATACGTAACTATAGTAGTGCACCGGTGGGGCGGTCATCAGCGACGCGATCTTGGAAATCGCCATCTTGGAACGCCGGCGGTGCGGGAGAGTTCAAGATCCGCTGCCAGAACTGTGGGTATGAGCACCGCCGGGGAGTCTGCCCAGCGAAAGGGAAGGCGTGTGTAGCCTGTCGGAAGATCGGGCACTTCGGCAAGGTCTGCAGGAGCAGGCTGGGCAGGGTCAACGAGCTGACCATGGAAGAGCCCGATCCTCACAACACTGAGCAAGACCCGGATCCGGCAGAGGTCAACGTCCTGGCAACGGATCTCTTCATCGGGGCCGTGGACCGTGGTGCTGGTCGGGATGCCGAGCTATGGCATGCGATCGTTCGGGTGAACGGTTGTCCTGTCAAGTTCAAGCTCGACACTGGTTCGGAGGCGAACGTGCTGCCGAGGTACGTCTTCAACAGAGTTGCTCCGGGGCGGCTGACGAACACCAAGTGTTCGTTGGTGACGTTCTCCGGTCACCGGATCACGCCTGATGGGGAGGCATTGCTGGACGTCAACGAGACAGTGCTCAAGTTCCAGGTAGTGCCGGATTGCCAACCTATTTTGGGCAAGCAAGCTTGTGTGACGTTGAACCTGCTGGTGCGGGTGGATGAGGTGCGCTGCACGGTGCCAACGAACATTCCCGTGCCGACGAACATTCCCGTGCCGACGAACATTTCCGAGCCGACGAACAGTGCCAGCGGTGGGGAGAAGCTGGTAAGCCAATACAAAGATGTATTTCAGGGTTTGGGGTTGATTAAAGCAAATGCTGTCATTCATGTCGATAGATCTGTTCAACCTGTCATTGATCCGCCTAGACGGATTCTGTTTGCCATTCAGGGCAAGGTACGAAGTGAGCTTGATCGCATGGTTAAGTTAGGTGTCATAGTTGTGCAAGATGAACCTACCGAGTGGGTTAATTCTATAACTATTGTAAAAAAAACGAACAAGATTAGGATTTGTCTGGATCCGACTAAGTTAAACAAGGCAATAAAGAGAGGGCCTTTTCCGACCAAAACGATTGACGAAATTATTGCCAAAACGGCAGATGCCAAATATTTTTCAGTTCTGGATGCAAAGACCGGGTATTGGCAGATAGAGTTAGATAATGAAAGTTCATGTTTGTGCACGTTCAATACTCCGTGGGGCCGGTACAGGTACACCCGGTTGCCTTTTGGGATCAAAACCGCCGGTGACATTTTTATTCAGGAAATGCACCGCGTCATGGGCGATATACCCGGTATTGGCATAGTCACGGACGATATTTTGGTATATGGGTCAAGGGTTGAGGAACACAACGAGCGGCTCCGAGCCGTCTTGGACCGAGCTAGGTCGGTTAATCTAAAGTTAAATGATGCTAAATCTTTGCTATGTAAAACCACAGTAAAATATGTTGGTCATCAACTTACCCAGCAGGGTGTGAAGCCTGATCCAGACAGAATACAAGCAATAGTTGACATGCCAGAGCCGCGTGACAAACAAAGCATCCAAAGGTTCCTGGGCATGGTTGGATATGTGCAAAAGTTTGTACCCAACATGTCCGAGATAGCCAAACCTCTACGCACACTCCTCGCAAAGGACGTGGCGTGGCACTGGCAAACCGAACAGCTGGGCGCGTTTGAGAAATTGAAGGAGAAGTTAAGAACTGCTCCTGTGTTGTCATATTACAATGTTAAGAAGCCCATTGTGATTCAGGTAGATGCTTGTCAGTCAGGTTTAGGTGCTGCATTAATGCAAGATGGTAAGCCGATCGCACTCGCATCTCGTGCACTTAACTCAGCGCAGTGTGGATATGCCACGATAGAAAAAGAAATGCTCGCCATATGTTTCGGATGTCAGCGGTTTCATGAGTATATCTTTGGGAAAGAGGTTCAAGTTCAAACGGACCACAAGCCGTTGGTGGCTATAATGCAGAAACCAATGACACGTTCTGCGTTGCCGCTGTGGACGTGCAGTCATCGAGTTTGTTGAGTAAGATTGTGACTGAGTATGAAAAAGATGTGTCCATGTCTATGTTAATTTCACACATTGAAGATGGGTGGGACACTACACGCATACAGACGCCACCATGTTTGAGACAGTACATTCCATACAAAACATGAGCTAACAGTAGAGAACAATCTTGTAATGAACGGCAATCGGGTGGTGATTCCTCCGGGTCTTTGTGGTGAAATGATAGAGGCGTTACATGAGACGCACTTAGGCGTGACCAAGTCAAAGCAGTTGGCGCATGACTGTATGTTTTGGCCGAATATGAATAAGCAAATTGAAGATAAGGTTAGTCGGTGTGACACCTGCCAAAACAATCGTAAGAATTTGCATAACGAGCCCTTGATCAATCACCCGATCGCCTGTCAGCCGTATGAAAAAATTGGGGCTGATTTGTTTGAGTTAAATCATGAGAATTACCTGATAACTGTGGATTACTACACGAAGTATCCTGAGGTGACGTTGTTGGGCGATACATCGTCTGTAATTGTTATTGAGGCGTTGAAAGATAGTTTTGCAAGACACGGTATTCCCAGTCAGGTCGTATCGGACAATGGTCCCCAGTTTAAAAGTCATGAGTATAGGGAGTTTGCACTACACTATGGGTTCAAAGCCGTGTATTCCAGTCCTCAGTATCCTCGTAGCAACGGGCAGGTAGAACGGTTCGTGCAGACAGTCAAAGACATGTTAAAGAAGTGCGAGAAGACTAGGTCTGACTTTCAGTTAGCGTTGTTGAATTATCGCAATACTCCGTTGCCAGTCCTGAATGCGTCTCCAGCTCAGCTGCTTTTGAGCAGACGTTTGAGGGGTAGATTGCCGATGACGGAGGAAATTTTGGTGCCCGAAACGCAAAATCCAAAGGAGAGGCAGATAGCTAAACGGCAACGAAGTTAGAAAGTATTTCATGACCAGAAGTGTGGCAAGCCGCATAAGCCTATGAAAGTCGGGGATAATATAAAGTACAAAAATCATGCTGGGGGAATGGAAGAAAGGGGTGATTTTGGGGCGCACAGGTGTATCCGGGAGAGAATATCAAATTTTGAATGAGTCGGGTAACATGTTGTATCGTAATCGGGTTCAGATTATCAGGGCGCCTGTGGGGGGGGGCGACCTGAACCCGTCGTGCAGATGCAAACTGGGTCAGCGTCAGTGCCGAATGTAAACAATGCGGCTAATCTGAGTAGGTCAGGTCGGCTGATAAGGCTGGTGAGCAGGTTAGACCTGTAGTGGGTCACAGTTGCTTTAGTGTGTACACGTATAGGATGTGCATGTAGGTTTAAGTTGTTTTCAGATCTTAGAACATTTGTTGATATTGATGGACAATTTCTGACGTCAGGCTTACGGCCGGACATTGTGGACTTAAGTGCATTGTGCGCTCAGACGTTGAACGGACTTGTGTTTCAGTTAAATACGCATATATGTTGTTTATGCATTTGTGACTACTGTGTTGTTGCATTGTTATTTTGAAATATTTCATGTTTCAGAAATACTTTGAGGGGGGGATGTGATATATGCATAATAGACGTACAGGTATGGCTAATGTATGTTAACGAGATGCAGAGGTTGAGACAAAGAGATATGCAAATGAGATGACGTCATGGAAAGTTGCCGGCAGGTAACTATACCTAGCCGTGAATAAACCATTCAGTATCCAGAAGTCAAAGTGTTCAGATGTCGTACTTTCACACTCACCAACAAGGAGGTCAGTAACTGTATAATTGTACGAATGGTGGTTTAGGCTCACAACCCAATCCATACCACTTTGTTTGTTTGTTGTTTGTTGTTTTACATCCCAGCAACATCTAAGGTCATAGGAGGATGGGTACTGACTTGTGACAGTGCACACTCATGGCAACTTTATAGTGCTGCCCCACTGGGAGACCAGACTGTCGACACCATGACCTGATATCCCACTCAGTCACATTATCCTGACACTGAACCAACCAGTCCTTGCCCTATCCGAATAATGCCGAGCGCCTGGCGATTTACGTTGGTTGGTTGTTGGAGTTTTATGTCCAAACAACATCTAAGGTCATATCAGGACGGGTACCGACTTGTGACAGTGCACACTCATTGCGACTTTATAGTGCTTCCCTACTATCAATTTTTAAGTCATTGGTTTGACTCAACCGGGGTTTGAAACCACAAACACCTGGGTTCGGATCCCCTGATTTCCTAAAACAAGGAGATGGACGCTCAACTCATTTGGCCATCCCGTCTGGTCAAGGCACATGCTTGTAACTCAATCCTCACCAACACAGAGGTCAGTAGCTGCGTACAATTGTACAAATTGTGTTTTAGACTTGCAACCCAATCCTCACTAACACAGAATTCTGTAACTGTGTACAATTGTACAAATGTTTTTTTTAGTACCAGGTAGCGACAAATATAAATTTTGAAAGTCATTGGCGTGACTCGGTCAGGGTTGAAAACTCACGATCTCCCAGATGGGAAACCAGCCAGCACTGTAGGCTTTCTCTTATGCGCATGTTTGTGGTTGTAGACAACGACCTTGCCCAAGCCTTACTCGAACTGCACTCAGCTGAACCGTCGCCTGCCCTTCTACGGAGATGAGGAGTACTCGGTGGCACGATGTAGACGGCTATGCGACGTAGAGAGACAGAAACATCAGTGCGGCTGTAAATGGTTTTTCCTTCCAGGTACGCATGCCATAGCTCCCAGTAATATAAATTTGAAGCTACTAGAATTATACTTATACCTAAAGTTATGGCAACTTATATGTGGCAATAGGTTGGCATACAACCATGATTGCAGTGTCAGATTAAAGATTGTAGTGTCGGGATTTGTTGATTTTTCGTACCATATACCAATTGTGATTTTACCAGTTGTATGCTCTTTTGGAATACATTTCTGTGCTCTATTTTACCTGTTTGAAATGTAATTTTTTACTCAGATATGTTTAACTACTGTATGACCCCCAATAGCTGATGTTTACTTTTTGTGCTGGGGGGCCGTTAAACTAACAAACAAACAACCTTTGAAACCTCTTGAAAATAAAGTAATGTACTCAAGCGCTTGAATACCCTTGAGAATCATTTTGCGGTTTGGAAAACCCTTGAAAATGATAATTTTATGTCAAATAGAATATAAGCACCTAAAATGCTGGGGTTTTCTTTATTGTTTTTAATATATAATGATGCAAGAATCACGTGGCCACGAGATCCAAGCGGTAGCGTCGCTTTTGCTTAAAGATGCATAGTCCGATGGTTTTGACTTTCTCTCATTTTTCTGAGATAAATCTATTAAATTGATTATTATCTACATTACTTTAGTTTGAAGTAATTTTAAATTTAAATCGGTAACCTTTGAGATATTTGAAGTGGAAACATGTCAAATTAGTTTTGCCAAACATGCCAAAACTCTGACACCATAGGCTTCAGCATACAACCATGATTGCAGTGTCAGATTAAAGATTATGTTCTATTAAATTGACTCAGTGTTCCCTTCTATTTGGCAATAAATATTTAATAAGTGCATCAATATCTAAGTTAGATATGTTGAGTTAAATCTATATAATTATTTTGGTATTGAAAATTTGATACTTCATCGGACTATGCAGCTTTAATGTAACTATTAATGGTAAATGAAATTTGTCTATACTTTAACTTTTGCTAACAAGTTGTAAATATGTCACATGAGCGTTTTACTGTGCATCACCCTAGAATGGCTCGTGCCATTATTAATATAATAATTACAAATATATTGCAATTAAAATATACTTATTCATAATCATTCTATTCCATCTTACTTTGCGTAATTAATCCCCAAGTGCCTATAAATGACATCCATGTGAATCAAATTAATTTACCAAACAAAAAACAGACAAACAATTGAGATTTCATTCATATTGAATATTATTTCCAGGGAAAACAGCTTCCTGCACAATGGATAAATACTTCTCGTGTCTTAGCAAACCCCAAACGACCAGTAACAGTAAGTTTATTGAACATGCATCCTTACCCAGTTAAATATTAAAAGATGCATTGAATAAAAGAAAACTTTTTCCTACAAATTATTTAAGTGGAATTGAAATGAAAAAGAACTGTACTAACCTACCTGCAGAATTCATAAATAGTTGTAATTAATGAGCGGGGGATACTCATTCGTGGTCATTGGGGGGGGGGGGGGTCGCGAATAGTAAAGTGCTCCAACCCGTCCCCCGAGTGGGGCATTGGAGGGTGCACCACTGACACCTCTCTCATGCCTCATTGGGCTGTATGGCTTGCCAATCACTCAGCAGTCAATCCCAGCACTCCTCTCACTAGGCCCCCTTTCCTCCGTCCTCTGCACACACTCAGAGTGCACTGTCCTCTGGACAGCCAACCCAGCTACGCCTGCTTCTCCAGTAAAAAACAATTAGTTTGTATGTAGGTCTATAAGTAAGAATGTTTATATGGTTAGTTGATATGATAAGTTTATATGATAGTAAGAATGACAGAATTATTAATAGCCTAGATAATTTGACCATTTCAAATGTGTACCTATCTATAACTATATTGCTTGAGATTGTTAAATATTACTTAACATTGTTAGACAATGTTGGATATTGTTAGCTATTTTTAGACATTCTTTGATATTGTACGATATTCTTAAATATTGCTAACCATTGTAGATTTTGCTAGACATTAATTACCAAAGATTATTGCACATTGCTGCACCTAGTTAAATATTGATAAACATTGTTAGCTATTGCTACACATGGTTAGGTATTGTTAAAGCTGCATAGTCCGATGGTTTTGAGTTTCTGTCTTTTTTTAAATCTTTTTTTAATTTTTATTGAGGCTGTATTTATACTGTCCATAGCATATAAGCACTCAGTCTTGTTTTAAATGCTGGCCAGCTGTAGTTTTGGTGTTATCTCATCACACAGTAGCTGCTGGTAAGGTGTTTGATTGCTTTCATTACAGTAGCAGGTAGGTAGTTGGTTGATATGGTTAGTAGTCTATGTTTTGTTTGTGTTTTTTTCTTGGCATATATACATTTTTTCTTTTCTACTCTTACTACTTACTAGACTAGCCTACTCCTATTTTCATATCATAGGCTTGTACATAGTTATGTGGTGTGCTATCTGGATAATTTTGGCATGGTTACCTTCCATTGGCCATCCCACTGGTGGGCCGTGACATATCACATGCCCCTTTGCAGTGCAGCTTAGTGGGGGTTTCCTAGCCTTATTTTGCACAGATATTTTTTGTATGTTTTTAGGTCAGGAATTTGTTGTTCCTTTACCATTTGGGCTTTCCACACCTTGGCAGCCATTTCCAGCGTGCTTCTTTCATTGGGTTTTATTTGGCTTCTGGTCTGCCTTAGAAGTGGCGCATTATTTGAGTTTCTGTCATTTCCTTTTTTTTTACATGTTTAATTGAGGTTGTATTTATACGGTCTATACCATATAAGCCCGAGTACTCAGGGTTGTTTTCAATGCTGGCCAGCTGTAGTGTTGGTGTTATCTTATCACACAGTAGCTGCTGGTAAGGTGTTTGATTGCCTGCAAAATATCAGGTTGCTCATTATAATCAGCAGTAACAGGGTCTATTAAATTTACATAGTATGCCCTTCTATACAACATCAAATATTTAATAAGTGCACCCGTATCTAAGTTGGAGATGTAGGTTCAAGTCTAGATAACTGTTTTGCTTTTGAAAATGTGATGCTTTTATCGGACTGTGCAACTCTAAGCATTGTTAGACTTTGTTTGACAGTGTTAGACAGGTGGTAGGTTGAAAGAAAAATGACGGAGGTGGGATAAGAAGCTCAAGTCTGAATCTATATAATTGATAACAGCTGTGAAGAAATGACACAATTATCTATGTTTCAGCCTTCACCAAAGAGTGCATCGACTGCTCGGATGCATGCAAGATCATCGCCTACACGACTGACGTATCGTTCGCCTCGCTCTCATCTCTCAGCATCCAGCAATTCCTGGCGAATGAAGACGTGAATGCACGACTCAATGACCGCTACACCGAATCGCTCCGAGTCAAGTCGCGCGCCCACCCCACTTCACTTATCAGGCTCATCCAGAAGGTGACGCAGATCACTCAGACGCTGGAGGAGCTGGTCGCACTGCAGGCGCAGCACAGCTCCTTTGGGGAACTCTCATCCTTTCAGTTTGGGAAGGTGGCGCTGGAAAGATTGGCCACGATGGTGATGCGCGATGTGCAGAAGAGCTTCGGGAACCTGCAGGCATTGATGAAGTACTACCACTACTTCTATGGTCGCCGAAGGAGAAACCTTCTCAACAGCTTGGATGAGGTAGCGAAGGGGCTTGGGTCGCTGAATGACCTCTTCCAGTATGCTACTACAGATGCTATTGCGAACGGCATTCAGAAGTTGGTGGGATCGTCGAGAATCACCAGGGTGCTGTTTACGAACTTGATGAAGGAGGAGCAGTTTAGGATGAATCAGTTTGGTGGCATGAAAGTGGCGGGCCTGAGCGACTATATGAAAAACCAGCCATCGAAGCTGTACAAGAATCGCAACGCCCGCGATGCGTGTAAGAAAATAATGGCCTTGACCTATCAAAAACTGTACCTTTTGATATCTGTGCTAACTGGCCTCAAAGGGTCACCTTCAAACATAGATAAGAAAGTTGTGGTTGAAGCATACGTGAGCCTTGTTGACTACACAAAAGGATTGGAGGAATGCCTGAATGAGTACGGCTCTGTCCTGTCCGCAGCCGAGCAGTGGTTCGGGAGCAATGTATTTGCGCAGAACAACACATCGAGCATCTTGGACATAAGCATCGATTTCCAGTTCGGCCAAATGAACGCATCGCTGAGAGGAGCAATCATGAAGTATAAAGAGCTCTTGACAAAGATAGCGCATGGTGAAGTGACAAAATTGGAGATAGCCGAAAGAGTAGATGCTAATGAGGTGGAAGTCCTACTACAGCAGATCAAGCGTGTTTACGGTGAGACCAACACACAGATCTTCCAGGTCCTCCTGGCAGCGAAGCTTCGCCTCCAGAAAGAGAGCATCGCCACTTACCAGGCCACGTTTAACCACCTCAAGACGATTCAGGGTTACTTCGAGGATGACACCACGAAGCACCTGTTCAGCGACATTGCGCGACAACTGCGGATCCTGTACCAGCCATACATCCTGCCGGACTCCTACATGGCGATTGGCTTTGGTTTGACAAAGCTTGCAGACATCTACACCGTTTGGCCGAAGAACCTGGACTTTGAAGGCTTTGTTAAGACACGAGTGGACGGACTTGTCAAGTCCATGCTGGTTGACTACTTGGACGTTGTTTTTGAGAACATGAGGGAAACGCTGAGGGACATGAAGGTGGCGGGACAGAATGCCATCGACAAGGTCATCGACTTCCAGACAGAGATGTACATATATCAGACTAACAGCAAAATAGACACTACATTCATTCAGTGAGTCTACCTACAGTTCTATGGCTTACCTTCGGCGGGAGGGGTTCCCTAGTTAGGACAATAAAAAACATACTTGTTTCTTATCCACCTTTTTCTCTCTCGAGTGCTCGGGCTTTAAAAAATATATATTATATTTTATTTGGTTTTAGAAATATGGGGCAGTGGTATTTTAATTTATTTGGTCAGAGGAGTGTTGTGGAATTGACTGCAAACTGAAGTTAGATGATGTTTTGTGAAAACTCCCAATAAACCCACACCAACCCTGCCTTAGAGGCTGTTGAAATTTGATGTGGTGGGTTTATATACAAGTAGGGCTTATATATTACTTTTTCTTCAATGTTGGTATTATAAAAAAGGATTGAGTGGCGATGCCTGAGAAACAAGTATCTTTTTGTGGGCAAGTATCTTTTTGTGTCACAAGCCGGTACCCTTCTTAGTGAACGGTACCGGCTTGTACAGTATACAGTACACACTCACGGCGACTTTATAGTGCTGCCCCACTGGGAGACTGGGCCACTGGCACCATGTGCTGGTATCCCATTATCCTGATACTGAGCAAACCTATTCGTGCCCTATCCTAATAATGCCGAGCACCAGGCTAGGTAGTGACAAGTATCAATTCTGTCAGTGCTTGATTCGACACAGTCCGGGTGCACGCACCGGAAGCTAGCCACCGGAAGCCAGCCAGCACTTACCAATTCAGCCATCCCATCGGTGATCCCTGACTAGGGGTCGCTTAGCAGGTTGTTTGCAAAGACCATGCAGGTGCAAGGTTATTTATTATGATTTAGGGGGGCAGGCTTGATGGGTGGTTGGTTGGTTGTTGGAATGTTACGTCCTGGCAACATTTAAGGTCGTATCAGGGTGGGTACTGAATCATGGCGACTTTATAGTGCTGCCCCACTGGGATATCAGGCCATCAGCACCATGACCCCATATCCCACACAGTAACATTATCGTGGCACTGAGCTAACCAGTCCTTGCCCTATCCTAGTAATGCTGATCGCCAAGCTAGGAAACGACAAGTATCAATTTTGTAAGTCATTGGGTTGACTCGACTGGGAATCTCCCGATCTCCCACACGACGAGGCCTGCGCTCTACCGATTCGGCCACCGTGTCCAGTGGCTTAATTGTTAGTTAGGTGTTAGTGATACGGGTATGGGTATAGGGTAGTTAGTATGACGTGGAGCTCCAATGATGATTTATACTAATCAGTTTGAAGCAGGCTTCTAGGGAGCATAAATAGCTTTGTGGTTAGCACACTTGCCCGAGAATGGCCAAAGCGCAGGTTCTAGTCTCGATCTGGGTGTAATATTCTCCAATCCCCCTCTATGGGACTGCTATTGATTCTCTAAATAACCTCTACGTTTTCTTTGAAGGAATAACCTGTTGAAGTTGGATGTGTATTATGGAGAGTTGCGGTATGAGGCTATTGAACAGCAGGAGGCTTACTCCATCCTGACCTTCTTTGGTAAGTTAGTGCGGCATTGTCAACTCAAAGACCAATATTAAACAATGGCTACACATACGTGAGCCATACGTTTAGCACGGCGGCCTATACTAACCGTACGTGAGGATGCGCGCGTATGTGTTTTGTGAGGATGCGCACGCTGAAATGATGCGCGTACAAAATAATTTTGATAAAATAAATATATTTCTTTTGTAATATGATTTTATAAGTGCATATACTGTTCATATCTGAAATGTGTCACATAAATAATCTTTATTGGCTTTTGGATTAGGGTTGGCAAGTTTAACCAGCCACCAGGTTAATCCAGGCTTTAATCCGAGTTAAACCCGGGCTGGATTGGTCGTAATGCTCACATTGCGTTTGATGCGAGGGAAGGAAGAGACCCTCCCCCCGCCTCGCCTGCCATCGCGCAGCTTTCCCACCTCCCCCTCTCTGCCCCTCAGCTCTCTCTCACCCCTGTCGCCCTCCCCCCACCTCACCTGCCGTCGCGCAGCTTTCCCACCTACCCTGTCATCCGCCCCTCAGCTTTCTCTCACCCCTGTCGCCCTGCACCCTGCCGCCCTGCCCCGCCGCATTCTCACCTCCCCCCTCGCCTTTCAGCTCCCTCCCTTATAAGGCCGCCCGCCGGCCTCCCTCAGGCACTCGCCCTCCAGCCGTCCTCCCTGCAGCATCGTTTTCTTCTCTGGCCTTCACCTTCACCTCGCAGGACCCTCCTCACCATGCCTGGACGCGGCAAAGGGAAGGGACGGAAGGGAGCTCGGACAACCGCCCTGGCCACGCCGGGCCCCTCCTCGGGCACCCCAGGAGGCGCCTCCCCGGCCTTGGGCTCACCTCCGGCGTCTCATGGCCGCCCCTTGGGCACCGAGGCCGCCATCCTCCAGGTGCTTCAACAGATCACGAGCCGGCTGGACGTCCTGGAGGGCGGGGCCGCCCGCGGGCCCGAGGAGACCCCCCCCCGCCCGCGCAGAGGCGGCGGCCGGCCTACAGCACGCCGCCCACCCCAGCACCTCGGGCACGCGCCCTCGGGGGGGCGCACCCTCCGCCGCCACCTCAAGCACCGCTCCGGGGGGCACTCCACCCGCAGTACGAGCGTTACAGCCGCCTCGCTGCACCGCCCTCGGCCCCCCCGCCCTACCTACATGAAACGGTCGACCATAGCCCGGCATCCGCGGCCGACGACGTTCGGGAGATCCTGGCGTCGGCCGAGGCGCAGTGCACCGGGAGACGGAAGGGCATCTCCCCCGACTACCTCTTCCCCTCTGACCTCGTTGAGAGGGGACCAGAGCGCAAGTCAGTGAAAAGGGGGGAAGCCACCAAGGACGAATACAGCCTCGCCCTCACCACCCTCGTCAGCCACCCGAGCTTCCCTGCACACTCCATCCCAGGCCTACATCACCACACCCTCACCGTGCTCAGGGACAACCTGGTCTATCCCTGGCCTACCGTCCGCGCATACTCCGAGACGATCTTTACCTGGATCGCGGACGGGAGGCTCCCCCGAGGCGAGGACCTTCCCCGAGGCGCACAGCAGCCCCGGGCCCAAGCCGACACCCGCGTCACCTACGACAGACAGGCTCACGGGGCCCCCTGCGCCGCCTGGAACCGCGAGTCCGCCTCGTGTGACCGGGCCCCCGTCGGGGAGGCCCACGGTGAGGTGGGGAACAGGCAGCGGCACGTATGCGCTTACTGCGCCAACGTAAGGCGCATCCTCACCATGCACAGCGAGGCCGGGTGCCTCACCAAGCACACCCGTGAGCGCCAGACCCCGGCCGCCTCGGCGGATTTTTGATCCGCCGGCCCCCCCCCGGCCGGCCCGGGGGGGCCATCCCCGGCGCCTCACCCACACCTCTGCCGACAACCCAGTCACCACCACCGACAACCCCCCAGAGATCACCGACCGAAACACCGCCCAGACACAGCCGGGGACCATCACCTCGCACCGCAGGCCCCAGACGCCGCCCACTCAGACGACGAATCTTCCCCAGACAGCACAGCCGCCGACCATCACGGCCTCCACGACACCGCCTTCCTCAACCCGCCCGAGCCGACCCCGACACCCACCCCCCCCAGCCCTGAGAACTTCGCTGCCCCCCTCTCCGACCCTCGCCGCAGCTCCTCACCGCAGCTCTCCAGGGAGCGGGCCTCCCCAACTTTTGGCCGCCCGCATCCCTGTTGACGTAGGCCCCGGACTCACCACACCTCAGAGGCGGCCCCCGCCTCGTTCCCCGCCTCGCACCCTCGGGCGCACCTCGAGCCCTCTCCTTTCTTTTTGGTGGAGGGCTCCTCGGCGCCCCTCCCCTGAACTCTAAGCTCCCACGAGCTCCTCCTACCCTAGCATAAGGTATACTGTTAGCTCCTTCTGAGCTCCTCTTTTTACTGTCTACTGTATTATTGTTTTACCCTGCTCCTTCTGAGCTGCCTCTATGTACTCTTCCTTGTATAGCTTATGTTCTGAGGCGTCCCAATAAATGCCTCCTCTTTCTCCACCTCCGCCTTGCCTTCTTCCTTTTCGCGCATCGGTCGTAATGCTCGCATTGCGTTTGATGCGAGGGAAGGAAGAGACCCTCCCCCCGCCTCGCCTGCCGTCGCGCAGCTTTCCCACCTCCCCCTCTCTGCCCCTCAGCTCTCTCTCACCCCTGTCGCCCTCCCCCCGCCTCGCCTGCCGTCGCGCAGCTTTCCCACCTACCCTGTCATCCGCCCCTCAGCTTTCTCTCACCCCTGTCGCCCTGCACCCTGCCGCCCTGCCCCGCCGCATTCTCACCTCCCCCCTCGCCTTTCAGCTCCCTCCCTTATAAGGCCGCCCGCCGGCCTCCCTCAGGCACTCGCCCTCCAGCCGTCCTCCCTGCAGCATCGTTTTCTTCTCCACCCACCCACCCAACTATCTCCTACTGCTTCTCTTTCTTTACTCTCCTCTGCTGGTGGAGGGCTCCTCGGCGCCCCTCCCCTGAACTCTAAGCTCCCACGAGCTCCTCCTACCCTAGCATAAGGTATACTGTTAGCTCCTTCTGAGCTCCTCTTTTTACTGTCTACTGTATTATTGTTTTACCCTGCTCCTTCTGAGCTGCCTCTATGTACTCTTCCTTGTATAGCTTATGTTCTGAGGCGTCCCAATAAACGCCTCCTTTTTCTCCACCTCCGCCTTGCCTTCTTCCTTTTCGCGCATCAAACTCCTAAGACGGGTTAATGGGAGTTAACTCTTTACTTTTTTGTTGGTCTTGAAAATGCATTAAAACATATACAAACTGTGCTAGTAGAATACTACATGTTAAGTAATTTGCCACTCACTTAGTTATACACAGCTGTTGCATCTATATAAATACCACTGCTGGACTTAGAATGCCGTCCTTTTCGAGCTGAGTGCTAGAGATACGACTCACTTGTATGAAAATCATGTGCATATCAACTGCCGTACTTCTAGACAAGTAATAAGGCGCATGCGCAGTGAGTGTCGTACGTTTAGGTAGGTACTCTAGAGCCACCACCAATATTAAACCCACCAAGGCACCTATAACTATAAGCACGCCATGGAACAAATGGTGGCCACTGACAGTCCATGCCAGAATGTAGTTTACTTCCATTTGAAGAAAAAAAAAATTTAGTGATGAATTTATTTACCCTGCTCATAACGGGTACGTGTACTAATTTTGTTTTGTTGAAAGACTTATACAGAAAATTGTGTGTTTGTTGATGAAGTCAGTAATACCTAGAACCCGTAATGGGGATCGAATACAATGATGTGCGTAATGTGTGGGCAGGCAGAGGTATTAGTGTAATGTAGACCTACTTTTCCCCCATTAAAGTTGCATTGGCTGATAAAAGCATAACATTTTCAAAAGAAAAACACGTATTTAGTTCTGAACCTACGTATCCAATTTAGACACAGGTGCACTTATAAAGTATTTGTTGCTATATATAAGAGTGTACTGCGTCAATTTAATTGAGTCTGTTACTGCTAAAGACTATGGGGTCCAGGTTTTGCCAAAAGTAACTTTGCATGGTTGCACTTCAACTATCTCCAAAGTTCACCATTTTAAATCAAAGTTACTGCAAGCTAATGTAAGTTAGATTATAACGATCAACCTAATATATTTATCTCAGAAAATGATAGAAAGTTAAAACCATCGGACTGTGCAACTTTAAATACTTCTGGACATGATGCTGACGTCTGGTCGTATTCCTCTGTTGGGAGATGTACTTGTAGGAGTTTAGATTTCGTGAAATCTTGTGGAATTGAGCTGCTAACGGGGTGCAGTTTTACAACTTGTTGTGAACCAAGTGGAGACATTTGTTCAGGCTTGTGCACCAATATTTTTGGACAAATATCTGGTTGTGTAATGAGGGTTCCTATTACCCCAGTCACACTACTGCTTGCTACCACTTTGCGAGTACAAAAAAAAAGGATGTTCGCAAAGAGGTTACAAGTGGTGGATAAATGGTCGCAAGTGGTCGCAAAATGTTCCTCATTGGTCGCCAAACTATGACTGCACTAAAAACCTCCTTGCGACCAAAATGTTCACAAGGAGGTGGACGAAAATTGCTTTGGTAGCAAGGAGCTCACTGGTGACTGTGGGTTCTTTGGTCCAAAGTGGTCGCAAGCTGTGTTGTGACTTTGGCTTTCGATAGGTGGTTGGTTTTCATGCACACCGGCTTTGTTCTTTCAGTTGACCTGGGCGGTTCACTGGGCCTGTTGGTGGGGGCCAGTGTCCTCACGCTGATAGAGCTCATCGACTTCTTCGTCTACACCGCCTACCGGATGTGCCAACGGCGCCGTAAGGTGGCGCCCACTGGCGACAATACGCAGCAAATTACACTGCACAAATAATTCCACTTCAAAGTTCAAGGCCATCTTCCTCGTGTGTGATTGTCCTCGTGGATAATGACTGGGTGGGATATCGGCTCATTCTCGATGTCGGACATCCGGGCACTTTTTGCGTTCACAACGCACGAAGGGTAAAACAAAAGCCACTGTCATAGAGACAACAATAAAAACAACCAAACTATCACAGAAATTTGTGATTTTTGGTGCTTTGAAAGCAAATTTCTCTTGTTTCTATTAAATAGTTCAGATCTTTCTCTACAATTTCACATTCAGCTTTTTCTTAAATCAGCCAATTGGAAGTTCTTGAATTTATTTGGCGAAAATAGTTTTTGAGGCCATGATCTGGTAAGGCTGGCACTGACACTCAGAATATCCCAACTTTCACTATTATCTCTGTTTTTAATACTTTCAGAGTAAATTGCTCTTAGGTTAAGTACTTCAGATCTTCCTCTTCAATCGCGCATTAAGATATTTTTAATCGATACAATGAAAGCTTTTGAATTTATTTAACAAAAATAAATGCTCCGCATAGACATACCATTGCTGCAGAACACATCACTGTGGTATTTTACCCTTCGCGGGCTAGTTTCTGGGGGTTGTGACGTCATCCCATCGAGAATGGTGCCAGCGACCTGGTCTTCCAGTGGTGCAGTACTATAAAGTCACCATGACTGCACACTGTCACACGTCGGTACTGGTCCTGATATGACCGTATATGTTTCTAGGACGTAAAACAACAACAAACAAAGCCTTCTAGCATGCAGTGGTGTTTGTACTTAGAGTGAGGGCATGACGTTGAATATGGGTATGTTTATTAGTTTTGCCCCGTCACCCATACAGCCTGACGTCATCAATATGCACAAGCTCTGAGATGTTCAATGTACCCGTGATAGGCAGATGTCCTGCCAAAAACTAATCATTATTTTCAAAGAATCACCAGTAGATGACATCACAATACTTAATGATATCCCACTCAGTCACAGTATCTTTAAACTGAGCTAACTAGCCCTTGCTCGATTGTAGTAATGCCGAGCGCCAGGCTATGCAGCGGCAAACATCAGTTTTGTACGTTAGACCCGGCAGGGAGTCGAACCCATGACCTCCCGTACGGGAAGCGGACACCCCATACACTCAGCGATGCCGTCCGGTTGTGATGATTATTTATATACAGTTGAACCCCATTTATTCAGTTAACGGTGGGTCTAAGCAATTAATGGTAGTATTACCAGGTAGCAAGGCAAATAAATAAAAGATTCCAAGATAATGACGAAGGATTGACGACAATATATCATATTTAACATTATACAGTTCATGAAACACTACAAAGAACAAAAGAACATGGTTAATATTTGTTGTTAATCATATCTTTATTCTGTAAACCACAGCTGTACAAAATTATATACGTGCTTCCCAACTAAATGGTGGCCAAGAGCTGTTTTAAAACACAATATCTCTTAAGAGAAACTGGTGCAGGAATAGTTCATGTGTCGTTCTGGTTTATTACAGCCCCGTTAAACCAAACTTGAGGGGACCACAGAAATTTGTTTGGATTACCCGATCATTCGTTTAACCGAGCTTGGTTTAATGGGGTTATACTGTAGTGCGTTGTTGTATTTCGTACATTATTGCGTAGACAAGCCCAAGAGGTCATGACTGGGTGTTGGTGAGTGGGTGTGGGGTGGGGGGGGGGGGCAGTCACAATATTTCGTTCGAAACATTCTTATTGTATTATTGCAAGTGATAAATAGAATCAAGTGAAAAACCTTCGAATTTGGAAATATAATTGGCTTTAAATTTTTATTTAACAATAAGATCACATCAAATAAATGCTTATGTGGTGTACATAAATGAGAGACCTAAATGAACCGCTCACAACATGAAATAGTGGCTTCCCCAACTACCAACCCTTGATTTTAGTTTTTCTATAATACATCCGATAAAAATTTAGATCACCAAACCATGTAGTTATGAGAGGTCCACTGTAGTCATATTTGGTGTATTGACTATATGCGTGTTAACTTGAATACATAGATTTTAAGCATAGGCCTATATCGTAGGGGTGATGAAAATGGGAAATATTGTGCCGAAAATGGGAATCGAACATACCTCTCTTGCATTCCGGGCTAGTGTGCTAACCATTAGACCACTTAGGCTCCCTGGTGTCACTACCATACCCATGCCTCCTTGTCTGTGCGGCTCCTTGCCCGAGAGGTCAGTGCACACTACTACACTCGTCCCCCTGGAATTGTAAGTCTTTTAAATGGTCATTTAATGCTTACAATTACATATGTAGGAGCAATGCACTTAGATATACATACACAGGGTCGGTTCAACAACCATACAGCATGTAGCTTGTACAGGATCCTGGTGATATCAGGGAGCTAGGTGGTGATGAAAATGGGAAATATTGTGCCTAGAGTGGGAATCGAGCCCACATCTCTTGCATTACGGGTCAGTGTGTTAACCATTATAGCACCTAGGCTCCCTGATGTCACCAGCGTACCCACACCTACCTGTCTATGCAGCTTCTTGCCTGAGAGGTCAGTGCAGACTACTACACATATATATATAATCTGGACTAGTGAATTGTATTGCGAAGTGAGTGTTTTAATGCATGACAATGCAAAGATTAATTATGCTAATTGGTAAAAGGTTTACCAGTCATGACAGTAATGCACACCAAGTGGTTGAAGCACCAATGGTAGAAACACTATTGGATTCGGATCCCCCGATCTCCCAAAACAGGAGACAGACGCTCTACTCATTCGGCCATCCCGTCTGGTCACAATAACTTTCATGTTAGCCGAATAATGTTTTATAATAATGTGGTAGGAGTACTTTTGAAAATGATGGGAAGATTGCACCTAAAGTGGGGTTTCGAACCCACCCCTCTGCCATTTCGGGGCTAGTGTCCTAACCATTAAGCTATCGAGTGGTTTGTGTTTGTTGTTTTACGTCCTAGCAACATCTAAGGTCATATCAGAGCGGATACCGACTTATGACAGTGTGCACTCATGGCGACTTTATAGTGCTGCCCCACTGGGAAATCAGGCTGCCAGCACCATGACCTGATATCCCACTCAGTCACATTATCCTGACACTGAGCCAACTAGTCCTTGCCCTATCCTAATAATGCCGAGCGCCAGGCTAGGAAGCAACAAGTATCAATTTTTAAGTAATTGGTGTGACTCGACCAGGATTCGAACCCACAAACTCATGGGTTCGGATTTCCCGATTTCCCAAAACAGGAGATGGACGCTCTACTCATTCGGCCACCCTGTCTGGTCACCCCGACTAGGCTATCGATGCTCCTTGGTGCAATCTACATACCTGTGCATGTGGCATTTCACCTTCGGAGGTCAGTGCATCCTGACCATTAGACTATCTCGGCTCCCTGATGCAATCAACCCACCCACGCCTACTTGTACATGTGACATTTCACTTTGGGAGGTCCGTACACCTCACTACAGTATTGTTTGTTACTTTCGATAAATTTGAATAGTGTCCCATAATTGAACAGGTTGATTTTAAGCGTAATTCTGAAAGTACAAGTGAACGGGGTTTTGTGTCCTAATAATATCCGATGTCATAGGACAGTTAACTGCACTATCAATGCACGAGTGACTGGGGTTTTATGCCCTACAAAGACTAATTCTGTTAGTTGGTATGCAGCTTCCCTGCTGTAATAGTTGGTGTTTATATGATAGTTATTTCAACGTGTATATGCTTAATTAAATCAACCCACTCTTTTGGCAATATATATATAAAGACTGTATCCAGATGTGTATGAATTCAGGTAGGACAGTAACTTTTGTCCCACTTGCCCAATTAGCCAAGTGACTGAATTTTCTAGTTGCCTGAGTGGCAAAATTACTTCACCAAGCCCAAGTCAGCTAATTGAAACTAAAATCTGCTACTGCAGATCAGAAAAATAAATACTTACCCGATCGACCAGATCACTGAGAACTTCACCTGCCCGACCTAGTAAACTAGGTGTCCCGGGAAACTGGGCAGTCCTGATTGTCCTACCCTGAGTGTTATTGTACAATGTAATATGGGACAAAAATGTAATTTGGATAAAGCATTTGCAGCCGTGAAAGCACTTTATGTAACAGAGAAATCACTTTATGCAGCGAAGACACTTCATACTGCAGAGAAAGCATTTCACGCAGCAGGAAACTGATGAGTTTAACACATGATGCATAAGCAATAACATATCATAGTACCATGTAATTTTCGAGGATAATAATATATGCAAATAGCGTCTTATATCTATGCACTTGACTATTTACATTTTTCGTAGGTTCACATTTTCAATTGTAACAGATGTGTTTAATAGAACTGGTTGTTACTGTATTTTTTTATTTAAAAATAATTAAAGTTGATATAATGTGGAAATGTTTAAGTGAATCACTTAAACATAAATGCATTTTTCTTTCTTCTTTTAAATCGTGTATGTGACACTGGTGGTGATGTGTATACACCGTGACATGATGGTTTGCGTAGTGGTTAAATATATAATATAATTCCTAAGATATATGATGACAGAACACCATATACCTTGCATGGTATTTAATGAGTTGTTGACCTACTGGATTGAGGTGTTTTTTTGTGTGTGTTTGTCTTTTCACACCATGCTAGAACTAAGTCATTGATACAAACTTATTTTATATATATATATTTAAATCTCACTTCCTAATTAACCCTGACCGTATCCATCCGAGCTATTATCATGTCAGTCACTCATTCACACATATATTTTTATTCATAAATGATTGCAACTATTGGTTAAATTTAAGGTTGCCCAATCCGGTGGTTTTGAATTTCTGCCATATTTAACAAATAAATATATAAGGTTGTTAGTTGTAATCTACTTTATTTTACGTTGGAATAAAGCTTCTGTATCAATTGCTAGCTCTGGCGATAATTATAGTTTGATTAATTGATTGGTGGTTTCTTAACGCTGTGTCGGCAACATAGGGCATATGCACGGCAAGAATAGTTGTTGTTTTTAAATTCAACCATTACTTTTACATGTAAATGCATACAATCAATTATGTGTAAATAATTCAAGTAAAAACATGTTAAATAAATTTGGTGTTCACACTTAAATGCTGGACATCATAGGCTTTGGCAGTGACAGGCTCTATTAAATTGACTTAGTACTCCGTCTATGCAGCAATCAATCGTTAATGAGCGCACCAGTGTCTACATTGGATATGTAGGATCAAATCTCGGTGTTTTTCGATTTAGAACAAGTTATGCTTTCATCGGATGATGCGGCTTTAAGACACAGCTGTCTGGAACCAGCCAGTCGCAGGAATTACACTTAACCTTTATTTTATTATTTGCATGACTCACATGTGGGTTTAGTTGCAGCTATACAGTGTTATCATTGCAAGATTGTGTATCCAGATGGATTCGCACCTGGGATATGTTTATTGATCAGCAGAAAGGGTCTCAGTACTCGCACACGCTGAAGCTCTACTTACACATTGATGATCATCGATTAAAGGATGTTGCTTAAATACACGACGGTGTGCATAGAATATATATTGCATTGTAACTTGGCACTCCCTAATAGCCGAGGTCTACTTTTTGTGCTGAGGGGTCGTTAAACCAACAAGAAATGTAACTCGACAGAACCAGGGAAACCAGGCCCGCATTCAGGGTGCATCTCAGAGGCGCTGCGGAGACGTCTCCGCGACTGTTTTTGGCCTATTTGCGTTCAGGGTGCGTCTCAGAGATCCCTCCCTTTTCAGATAGCTAGACAAAAAGCACCTCGAAAATGGCCACCGTATTCAGTGGTTTCAGCCAATCACAGCGCAGCTTTTCCATTGCAAATGGCCACCGCCTATGGGGGTGGCCATTTTCGAGACAACAAACTGCCTTTGCCGTTCAGACTAGCATGACATCAGGGCCATCTCCGAGACGGACCCTGAACGCAGCCCTAGGCATAAATTACACAGTATTACAGAGGTCAAATAATAATTGTTTAAAAGTTAACTTTACCTGAAGCTGCATAGTCCGTTGAAAGCATAACATTTTCGAAATCAAAACAATCATCTAGTTTTTATTCTGCCTATTCAACTTCGATGCTGGTACTCGTATTAAGCGTTAGTTGCGTACTAAATCAATTTAATTAAACCCGTTACTGCAGAAGCATATGGGGTCAGAGATTTGAGATGCACCCCAAAATTAATCATGCAGGTTTGCACTTCTAATGTAGCCATTTAAAAAGCTACTTGAAACTGAAAGTGAGCTAGATTATAGTGATCAACCTAATATATCTTCTCCTTTTTTTTTAAATGACAGAAACTCAAAACCATCATACTATGCAACTTTAAAGTTTAATGCTTAAACAGAATCGTCCATGAGACAACAAAGGCAGAGAGGGCTGGGAGAATAGAATTTAAACAAGTAAATTGTAATTGATACTAAAAAGATTTAATTAAGAAACTAGTTTAATTCTTAAGTTCTTGGTGTAGAATTGGGGACAACGACGATGACTATGTAAACTAGGCGACGATGTGGCCAAAAGATTATTTGCTAATTATGCCCAGGTTAATCTACTCCTTGGATATGTACGTGATTTGTCACCCTAAAGCTAATAATTGAAGACGTAGTCACAAATCTTTAAAAGTAGCTCATGGGAAAAAAATATCAAGACACTACCCACCGCATTCATGACCTTGATTATTTAACTCATTTTATTTAGCAAAGAATATTTTAATAATTCGAAAGTTTTAGTCCTTTTTGTTTGGATGTTTTTTTGGGGAGGTGTCTTTGTTCGGTAATTGTTGAGGTGGGGTTTGTTTTTAGGGGTGAGGGGCTTCTTTTGGTTAAACAATTTCCGGTGAAATTTTTATCATATGCGTTATGGGGATCATTTTTTCTTGTTTTTCTTCTCTTTTTCTTAGTTTTTCTTCGTTTTATCAAATAATTTCCTTTTAGCTTTTAAGGATATACAGCCGTGCTTATTCTGGGTCTTAAGAGTAATCGTGTGCGCGTGTGTTGCGCGTGTATGTTGGTTAAAACATATATAAATTATTACAGGTGCGATTTAATGAGTCTTACAATAGGTAGTTTCGTTGCCTGGTCTAATCGGTCGCCGAGAGAAGTGAGAATGGGTTATTAGTTGATACCTCTAACTCCTCCCCCTCCCCCTCCCCGTCCTCATCCTCCTCCCCCTGCCTCTCCCCCTCCCCCTGCCCGTCGTCGCTGCTGGCGCCCCCTCCGGCGGCCTCGTTCACGTCCTTGTCCTCGTCGTGCCGGAGGCTCATCATCTTCTCGAACTCCTCGTCGCTGTCAGGAATGTGGAGGGCTGACTCGCCATCCGAGTCCGAGTGCCCGGTCACGTGACAATGTGCCTCCTGCAGCCGAACCATCTCTACTGCCTCCGGGTGCGCCTCCCACTCGTCTGTATGGGAAAAAGCAGTTACTAAAATTAGCGTACGGCCACCTTGCACTGGTCTGCACGGGAAAAAGCAGGTACTAAAATTAGCGTACGGCCGCCTTGCACTGGTCTGCCCGGAAAAAAAGCAGTTACTAAAATTAGCGTAAGGCCGCCTTGCACTGGTGTGCACAGGAAAAAGCAGTTACTAAAATTAGCATACAGCCACCTTGCACTGGTCTGCATGGGAAAAAGCAGTTACTAAAATTAGCGTATGGCCGCCTTGCACCGGTCTGCACGGAAAAAAGCAGTTACTAAAATTAGCATAAGGCCACCTTCCATTTGTCACCATAGGAAAAAGCAGTTAGTAAAATGAGCGTAAGGCCGCCTTGCACTGGTCTGCATGGGAAAAAGCAGTTACTAAAATTAGCGTAAGGCCGCCTTCCGTTTGTCACCATAGGAAAAGGCAGTTACTACAATTAGCGTATGGCAACCTGCCACTCGTCTGCATGGGAAAAAACAGTTATTAAGATTAGTGTATGGCCGCCTCCAACTCGTCTGCACAGGAAGAAAACAGTTACTAAAATTAGCGTAAGGCCACTTCCCACTCATCTGCATGGGAAGAAGTTTCTAAAATTAACATAAGGCCGCCTCCCACTAGTCTGCACGGGAAAAGCAGTTATTAGAATTAGCGTATGACCGATTATCACTCCTCTGCATGGGAAAAAAGCAGTTACTATAATTAGCGTAAGACTGGCTCCCACTCGTCTGCATGGAAAAAAGCAGTTATGGGAATTAACGTGAGGTTGCCTCCCAATACTTTAAATGGAAAGAGCAGTTACTAAAATTAACATAAGGCCACCTGCCATTCTTTTTCACGGGAAACAGCAATTACTAGAAGTAATGTAGGGCTACCTCCCACTTGTCTGATCGGAAAAAATTGGGGTGATTTTGTGTTTTCTTTAGTTGGCTCTCAGGGAAAATCAATCAATGACTGTAATAATAATAATAATAATAATAATAATAATAATAATAACAGGATGATGGAAGAAGGAAGGAGGAGAACAATAATAATATAGCGATAATATAATATTTGTTTAACGATCTCCCAGCACAAAAAATAAATATCGGCTATTGGGGGTAATAATAATAATAATAATAATAATAATACTAATAATAATAATAATAATAATAATAATAGTAACAATCATTTTTATTTTTTTTAAATAAAGATTTAATAATAATAACAATAAAAACTATTTAATTCGGCGGAAAATGGGTATTTTTGTTGTACATCTATCTACGAAGTGCCTGGTAACGCACCCTTTCTGCCGGTGAAGCCGGGCGGCCTGAGACACAGACAGATGCGGCCTTCCAGCGCCAACCGCAGCAGGTGGTTCGCCGCCCGGAACGAGTCGCTGCGCGCAGCCTTCGCCGTCAGGAAGCCACGCTTCAGTGCCCACGCTGCACAACACACAAGGCACAGCGGTAGGTTTCACGCCTGAATTGATTCAGCCTCAGTTTCCTTAAATAGGTATGAAGATCACATTTTTTTCCCTTTAAAAAAACCCCAAGCATAACCTAACTTTGGGTGAATTTTCCCACAATATTCTGGTCGGCCACTAAACTAATGAAGGGAAGGTTCACTTTTTGTTTACCCTGTAGGAAAGATTGTCAAGGTCAAAATTCAAAATTTGCCGAAATTAGGGGAAATGTCTCGGCACTGCTTATGGCTGCATAATCCAATGGTTTTTAGTTTCTGCCACACATGCCATATGGTATGGTTGGTTGGTTGTTTTCCATCCTGGCAACATACAAGGTCATATCAGGACAGGTACCGATTTGTAACAGTGCGCACTCATGGCGACTTTATAATGGCTACCCCACTGGGAAATCAGGCCACCGCACCATGACCCGATATCCCACTCAGTCACATTATCCTGACACTGAGCTAACCAGTCCTTGCCTTATCCTATTAATGCCGAGCACCAGGCTAGGAAGCGAAAAGTATCAATTTGATAAAAGTCATTGGTTTGACCCGACCAGGAACCGAAGTCCCGATCTCACGATTATATTCTACCTTACTTTAGCTTGAAGTAACTTTTATTTTAAATTACTAAGTTTTGAGATATTTGAAGTGCAAACATGTCAAATTAGTTTTGGAAAGCATGTCATAGGCTTCAACAGTAACAGGTTCTATTAAATTGACCTAGTATTCCCTTCGACATAGCAACAAATGCTTAAGAAGGGCATCAGTATCTAAGTTAGATATGTAGAATCAAATCTAGGTGATTGTTTTGGTTTTGACAAGTTGATACTTCATTGGACTATGCTGCTTTATATAGGTATCAAGGTCACCTTTATTCACTCTTCCTTTTCTTTTTATAAAGCGAAAACCTAACATTGCGTGAATTTTCCCACTATACTCTGGCAGTGCTAAGCCAATAAAGGGAAGGTTCGCTTTATTTTTTACCTGCAGGAAAGATTATCAACGTAAAAATTCTAAATTCAAGAAATTCGCAAAAATGCTTCAGCACTGCTTAAGGTTGCATAATCCAATGGTTTTTAGTTTCTGCCACATATTTATATTATCATCCGGTGCGACTGACACTATACATATATATATATGGCAGAAACTTTGCCTTCTGCCTTTATATATATATATACATATATATATATATATATATATACACACACACGCACGCACACACACACACACACACACGCACACACACACGCACACATGCGCGCGCGCACACACATACACACATTTAGGCAGAGACTAAAAACCATTGGATAAATAAATTAGGCTGATCCTTCTAATCTTCCTTACTTTACTTTGAACTACCTTTTATCATAAGGGGTTAACTTTGGAGATATATTGAAGAGAAAACAGGTTAAATTAATTTAAACACTGGAGATGATAGACTTCAGCAGTGATAGGTTCAATTCATCAAAGCCACCAAAGCCACTTTGAATTCCTTCTATGCAGCAATTAACGTTTAATGAGTGCACTAGTATCTGAGTAAGATTAACAATGTTACCATCACAAATGTCGTAGGCTGACCACGGCCGGAGAGCTGCCCTCTCCTGATCGCCCTCGCCCCCGGCCTCGCCCCTGCCCTCGCCCCTGCCCTCGCCCTCATCCTCGGGGTGCCTCAGTCTGAGAACCCGTGGTAGGTTGATCCGCTCGGCAAGGAACCCCACAGAGGTGAAAGGTTCCCGCACCTGTGCTATCGGGTAGATTCCTGCCAACACCTGGTAACCAACAAATAGTTGCTACATTTGTTGATTAAGCGGGTTGGAAATTTCAATCGCAGACAATTGGTCTTCCTGATTCCACCGCTCCTTGCCGTATCCTCGTAATGCCGAACACCAGGAAACATAGCGATAAGTATAAAGTTGTACATCATTGGTTTGACTCAGCCTGGGTCGCTCAACTCATTTACAGCTTAGTGATTGATTGGTGGTTGCTTTACCCCGTGTCGGCAGCATAGGCTATATTCACGGCGAGAAATGTTTGTTTTTGTTCAAACCATCGCTTTTACATGTAAATACACTTACTGAAGGCAATTTAGCTTTTTATAGTTTAAAAATAAAGAGAGAAAAAGGGATATATAACTAGGGCATTAAATGCAAGTCCACTTATTTTACATTAACAAAATGGAAAATTTTAAAATAAATTGGTCATTAAGAATTTTATATATTTTCTTTTACAAAGAAGAAAACTGAGAAGGGGGAGGGGAGGAAGAGGAATTCGTGACTACATACTCGTCCTCATGGGTGGGCAGGGTGATTTCAAATGTGTGTGTGTGTTTGTTTGTTTGTTTGTTTGTTTGTTTAACGACAACCCAGCACAAAAAGTGAACATCGGCTATTGAGTCGAAGGTTTAAGCTTTGACCCATTTTTGTACCCCTGCGCGTGTGTAACATCAATGTGCTTCGATATGAGCGCATTGCGGTGCGTGCTGACCAAGGTGACTGTACCTGCAGCGACTTGGGGACGAGTGACGGGAAGACGAGCCCAGGAGAGTCACAGAACTTGACGTTCGAGGTGAGGAAGATGGTCTGGAAGTGCTTTGTGTGGCCGGGCGTCTTGGAGACGCTCACCACTTTGTGTCCCATCAGGCCGTTCATCAGTGACGACTTGCCGACGTTAGGGTACCCTGCACATGCGCAAAGGTTTCTGCTTACATCATTAAGCCACTTTTTTGTGTGTGTGTGTTTTTTTTTTTTTTAAAGCTGCATAGTCCGATGAAACGTGAAATTTTCAAAACCAAAGTAATTACTTAGAATTGATTCTAGATAGTTAACTTTGATCCTGATGCACTTCTTAAAGTTGCATGGTCCGATGCCATTTGAATTTTTGCCTTATATTTTAGATAAATATATCAAATTGATCGTTACGAGCTACTAATCATTAGTCCGGAGTGATTTTGATTAAAGATGATTAGTTTTGAAGTAATTTGAGCTGAAAGAACCAAAAATAATTTCGACAAGCTTGTCAAAAGTCCTGTGGCTATCTATGACCTAGATGGTCATCTCGCGGTGACCACGTGATGTGAGATGACCCTGCACAGTAGGCCTACTTGGTTGGGGGAGGCTAATGAGGTCACGAGATTGGCCTAGTTGGTTAATGGCCTCCCTGCATAATGAGTGTTTCAAAGTGAGTGTCTAAAGGGGTGAGCTTATAAATTCACTGGTTATTCTGTATATGCTGTCCCAAATCATTATCTAATACACCAGTATCTAAGTTGGATATATAGTATCAAATGTAAGTAGTTGTTTTAATTTTGACAAAATTATATTTCATCGGACCATGCAACTTTAAGCATTTGTTGCCACATAGAAGAGAACATTGAGTCAATTTAATAGAACCTGTTATAGCTAAAGCCTATGGTGTACCAGTTTTACCTCAAACTAAATTAGGGTAGATTGTAACAATCAATTTAATATATTTATCTAAAGGAAATGACACAAACTCAAAACCATCGGACTATGCAACTTTAAAGCTGCATAGTCCAATTGAAAGTATCAAATTTTCAAAACCAAAACAATTATCTAGATTTGATTCGACATATTTAAATTAGATACTGATGCATTTAGTAAGCATTTGTTGCCATATAGGAGGACATACTAAGTCAATTTAATAGAACCTGTTACGGCGTGTTTGCCTAAACTAATTTCACATGTTTCCACTTCAAATATCTCAAAACTTAGTCATTTAAAATAAAAGTTACTTCAAAATAAAGTAAGGTAGATTATAACAATCAATTTAATATATTTATCTCAGAAAAATGAGACTTATTCCTGACCGGCTGCCTGCAACACATGCCGACAACACCCTCTTCAATATAACCAACCGGATCACCAAGCTGCTCCAACAACATAGAGCCATAGAACACACCATAAGAACCTATTAGCAGAACCCACTACATGTAGCATTACCTAATAATATTTGCATAAATATTCATTTATACCGCATATATAATATATATAGACTTTCTTACCGCAGAAGCCAATGGTGAGGACCCCGTCCTTGTACTGGCGGTAGGCCCCGTCCGAGTCCTCCTGAGGGAGGGCTGCAGCAGCCTCCTGGTTCTGTACCTCACCCGCCTCACCCTCAATCCTACGCTGCCAGTCGCTGAGGTCAACTGGCAACACGGTAGTGACAGTATCAGTTAGTAACTGTAGGTATGTGTGAATCTTTTTATAATGAATTGATCTCAATGGAACATATATCACTGGAAAGAGCTTGAATGGATCTTAAACATGGTAGTCATATAATTTGTCTAAACTAAATATCAAGAAAGTTATGTCGATTGGAACTTAGGAAAATCTCAACGGAACATATATCAATGGAAAGAGCTTAAATGGAACTTTAACATGCTTGTCATATCATTTTACTAAAGTAAATAACAAGAAAGTTATGTCGATTTGAACTTAGGACAATCTGTACTATTTTGGCCCCTTTGTTCTATAGTAAAACTACTAAAAACTGTGACTCAAAATCGAGAAAGCAGGGGAAGAGCTTTGAGTGAATTCAGTGGCTGGGGTGAGATACTTTGCTGACATCACCTACTGTGCATCCTAAAATGCATCTGATCATCACCCAATATTGATGCAAATTGGCCACTAGATAGAAAACAGGTAAACGAAAATGAATATGGTAGTTTAAAAAATGAATATCTTCACATTTAGTGATTTGCAGAGGTTTTAGATAAACGGAGAAAAAGAAGGAATTCGGATCAATTTTCATTCAACTTCTAGTTGACAGATTCAAAGAATTTGCAGACCCAGATGAAGAACATTTGATCTAGATGGTGCAAAAGACAGCTTGTTAATAACTCTAAAAGTGTCCCTACAGCAAAGTAAAAAGTAACACATGCCACAACACAATGGTTGCTCTGTCGTCCTGGCCGATAATGGGGATTTCAGCTGGAGTTAACGTCGGGTAAACCCCGCGATGCGCACATACCTAGTAACTGTGTTCCACTGGTCACTCTCACATCTGAACCCATCAAAGCAAGCTCCAAAATTGATGTCAAACTGATACTGGAATTGGATGTTTGTTGGGAGTTTTGTCCTGGCAACATCTAAGGTCATATCATGATGGGCACCACCTTGTGACAGTGCACACTCATCGTGACATAATAGTGCTGCCCCACTGGGAGACCAGGCCACCAGCACCATGACCTGATATCCCACTCAGTCACATTATCCTGACACTGAGCTAACCAGTCCTTTCCCTATCCTAATGATGCCAAGCGCCAGGCTAGGTAGCAAGAAATATCAATTTTGTTTGACTCGGCCGGGAATCGAACTCCCATCATTCCGTATGGGAAGCCTGCACTCTACTGATTTGACCACTGTGTCTGGTGTTGGAATTGGATTTCCATGATATCTACTTCTACGGCTAAATGAAGTCAAGTTGGAAAAGAAATGGGCACGCTGTATGCACACTATGGTTGCCCTCAGCACATAATATGCATATTGACTAGATGATATATTATACAAGAGTCTTCACTGGTCTCCCCAATAAGCAGGAAAGCAATGGCAGGAATCAGTAGAGCTGGTAGCTCGTAGGAAAGGGATGGTGGGAATCGGAAGAGCTGTTGTAAACAAGTTACACACAGTATGCGTAAGTTGTGCAACTTAGGCTGCCAACGGATGGCGGGCTTTCTGAAATAAGTCAACTTACACTGCAACAGATAGCGGGCCCCCCATCCCTTATGCAGTGTAGCAAGACCCCGGGTCTTGATATATAATATATTATATATATATTATATACACACACACATATATATACACACACATATATTATATATATTATATACACACATGCTCTCTCGTGAGAATTGCGGTGTGAAGCCTTACCTTTTCCTTGAACAATTTTCTTGCAAGCCTCCATAAGTTGTTTCGGTCCGACGGCCGTAAACGCCCCTTTCCGACGCCTTTTGTGAACAACTGAATACACATTAAATAATAATATACTTTTCAATCTCCGATAACCAGGTTGGCCAGCTTCTTTTTTCTTTTTTTAAATTGTAGTTATTTCAATCGGTAACCCATTGCATGGTCACAATCGTACGTGCTTCGCTTGCATGGAAGATCAGGTAAACACACCCTCTTTCATCTTTGAGATTCTTTTTTGTTAGCAGGTTTAAAATACAAGAATTTAATGTTGAATTATACCTTTTGCAATTAAGTAACTGCATGAGATAGACAAACGAAGGCATGTGCGATACACTTTCAGGTGTGTATTATTAGAGCTATAAAGATCGAAGTTGAATTTCTACCGTAATTACACAGACCGACATTTATTGAACCAATAATGTTAATAAACAGCCACCTGCCCCAAATTCAGACAAAATGTGCCTGTGAAACAAGTATATATATATTTTGTTTGTAATATATAAAATATATATATATAATTATATATATTTTTTAAGTCATATACATGTCGTGGGGGTGATGAAAAATTGGAAATTTTGCGCCTAGAGTGGGAATGGAACTCACATCTCTTGCATTCCAGGCCAGTGTGCTAACCATTACACCAACTAGGCTCCATGATGTCACCATCCTACCCACACCTACCTGTCTATGTGCCTCCTTGCCTGAGAGGTCAGTGCAGACTACTACACTTGTCCCTGGAATTGCAAGTCTTTTAATGCTTACAATTACATACCTACAGGCAATGCACTTACATATATATATACATACACAGGGTAGGTTCAACAACTATACAGTGTGTAGCTTGTAGAGGATCCTGGTCACTGCACCGGTGTCGTGGGGATGATAAAAATGGGAAATATTGTGCCTAGAATGGAAATCGAACCCACATCTCTTGCATTCCAGGCCAGTGTGCTAACTATCACACCACCTAAGCTCACTGATGTCACCACCGTAACCACGCGTACCTGTATATGTTGCTCCTTGCCTGAGAGGTCAGTGCAGACTACTACAAATATTGTTTCTCAGGCACATTCGCTGTATGTATGTATGTATGTATGTATGTATGTATGTGTAGTGGTCTGCACTGACCTCTCAGGCAAGGAGCCGCATAGACAGGTAGGCGTGGGTAGTGTGTTGATATCAGGGAGCCTAGGTGGTGTAATGGTTAGCACACTGGCCCGGAATGCAAAGAGATGTGGGTTCGAGTCCCGCTCTAGGCGCAGTATTTCCCATTTTCAACACCCCCATGACGTATGTATGTATGTATGTATGTATGTATGCGTGCATGCATGCACGCACGCACGCACGCACGCACGCACGTACGCACGTACGTACGTACGTACGTACGTATGTATGTATGTATGTATGTATGTATGTATGTATGTATGTATGTATGTATGTATGTATGCAGTGTTGTATGTAACGTATGTATGTATGTGTGATGTATGTATGTATGTATGTAGGTATGTATGTATGTATGTATGTATGTATACACATACAGTGTTTTCCAAGCCGACACGAAGCGGCCACTCCCCAACCACACCAGCCCATCCCACCTGGCCGCTTATCGATAGTAGGAGGTGGTCCCTACCTTTGCTGGGGTCATCGCCCTGCATGGTGTCCTTCGGGAAGGATGTGAAACACACGATGTGGACGTGCGGGAAGCGCTCGTGGAAGAAGTTCTGCCAGGCGACCACCAGGGCGGGTGGCGCCAGGTCCATCTTGTTGAGCACCAGCACCAGCGGCTTGTTCAACTCTGTGGTCACGTGACGGTACAGCGCCGGCGAGAAGTGCAGCGCCTGCCGACCAGATTCAGGCACTTCTTTTATATACAGGCAAGGTAAGACAATAAGGATTGCCCGGTTGCCTGGAGCACCTGGTTTTACTCGGTCGGGCAGGTGAAAATCTCGGTGACCTGCCCGAATGGGCAAGTCAGTATTTTTATGATCTGCAGAAGCAGATTTCAGTTTCAATTGGCTGACTTGGGCTTGGGCAAGTAGTTTTGCCACTCGGGCAAATGAAAAATCCGGTATTTTTTGCCTGATTGGGCAAGTGGGACAAAAGTTACTGTCCTACCCTGCTAGGGAAGAAGGATCTCGCTTATAAATAAATAAAACATTTATATAGCGCCCGATCCAGCAAGCCGTTCTCAGGCGCTTTACATAACAAACAAATATACAGGAAAATAAATTTCACCTAGTTAAAAGCACATTTAAACAAATGTCTTAAGACCATTTTTAAAAGCACCAACAGATTTACGATCTGTGATATATCCTGGCAGAGCATTTCAGTCTCGGGGCAGCAATACTAAAAGCACGATCCCCAAAGCCTTTGAGTCTGCTCCGAGGAACTGCTAACTGGCTGGAGACTGTGGAGCGCAGTGTTCGAACAATTGTTCTCTCCTGGACCATACTTCTCATATACTCTGGAGCCTGATCATGCAAGGCACGGTATACAAGAAGCAGCACCTTGAAATCAATTCAGGGAGCCAGTGCAACAACCTGGCAGCCGCATTCTGTATATGTTGCTGTTTTGAGATACTTGACAGCGATTATTACCGCGATTTAAACAAAAAACTAAACAAAAATTTAATTTTTGTAAATTCAGGAACTTCTTTATTTCCAGGGAAGAAAGATCTGGCTGATTACCACGACTAAAAAAAAAGTTGGAAAAAGAAATCCGCAATTTAAACAAATATATTTCTAAACTATCTGGTCAAATCCATGTGTTCTAAGATATATATGGCTACCTGTTAAGAAATTGCATCACACCATTAAGAATATATAGTGTTAAAGAGATTATACCATACACCCAATTCCTTTCGGTTCATTTCACTTTATGGGGTGTGTAAACATACATATGCTATAACCACAAATTGTGCAAATCAGGTGTGAGAATGTGGCTCAGTTAATGGTGAAGGGTACACCATAATTCTAGGATGGGAATAATCTTTGCTTAAAGTGTGCAAAAGTATGTTTTATTATATTTTTCAAATCAGAAGTAGTGGGCAAAAATGAAGATGTATCAGGGATGAAAGTGATCTCTGAGAGAAAAAAAAGGAAATTCTGATATTCTCCCATTGGTTTAACACTGCCAGGGAATCGCGGAAAATTTCCGGAAGTCGGGTTTAATATATATTGGTATAGGCTGATAGTGCTGTGCTCTTTGAAGCATGTATAGTAGTAGTATACGCTGATAGTGCTGCGGCATTTGGAGCATTCATTAGTGGTATACACTGATAGTGCTGCGGCGTCTGCACCACGTATTAGTATAGATCTACGCTGATGGTGCTGCGGGATTGAAAAATCCCGGAAATCCGCGGAATCGC
The DNA here is from genome assembly GCA_030323885.1 of Branchipolynoe longqiensis. Taxonomy (NCBI): domain Eukaryota; kingdom Metazoa; phylum Annelida; class Polychaeta; order Phyllodocida; family Polynoidae; genus Branchipolynoe; species Branchipolynoe longqiensis. Next base: position 36,798,109 of record CM059201.1, on the reverse strand, counting down.
GGAGATCTTTCATCCCTGATGTATGTGAAGAATATATTTTGCTTTTATTAAGAATGTATCTGCTCATTTCATTTACCCAGCATGTAGATAATTTTCACTAGCTTTTGTATAGGGTTGTTCTTCATCCCTACTCAGGCTGCTGCAATATGGGGTGAATCTTTTATCTACCACTACCAGGCGCTCACCGGGTATCTGATGTCTGTGATGAGCAGGACGATGTCGGCCATCTCCAACACGCGCCACAGCTGCTGCCACGTCTCCAGGTTCAGCTCCAGGTACGACAGGTCTTCGGAACCATACTTCTCAAACAGTGTGTTCACGTACTCCTACAAGACAATCTTACAGCTGAATGTATGTATGTATGTATGTATGTATGTATGTATGTATGTATGTATGTATGTATGTATGTGTATGTGTGTACGTACGTACGTACGTACGTACGTACAGGATGAAAGTGGTCTCCGGGGAAAAAGGCGGAAATGCAGATATTCTCCCATAGGTTTAGCATTGTCAGAGAATCGGGGAAAGTTTCTGGAAGTCGGGTTTCATATATATTGGTATATGCTGATAGTGCTGCGCCGTTTAAAGCACTTATTAGTAGTATACACTGATAGTGCTGCGGCGTTTGGAGCATTTATTAATAGTATACGCTGATAGTGCTGCGGCGTCTGCACCATATATGAGTAGGCTATACGCTGATGTTGCTGCGGGATTGAAAAATCCCGGAAATCCGAGAAATCATGGAGATCTTTCATCCCTGATATATAAAAAAAATATGTAAATGCCTCACCTGTATGTAATCATAATCATTAAATGACTTATAGATATACAGTAAAAACCCTCTAAATCTACCGACCATGGGACTGACTTTAAACGGTCCATTTGGGGAGGTGGTCGGTTTAGGTAATTTTTTATTGTTACAATGGTATTGTATGGGCGATCGTTTGGGACCCAAATAAAGTGATCGATATAAGGGAGTGGTCGATCTGTGGAGATGATCGGTTAAAGAGATGTTACTGTAAACTTTATTTTAAATACTTACAATTCCAGGGGGACAAGTGAACTGACCTCTCAGGCAAGTAGCCATATAGACAGGTAATCATGGATAGGGTGATTGCATAGGAGAGCTTAGACAGTCTAATAGTTAGGGTGCTAGCACTAGAATGGCAAGTCGTGTGGTTTCAAAAACCTGCTCTAGGCGCAATGTTCCCTTTGTTTGCATCACCCTCATGACACTAGGACAGTGCAGGAGCAGTGGCATGAGGAAAACCCAAATGTCCATAATTGAGCTTTAATTAGTCAAAACAACAAATACAAAGAATAACGCAAAAATCAAACAAACACACTGTAAATATGTGCAACGCGTACACCCTCGGCATTGTATTGATTAAAAGACCCATATAATCTAATGAATAAATCCCTACCGAACAAATAAAACAGAAACCTAGTCTAGGTGTGAGGCCTTGAAACTCACAAATCGGTTCTATTTCCTCCAACCTTCCAAGTGCAAAAAGATCAACGTTAACTCTGTTATGTACATACCTTGAAGTACTTTTCCTCGTGCGCTTGCACCGTCTCGCGAGACATGTTGTAGTCCCAGGCAGGTCGCTTTGGCATGTCCAGGGCCGTCCCTGGCCGGTACAACTCGTCAATGTCCATCTCAAGGGAGGTCTGTGGGTGTAATGTACACACCCAATCAAGGACCACTTCTTATAGTAATTTGTCTATTTAAAAGAGATTTCATAATAATGGTATATCATATGTATGGTGTTTTTTTCGCTGATTGGAACTTTACGTGCTGGCTACATCCATGGTCATATCAGGATGGGTACTGACTGCTAACAGTGTGCACTCATGGCGACTAGTGCTGGGTGTCCAGGCCGCTGACACAATGACTCAATATCCCACTCAGTCACATTATCCTGATACTGACCTAACCAGTCTTTGCCCTATCCTAGTTATGCTGAACGATACGTATAAATTTGGTACGTTATTGGTTTCACTCGACTGGGATTCGAACCCCCGATCATGCGCACGGGAATCCAGCGCCCTTATTGATTCAGCCACCACGTCTGGTTTATTACTTACGAGACTTACATTAAATATAAGCTTACTCATAAAACAAAGCTATTTCTTTTTGTGTTTGAAAAAAAAAAAGTATTTATATTTGTGGCACATACCTCTGGGACCATTGTCAATGGCTTACGGGCAGATTGTGTTCTCCGCTGTATATCGGACCTACTGTCGCGTTGGAACATGAGCCGGAATCTGTAAGGAATCACACTCAAGTTTATCCTCATAAACGTAACGAATTAGAATAATTTTAAAACTTAGAATCAATATGAAATTGTCTATTATTTATATTTACGAATTTAGTCCATTGATTGTTGGTTAATGATTACTTGGTATACTATGTGAGTGGTTACAATATAATTATACATCAGATCATAGGATAACCTATCATAGACCAAGGATTACGTGAGTGGGCAATGCATGTCTCGAACAATTTAAACTTGTTCTCAAGACTGACTTGTTTAAAGCTGCAAATCCGATGAAGATATCAAATTTTAAAATAAAAACACCTATTTACATTTGATTCTAGAAATCCACCATAGTTAGATACTATTATGCTTATTAATAATGCCCTTCTGCATTGAAAGGAATACCATGTCAATTTAATAGAATCTCTTACTGTTGAAACCTATGGTGATGGTGTCCAGCATTTTGATGTACACACTCAAATTAATTTGACATGTTTTCACCTGAGATATCTAACAATTTATAATAAAACCTACTTCAAGCAAAGGTAAAGTAAATAATAACAAATCAACCCAATATATTTATCTAAAGTAAAATCGCAGACACTCAAAACTATCAGACTATGCAATTTTAACTAAATTGAAGTTAGTGTTCTATCATAAATGAAATTTCTCTACCGTTCAACTATTTTAACCAAGTTCTATGTCATAATGATAATAGTTTTGTTGTACAGCACCTTAGAATTAATTATTCCTGCTAGTGAGGGCGCTCTAGTAAACTTACAATATCCTATAATAAAATTAACGATTACTTGCATTATCTGTGAACGGCAACCGAGTTATGACCGCTCCAGAAAAAAAGCAGCTATTGGCCTCAGTCACACTACGGCTTGCGACCACTTTGCGACCAAAAGGGCGACGACCGGGCGTGGTCGGCGACCTCCTTGGTCTCATTTGGGTCTCAAAGGGCGTAATCAATTAATCAACTCAGGTCACCCGAGTCACTTTTTGGCGCATGTGCACATCCTACAGACTCGAGTCGAATAATCTGTACGCTTCTCCACGCTCGGGGTGGAAAAAACGGTGGCTTAATACAAAACCTTTTTTTTTTTTTAATAACCGATATAACGATAGCAAAATAGGATTTAAAGTATTTTATGATGCCATAGTTTAGTTATATTTCCATTTCATTAATCTAGGCTATTACCCCAAAAAACATGTATGACTGGTACTGGTAGCTGTTATCCTGCAGGACGGTACCAGCGCAAATGTGACGCCATCGCTCCTAGTCACCCCCAGCCAAGAGGTGGGTTACTGGGGCCGGGTCGTTTTGCACACGGCACGTGTTTTTGTCGACCCCACTCGCGGTGTTCAATTTGAAATTCTGACGACTCGGGTGACCCGAGTCACCCGGGTCATGTTAATCGATTACAGCCAAAGAGGATTTTGGTGCAGCATTGCTTTGCCCGCCTTTTTTGTTGTTGCTTTGGTTGAAATGAAGTCACCGGCTTTTGGTCGCAAAGTAGTCGCAAGCCATCAATCAATCAATCAATCAATAGGATACAGGCATAATAGGTCTTGGACCTGTTAGCTGCTCTTAATTAATAGAAATCGAGACAGTTCTTCAGGTGTGGTGGATTGTAGCAACTGTCACTGGCTCCAAGATATACCTAATGCTTGACCAGTATGCATCCAGTCGGATCTTGAAACCGTTCACTGACTCTGCTGCTACGACACTCTGCGGCAAGTCATTCCACAGGTCAACCACCCTAAAGCTGAAAAAGTTGTGTCACAGGTCCAGTCTGGAGTACCGCTTCCTCAGCTTCAGGGAGTGTCCTCTGGTCCTGGTGTTGGAGTCTCTCATAAGGGGGGGGGGGGGGGGGGGGGGGGGGGGGGGGGGGGCTGCCTGTCTTGTAGATACCATGGAGATATTTGAATACTTCAATCATATCCCCTCGGGCCCGTCTGTAGTACATGCTTGGGATCTTCAAATGATGCATATGTTGTTCATAGGGTGTGACTGAGGCCTTTATTTACCTGTTTGGGTCATATCCCTTCACTGTAATAGCCCGGCTGACGCCCGGCTGCGTGAGGACAGGGTGCCGGGGTTCCTCCTGGTCGGAGCTGGAGCTGTGCGCGCCCGGCGTACGGTCTCGGCCCCGCTTACACGCCCGGTGCCCGCTGCTGCCATCACGATTCCGATGATCCCAGCGACCGCCCCAACCTGACCATAGAGAACACTCCCTTAGCTACAAGTTGCAACAGCCTATGAGTGGATCGATGGATGGATGTATTGGTAAGTGAGCGACTGAATAAACGAAGTTAGTGAATTAACTGATTAATGTGAGTGAAATGATTGATTAGTGATAGAGTGCTTTTACTTTAAAAGTCGAATCGAGAGTTTTGTGTAGCTGCCATCTTGGTTGTAGTTAGGTTTTATTTCTGCATTCTCTACCAAATTCTCAACTTAACACCAATATAGATAAATAATGTGCATTGGAACCACTAGCTCCACAGTTAATTGCTATTTGAAACAGTTATTGCTCGGATTTAGACATGGCTTGTCATTCACACCCACTTTGAGTAGGGGTAAATCTTTTATCTGGGTTATCAGTAGATAAAAGATTCACTCCAGTACTTGTAGTAGGGGTGAAAACAAATGCATTAGAAAAAGTGGCAAACATTATCTACACGCCAGGTAAATGAAATAAACAAATAAATTCTTAATTTAAGAAACAAAATATATTCTTCACATATAAACCCACTAGGCAATAAGGTTAGACAAATGCAGAGTTGGGCTGCGTTCTTTATTAGTTCTCTGGCTGGGACTATATATGCCCTACCTCAAAAAGAAAATTGTGACCGAAGTGACAATGATTTACATTAATTCCGCACCACGCAGTTGGCACCCCATTCGCACATCCCGTACTAAGGTGGGCATGAGACTCCGAATACATACAATTGATCGTATAATAAACAATATATACAATAATATAATTAATAATGGGTTTCGTTCCGTTCCTTTATATACACATAAACCCACTAAGCAATAAGGTTAGACAAATGCAGAGTTCTTTATTAGTTCTCTGACTGGGACTATATATGCCAAAGACCCGAACCCGGGTCCCCCAACCCCACTCTTGCTAATAATTAAATGCTAGCTTTGCTGCTAATCGCATATCGTTCATAATACGAATGGTTAAATGTAATGTACCATACGTTCGAACACAACGAGAGCTAGTGTGTAACTGGTTTATTCTATCAACGTCACGCGCCTGGCCGCATGTGACCTCCACCGGTCGTTCGACTACCACGGCTCATAGCACGCATACCTTACAAGTTTTTAAGTATTGAAACACCGCATTACTTGACCAATGACCTCTTGTTTTGATCTCTTCCAGGGATGCACCGCACATTGACAAGTATGTGCACCCCCCCCTATGCAACGAATCAGAAGAAACACTACAGCTGGCCAGCATTGAAAACAAGCCTGAATACCCAGGCTTATATGCTATGGACAGTGTACATACAGCCTCAATAAAAAAAGAAAAAAAAGAAAGAAAGAAAGTAATTCAATATTAAGACCAGCGAGTCCGCCAATTAATCTCAACGTTGATTGATATGTTTTATGTTTTATACCTTAATGGGGAGTTTCCCCCATAATCATTGGGTAATAGGAAAGCAGGAGAGTTCCCACCAGCTGGCCGACTAGCAAAGTGTCTTTCCGTCCAGTGCACCGTACATAGGTCTAAATCAGGGCAGCTCGCAATTGAAATATCTAAAGACCTTTCTTTAAATTGGATTGTTTTTGTTTTACGGATTTTGAACAGCATACCCCATGGGTAGAATTTAATGTCAGCAGGTAGCAGCATAACATCAGAAAAGGTCACATTAGATTTCCGTAGTAATCCCCTACAACTACATAGCACGGCCGCCCGACAGGCAATGTGCCCCGCATTATCTGTTAGGAATGAAAACATAAATTGTTTCGACATAGTTGGCAGTCGAGGCATCGCCTGCTGTGGTGAATCTCCCAATTCTCTCCGTATTCCACGCAAAGTGGAAGCAATTATGAAATCTGTATAGTCTATCGTTATTGCACCTTGACTTTTAAGAAAGTAATTAAGGCCACTTAAATAGTTAATGATCGAGGAGTATTTTAAGGTTCTAGCTAACCACGTAGCATACAGCGCTATTTGCATAGAATCACATGCCAATGGTGATTGCGTATCTAAAAACTCCTCCACAAGCGATAGATACTTATTTATTTGAACAGCCCTGGTTGACTGAGAATTTGGAGCCTAGTATTTCAGCTGAAACTCCTTCTGTTCTGCTTTGAGCTTATCGAGTTCTGGAAAGAGAATGGTTGCTTAAATAAATCACTACAACAGAGTTTACCTTCAGGTTCTGCGTTAGCTATTGCACTCGCCATGGTACGTAGAGGTACACACTCAGTCGAGACCTGAGTGTGTTGACTTTCCGGTAAATTTGCTTTATGAACCTGCTAGAGGTGCACAGATATTTTTTTCATCATTTATTTTTAGGGTTTCACTGCCCAGCAGAAGTTTTGACCATTCCAAACCAATACGGTTCAGTACATACATATCTAGGTCGAACCCACTCTCTCCTGGTGACGTCGCCTAACCGAAAACTGGTGCTGGTCAGACTGGACTTGCTCATGCGCAGATATCGACTTCTGGCCCAAGTAGTGCCCGTGTGAACGGGTGGCTAATTCGACTCCTGCTATCCGCCTTGGCTGAATCGCTTTAGATTTTGCCCGTGTGAACACGGCTATAGATTTACGCACACTACCGGAAGACTTCCTTGGTCGCATGTTGTGCATACCACAGTGGAACATACACAGTCCTGTGTTACGGCTGCCAAAAGCAGCAAAACCTTCAACTTCCGCCAGCTTCCTAATATCTGTCATACTCTACATGCGTTGACTCTTGAAAATCATTTTGCCTAGCTCTGGGAGCCATGAAGGACACATGTTCTAAGAAAGCACAAAAATCTATTATCGTTAAGCCTTGAATATCTAGACACCAGCGAATTGAAGCAGTGATGAGTTCATAGCAATTTAATCTTCTTACTTCTTTGCCTAACACTGCATACCTTCTAAGACTCCACTTACTTTGTCGCCTTCTTGTACTAGTACTACTGGTGCTTCTGCTTCTGGAGTCAGACGGAGTTTGTCTATAGCCGTGTTCACACGGGGCAGTTAATTTGAATCATAAAAATTGACTTGTATAGTTCGGCTCACATTTGGTGTGTGAACGCGCGGCTGAGGCGGATTAAGCCTGAATCGAATCATATAATTCAGATTTTATAAACCACCTAAGTAGGTAGTTTATATGAACCGAATTTTATGATTCGACTTATATCGCCCATGTGAACGCAAGTGGATTTTATGAGCCGGTTTAAGGACGTCACACGCATGCGCAGTCCAGACCTGAGTTTGTATATTTTACAGTCGATCAAAAGCGCATATTATATAATTTGGTCTATGAAACCACTAGCTGTGCACAGATATTTTTTTCATCTTTTATTTTTAGGGTTTCACTGCCCAGCAGATGTTTTGACCCTTCCAAACCAATACAATTCAGTCCATACATATCTAGGTCGAACCCACACTCTCTCATGGCGACGTCGACTAACCGAAACTGGCGCTGGTTAGTATCGACTTGCGCATGCGCTGATATCGATTTCCGGCCCAAGTACTGCTCGTGTGAATTCGGTTCATATTATCCGCCTTGTATAAATCGACGTAAACTTTTTCCGGGTGAACACGGCTCATGTCGCCTAGTTTGTGACCTCCGCCGCACCCTTGCGACTCCGTAGTCGGAGTGTTCACCCATGGCGACTGACACCGGCGCCGTCGTGACACTGACGCCGTCGTGGCACCGGCAGTCTCCGTCACCTGCCCGTCTTCCCTCAATGGAGCCGTGCTGAGTAGGCACCCCTTTCGTCTCGGTCGCATGACATTTCATCTCTCCTGTAACTCCGCAACGTGTTCTTCTTGCGCCATGTCCACAATTTCCTTGAGAATTGACGTCTCCTGTTCATCTAAGCTGAGTGCCTGCAATTTGTCGGCCAAGTCCAGTGAACTCTCTCGGGAGTCACTTCTAGACAATTTCTCACCTTGCATTGCAGCTGCTCGTCTAGTCACTCTTGTTGATCATACCACTTTCTTGCCATTCTTCTTTCCTTTCCTTTTCTTGCACTTATCTATTTTGTGTGATAAACTGCACAAGTCACAATGTGGCATGTCCTGGTTGGCACTACTCCCACTTCAAACAGCACCAATACACACGACCATAGGCAAGAAAATTTTGACCAAAGTGACAATGATTTACATTGATTCTGCACCACGCAGTTGGCGCCCCATTCGCACATCCCGTACTAAGTCGGGTGCGCGCGCGACTCCGAATACATACAATTGATCGTATAATAAACAATATATACAATAATATAATTAATAATGGGTTTCGCTCCGTTCCTTTATATTATTATAATACATTATAATACACATATCTTAATATTTACTTGTTACTTTTGATTTGAAAAATATAATAAAACATAGTTTAATGGACATTAAAAGTGAAATCGCCAGCATTCTATGGTCGCCATCATGTCTTTTTGCATTCTCTCCCACTTCACCAACTATGTGCCGATATAAGTCGCCATTTGATACTGAAAGCAGGGATTCCACTTCCTGTTCCATACTAAAGCTATTTTCTTTGCACATATTTAGACTGTTGACATTCACCCCTACTGCACATATCGGATGAATCTTGTATCTAGGTTATCAGTAGATAAAAGATTCACTCTACCCAGGGCAAAAACTGCTTGAAATAGGAATTAACTGTGGAGTGGTTCCAATGCGTAGTGGTGAACTATATTGGGTAAAGATTAGAAATTGGTAGAAAATGAAGAATAAAACAATATGGCGGTCACAGAATGGTCTCGATTCAAATTCTAAAGTATAGAGGGTATTCCTGTGACGTCATCAACCGGAAGTGTGGCCATCGTGGCGATATCAACTAGTAAACAACCTGTCGGTTACAGTAACATAGCCCATAGAGAGGTAGATCATTCTTTCAATTTTATTCCAAATTAATATAAATGCAGAACCCTAACCTTATAAATTGAATAGAATCTTTTCATTGAATATGTTTTCTGTATGTGTGCCAGGCGGTTTGTTTCTAGGTTGTGTAGTTTTAGAGATATTTCACTTTTTCTGTATGAAGATTGCTCACGCCGTTGACAATGCATTGAGTTTGCCGGTATGCGCAGTGCAAAATGTCTATTTTATTCAAAATTAATAGAAATACAGAACCCATACCATATCAAATTAATATAATCTATTCGTTGAATATGTTTTCTATATGTGTTCCACGCGGTTTGTTTCTAGGTGGTATGGTTTTAGAGATATTACACTTGTTCTGAATGAAGATTGCTCAGGGCCATTGACAAAGCCAATGCCTTTATTATTGTGGTTATTATCGCCACAATGGCCGCACTTCCGTTTGATGTGATGTAAGCGCATACCCTCTATATTAATCTACATGATTTTCTTCATTCAAAAATAGTTGCTAATTATAGAGGTATGTAAAGAATATATTTTGCTTCTTAGATTAAGAATTTATGTGACAATTTCCTTTACCCAGCCTTTCAACACTTTTTCTAGACTAATGGGTTGTTCAGTAGATAAAAGATTCACAACGTTCTGCTCAGCCTACTGCAGTACGAGGTGAGTTTTTATCTAGGCTAGACTAGACGGCCTGGGCTGCTGAACAGCTAGATTCTAGCTGTTCAGCAGCCCAGGCCGTCTAGTAACTAGCCTCTAGGTTTTCAAATGTCGTATATATGCAACTTTACAACTACATATCGTTTACACATAAGGCATATAGAATATATTAGTTATACTAGACTTACTTGTAAGTTGACGTATTACTAGGATTCTTACGAATCTACGAATACGAAGGTAAGGATCAGGGGAGAGGACAAGCTCACGCAGGCCGGAAGTAGCCTCAGTCTTCGTAGTTGGAGGTAAGCAAAAAACCTAAAACCAGGATCAGGTCCCTATCTCCCTAGCTATTCCTATAGTTTCCAGTCAACCCTTGATCTTATATCTTTATACTCGAGTTAACGGGTTGTACCTTCAACATATAGGTGTGGGAGGGCGGGCCCCTGATCCTTACCTTCGTATTCGTAGATTCGTAAGAATCCTAGTAATACGTCAACTTACAAGTAAGTCTAGTATAACTAATATATTCTTACTTCATCTTCCGAATACTGGAAGTTAAGTATCCGGGGAGAGTCTTTGAAGCATGTTTTTTTGTGTACCGACCTTCTTTCTCACTCTTTTCCCCTTACTTCTTCCAATTCTTACTGTTTTCCCTGCTCTTTCTTGCATCGGTTTTGTTTTGTATCATTATAACACCCGTGCTTTACCTGGTTAATTTACAGTAACCTTCAGTAATTTAGGCTTTCATTTAATCAAACCAACTGTTTCAGCCATTTCTAAGACATGTATAAATTGTTTTCATTGATCCCAACTGGGGCTCTTTTATTTTTTCTTGTTTCCTTCAGAATTTACATTCTTTCCAACCTTAATCATTTTTTTTTTTTAAACCTACATCTGTCTGTAGACAAGCTGTTTTTTAAAGCTGTAATTATCCAGCCCTCTCTTGAGTCTAGTTCCATAGGCATTTATCTGTTAACTTAACCTATCTACGTTTATCGTCCTTATTTTATGTCTAAGTTCTCCGGACTGTCCTGCTCAGGATCGTCCTCTGTACCTCGCCAGGGTCCTCAATCGATTTATGGTAATACTTAGCAAAACTCGCACTGTCCCTCCAGGAAGCATTCCGCATGATTGCCTTTAGATTTGCTCCCATGGCCTTCGCCGAGGATGCCGACGCTCCTCTGGTGCTATGGCCCTTATATTTTGTAGTGTCGATCCCTGCTAACCTCAGCACCTCGATAGTCCAACGGGCCAGGGTTGCCCTAGAAATGGGCCCATGTGGCCCTATGTAAGATAATAATAATTGAGTATTCTTCCCCCTTACTTTCTCTGTCCTTGACACATAACATTTTAACGTTTTTACTACACAGATTTGTCTATTTACCGCATATTCGTAAAACCTCACCGAGTCAGGCGGTTGACCCAATTGGTTATGTTTCAGTAACGTCTTCATCTTAAACACTATAGAACTGTCCTCAACTTTCATTCTGTCTATATTCAGATTTAAAATCGTCTGACCTCTCTGTGATGAGACCAGTAACAATAGAACAACCAGTTTATATGACAGTAACTTTAGACTTAACTGAGAATTACCTTGGAGCTTGAGAATCCAATTCAGTACTAACTCCACACTCCAGAAACTGTCGTATCTGGGTTGTGGAGGTCTCTGCTCATGGCAGCTCTTACAGAACCACTTAACTAAGTAATGTTCACCAACTGTTTTTCCCTGGGACCGTGGTAAAATTACACTCAGTGCACATCGTGCTACATTTAACCCTCCGTAACCTACACCTGTCTCAAAATATGTGCGTAGATAACGTAATACATCAGCAATTTTGGGATTTAATACTTTTATCCCTTTCTCTAATGCCCATAAGGCCCATCTATTTATGTGGGCATGATAACTCTTTCTTGTCGAATCTCTCCACGTAAATTTAAAATATTGTAGGGTTTTGTTGTCTACTTCATACCCTTGCAAAGTCTTGGCCAGAAGAGGTACCCCGTCAATCTTATATTGCTTAGATCCACGTCTGATTTTCCTATTGTTTTGGGCCCTGTCCCAAAAAGGTTTCCCTCTTTCTTCGGGAAGTGCTGTTGCTCCACGGACTCTTCCTGTAGCAGTGGGTGCCACGGTTGTGCCTGCCAGTGTGGGGCAACTACAATCGCCCGCGTCCCATCCTTTCGGAGTTTCCGTACAACTCTGGGGATGAGGCTGAACGGTGGGAAGCAATAAATAAAATTATTATTACCCCAGTCAAAGGAGAATGCATCTGTTTTCCAGTTGTCTGGTTCTGGCTCCCAGCTCACGTACTTTGTTAACTGGGCGTTAAGTCTAGACGCAAACATATCTACATTGGGCGTTCCCCACTGTTCACATAACCTGTTAAAAATGTTTTCATTTAACTTCCATTCCAAATGCTCTAAGAACTTTCTCGACCGTAGATCTGCCAAGACGTTCTCCACACCCGGTATGTGAGTGATAGTTAACCAGTTGTTAGACGCTTCTGCCCATTCCCAAACCTTTATTGCTTCTACTAAGCAATCTTCTGATTTTGTGCCCCCCATATTTTTTATATACGCTAGGGCTGTATTATTATCTGTCCTTATCCTGATATGAGTATTCTCTATCCTGCATAAATTTTCAGTCCAAAATAAATAGCCTTTAGTTCCAACACATTAATGTGTGCTAGCTCTTGAGGATGCCAACGCCCTCCTGTCTGCTTTTTCTCCGTATGCGCCCCCCATCCCATTAGGGAAGCATCTGTCAGCAGTTCGACCTTTGGTTCTTCCTTTCTTATCAATCTTGGTCGTCTCATATTCTTTGTCCACCAATAAATGTCTGACTTCCCTTCCTCTGAAATCCACATTTTGTCATCAAATTCACCTTTGGTTCTTTTTAGTGCTTTAATCTTATCCCTTTCTAATTGTTTAAAATGTCCCCCAGAGTACTCTACTGCCGGCGAATAGGCCACCATCAGCCCTACTAATCCCGCCACCTGCCTGATGCTCGGGAAATCTTCTCCTAAGGTTTGGTTTATTACTAAAGTTAACTTTTCCACCTTGTCTTTTGTTAGGGAAACTGTCATTTTTTCTGAGTTGATATCAAACCCCAACAATTTTAGGCACCAGGTAGGTTTTAATACAGATTTCTCTCGGTTAACCTTGAACCCTAATGTTTCAAACATAACTACCAAATCTGTAATCGCTGTCAAGCAATCCCCATATGTACGTCCTATGACAAAACTATCATCTAAATATGGGAAACAAACATGTCCCCTTTTCCCCATCTCCGAGTAGATAGGCTTGAGCAATTTGGTAAAAATGCGTGGTCCTGGCGCCAACCCATTTGGCAGGACCTGATACTCGAGTAAACTCTTTCCTAGATGAAATCTTAAGTACTTTCTTTGTGATTTCTTTATATTTAACGAATAATAAGCATCCGTTAAATCCGCACTCGCCATCCACATATCTACATCCAATAGGTCTAGTGCTGTCTTTAGGTTAAACATTTTGAAATGTTCATAATAAATTATCTTATTCAATTCCGTTAAGTCCAGGATCATACGGAATTTTCCATTTGGCTTTGGTCTAAGGAAAATATTTGAGATCCACTGGTCCTGTACTGGACGCACCTCCAACAGGACTCCCTTCTTTATTAAATTAAAACTTTCTTTCCGTCCTATCCATTTTAAATGGGAACGGCTCTCTTAATTGTATTGGGGTCTTTTCAAATGGAATCGTTAAACCTACTACACAATTTAAAATCCATTTATCACTAGTTATTTTTGACCAGTTTTTAAGCGCATTAGTTATATTGCCTGCTTTAAAGCTATCTAATGGTTTCTTACCCTTAATCAGCTCTGTGGAGCCACCCACCTGGACAGGGTGCCTCACTTCTGAAAACCCCGGTTATTGTTTCCACGGCACGCCCCCCTCTCGGGAAAGACGGGACACTGTTGTGGGAGTAATCGTCAGCCGTCCTACCAAACTTTCTCTCCGGTTGTAGCGGCCTACCTCCCCAGGCCTGGTTACCTCTCGTCCCTCGGGCTCTGAATCTGCCGCTCCTGAATTGTTTGTTGTAAGGACCGCCATATCTTCCCTGATGTTCGAAGGGGTTCCTTCTCTTTCCTCTGTAAGCCAGATTAGTGTTCATGCAATTATCAGACGCTTTCACTGATTTTAGGAGTTGTTTGTTTCTTTCTCCTAGATTTTCACCCAGCAAGAACTCAGTTGCCTCCGGTAGGTCGCCATACACATCCCTTTTGTCTTTAATGAGTTCCTTCCCCAACTGGGAATGTACTACCTTCCGAACACTTAGCTTTCGATCCAGTTTCATCTGTGCGTGAGTAGCAACCACTAACTTTATGGCATTTAACGTGTTCACTGCCTGTCCATCCAATTCCGGGTCAGCCGAACCCCTTTTTAGTATAATATCCATAGTGGGTGCGATGGCCGTAAGCACCCCCACTATGCCTTTAGAAGCCGTGAGAAGCGCATTCTCACCCTCCTTCCTGCTCTCGGCGAATCGTATTTCTTCATTTAACAGCTGTACCCTCGCGGATGGCACATCTGCTAATCCTGTATACATGCGGGAAATTTCCCTAATTGTCTTCAAATGTTTCTGTGCACCCTCATTGGGGCCACCATAATAGTGCTGGATGGCACCCGCCATACTTTCACTAATTGTAATCCGAGGGGTCACCGGCTTCTTCACCTTCTTGTAGGTCTCTTGAAGCTCTGTCAACAACGTTCCCTTCTGCAGGTTCGTATCTAACCTAAATTCCCGTCTAGGTTTGATTTCCACACGTTGAGTTGTATTGTTATTGTTATTATTCGGTGTGACTGTCACCTTGGGCAGGTCCTGCGCCTTTGGCGGCTGCGGAATCCTAAAGCTCTCGAACGGCGACACTTTGCTCGTACTAGCTTCCAACACAACCGGCACCTGTGGTTTTAGCGCAAGCACCCCAGATTTTAATGCTGCCACTTGTTCTGCCGTATTTAATGAACCTATCGAATCAACTTCGTCTTCCTCCCAATTATGAGTTCCTTGATCACTGTCCACTGGCTTGTAATCCGCCCACACAGTCACCGCCATCTTGACCTACATAATCCTCTGTTTCGACTTCATAACCCAGATACGCCTCGCGACCGCCATCCTGACCTACTTCGGATTCACTGTCAACACGCCACTCTTCACGAAGGCGTTCTGAATCTTCATGAAAACCCTTCGCTTCATCTCTTAGCGCCAACATTTCTTCGTACATTTTCTTGACAGCTGACATGTCAGGGTCTGGAGGTAACACCGGTATGCTAGCCGCGCCACACACCACACTAGCCTGACCCACGTCGCCATTTTTTGTGCGCGTCTTAGATTTTTCTCCCGCCATTTTCTTCCGCGGTTTAGCTTTGGCTAACCTCTGCGGTTCCGCCGCCTCACTCTCCGAATCATTCATACAATGTAGCGGAGCCGGTGGCTTGTCTTCAACCGACATCATTCTTGCCATTATTTTCTGGTATTTCAACCGTCTATTCTGGTATTTCAACCATCAGTAATGCGACCACTCCGTCAATTCTAGCCAGCAGCTTTGATCGAACGGCCGAGATGTGCCAAGCACGGGTCTCGCAGTCTTACTGGTCGTTCTGAAACGACAACACAGGCACTTAGTACATAATAACTAATATATAATTATTTTCACACACTCAGGTTGATTTCACAATCTCAAGTAATTAAGTTTTCATTCACCAATCTTGATATAAATCCTCCTATAACTTACCTTTAGTAGCCTCCTCCAACTCGCTGCTGCCACTTCGCTGCCGAGTTTCAAACTGAGGCTACTTCCGGCCTGCGCGAGCTTGTCCTCTCCCCAGATACTTAACTTCCGGTATTCGGAAGATGAAGTAAGAATCCTAGCTTTAAAATCCTAAACTAGTTTAGAAACGCGAAAGCGTCTGCTAGCTCAGCAGAATGAATGCGCCGCCGCTGACTTGATAAGAGTTGAAGATTTACATCCAGATTCCTCCTTGCAACGCTTTCGTTCACGTTTGTCTTGCAGTTGTTTCTTTTTCTGCTTCGTGCTGAATGGTTTCTTTCTCCCTCCAGTTGGTGGCATTTTTAGGTATTCGATGGATAATTGAAATATTTGCAAATTAGACACAAATGTTTACGTCTGGTGAGACATCCCGTTTCCAACTGGGGGCTGCCATATTAGCAATCGGCAGTAAATGTACTTAGAAAATGTTGTCTATATATATATACGCGATTTATCAATTCAAATAAACTGCATTTACATATTATACACTTTGCTGTATTCTATCTAGTGACTATTTCGATTTTGATTTTGAATAGTGTCTGTAAATGTACTCCGCACGGAATGGACTAACTTCCGGAAGTTTTGATAGACGATGACAACATCATCACAGAGATCTCGATTATCATAACATTTTACCAGATTAGCAGTCTCATTATGGTTTTTAGATAACGATTCGTAGACATGGAATTCAGGTTCAGTATAAATAATGTCCTTCGGGCAGAGATAACTAAGGTTGACCATAATCTTAAACCTTTTCACAGTAATGTTCATCATACAGGGTCAGGGTAAGTTCATTGACAGCCGCCAACTTTGTTTGTGATTCTATCAATCTTTGAATCTATCATTCTAAAGCTGTATTCACACGGGCAAAATCTAAAGCGATCTACAGAAGGCGAATCATATGAAGCGATTTAGATGCGCGTTCACACAGGCAGTACTTGGGCCGGAAATCGATATCTGCGCATGAGCAAGTCCAGACTAACCAGCGCCATTTTGGGTTCGACGATGCTGGCACCAGAGAGTGTGGGTTCGACCTAGATATGTAATGACTGAATCGTATTGGTTTGGAACGGTCAAAACTTCTGCTGGGCAGTGAAACCCTAAAAATAAATCATGAAAAAAATATATGTGCACCTCTAACAGGTTCATAGACCAAATTCGCTTTTGATCGACCAGAAAGTCAACAAACCAAGGTCTTGACTGCGCATGCGTGTGACGTCCTAAATCGCTTCATATGCGTTCACACGGGCAAGATAAAACGTTTCAACATAGATCGCTTCCTGTAGACCACCTAGCGAAGCGTTTTACATTAAACGATTTATATGAATCGATTCAGCCCTAAAACGCCTCACCGTCGCGTTCACACGGCAAATGTGAGTCGCAGTACGCAAGGCGTTTCGCGTGAGGCGTTTTAACTCGCCCGTGTGAATACAGCTTATGAGTATGAGACTATGTATAGACGATTATTTTGTTCCTTTCTCTAAAGTAAATAAACAGGTTGAATGATAAATCATTGACTACAGCGCATTTTCTCTGTCGGAATTTATTTCAACTGCACGCTTTTGCCATTGTTAAACCCATTTTCGACTTACTGTCCTAGGCCGCGTTCAGGGTACGTCTCGGAGACGCCTTTTGTGTAAGTTTTGGCTTATTTCCGTTCAGGGTACGCCTCCGAGTCGTCTCGGAGACGTCTCCCATTTCAGAGTACAGACAAAAAGCACCTCAAAAATGGCCACCGTATTCAGGAGTTTCACCCAATCAGAGGGGCCGGCCATTTTCGAGGTGACCAACTGCTTTTGCCGTTCAGACTAGCATGACGTCAGGAATTTCTCTGAGACGACTTGGAGGCGTACCCTGAACGCGGCCCAGGTCATGGCAGACACTGGTCCTGGAGTACTGTAATCCCAATCTGAGTCTGTAGCTAGTCTGTATGCAGCCTACTAAGTTACTCGGCTAGGTAGATCAGCTAAGGTTTCAAAACACAACAAAGCACTTTCAACACATCTTGCTGAGACAAACTCAAATCTGTTGTAATTTTGAAAATAGTGTAGTGGTCTGCACTGACCTCTCAGGCAAGTAGCCACATAGACAGGTAGGCGTGGGTAGTGTGTTGATATCAGGGAGTCTAGGTGGTGTAATGGTTAGCACACTGGCCCGGAATGCAATGAGATGTGGGTTCGAGTCCCGCTCGAGGCACAATATTTCCCATTTTCATCACCCCCATGACACTGGTTGCCGTGATCAGGATCCTGTACAAGCTTTGCGCTGTATGGTTGTTGAACCTACCCTGTGTATGTATGTGTTAGTGCATTGCCTGTATGTATGTAATTGTAAGCATTAAAAAAGACTTACAATTCCAGGGGGACGAGTGTAGTGGTCTGCACTGACCTCTCAGGCAAGTAGCCACATAGACAGGTAGGCGTGGGTAGTGTGTTGATATCAGGGAGTCTAGGTGGTGTAATGGTTAGCACACTGGCCCGGAATGCAACGAGATGTGGGTTCGAGTCCCGCTCTAGGCGCAATATTTCCCATTTTCATCACCCCCATGACAATATCTTAATAGTAGGTACTCCAAAGTGATTTTTTATTTTAATGTTTCAGTGTTTAAAATTATATAGGTGTATAGATCTTTTGAATCTGATTCCAGTGATATAAAATGTATATAGATCTCTTGAAAACTTCTGAAATTATGAGGTTCTAAAGATTCATTATTTTCCCCTTTTTTGTGCACATTTCCATATTAGTGAAATCAAGGTTTTTAAGGCCCCAACACAAAAGCTATGTTGCATATAAATTGTCCAATATTAAAGAATCTCACTCTCTATAGCACAAATAACAGGCTCCATTTTTTCCCAGACCATTAGCTTTGTTATTCTATTAGATATTTCATGGTAAACTTGCTAAATTCCTTGGATAGTCCGATGAAATATCAAATTTTCAAAACCAAACCAATTATCTGGATTTGATTTGACATATCTAACTTAGATATTGATGAACTTATTAAGCATTTGTTTCTGCATAGAAAGCAATACTGAGTAAATTTAACAGAACCTGTTACTACAGAAGTCTATGGTGTCAGAGCTTTGGTAAGCTTGCCAAAACTAATTTTCCATGTTTGCACTCAAAATCTCTCAAAAGTTTACCATTTAAAATAAAAGTAACTTTGAACTAATGTAAAGTAGATACTAGTGATCTATATAATGTATTTATCCCAGAAAAAATACAGCAATTCAAAACCATCGGACCATGCAACTTTAATATCTACTGAATATCATCAGGGTTAATGATAAATTCTTTGAAATATCATAACTTCTGTTCTACTTACACTATCACTATTTGTTATTCCAAAATAATCAGAATCAAAAGCTGCATATGATCATACATGTTTTAAATTAATATGAGGCAAAAACTGAAGTTCACTTTTATAGGCATTGCTAGATGACTACAAGTCTAGGTCGCAAATAGATTAACTTTATTAAGATGATTAAACAGATTCCCTCGGGCTACAATAGGCTTCAGAAATGTTTTCAATGTCTGGCACCTTCCATACTCTAAAGCCATCGTTGATGGGTGCCACATCATGCTTTTTCTGCCGAAACAGAAGCTTCAATCAACACCATGTTCATCGCTCCAGTGCTGGAGACATGAAGACATGGTCATCTCTCAAACCAACCTTGTCGAGTATGATATAAATCTCAACCAAATATTGTTCTGATTAGGTAGAGGAAAACTTGAGCTTTCTGATGACATAATTTTCAGGACGATCCTGATTAATTTTTAAGGAGAATGAGTGTCTGAATGTTTTCACTCCCTCTGTTCAATCAAATTTCCCACTCAAAGACAGCTTTGCTTGATATGCTAATGAAGCCCGGTTTCTTCTCCATCTTTCATTGGTGGTTATTTTTAACTCAGGTTACCATACTCAGCAAGATAGCAATTTTAGGGAAGGGGGTGGCTAAGACTGGATGCAAACAGAATGGCAAGCATGCACAGAGCTGCTGATGGTACACCCAAACAAGTGTCCATTGACTCTAATTTATTTCATCATGTTAATTAAAAAATTGAACACCCTAAAAGACAAAAGAACAGGCATTCACCTGATATAAATTTTATTTCAAACAAAGCTGAATTAGTGAAGATTGAAGTGGTTTTAGAATGGTTAAATTATGTCAGATTTCACAATGCGGACAGCATATCCGTGAACTTTGAAGTACCTATTAATAGGGGAGAAAGTTATGGCATTTCTAATGTCGGCTTAATTGTTAAATTATAATAAACTGTGACCCTTGCCACATTGTTTCAGGTTTGTATGCTCTAAGTATTTTGATTTTGGTATTTTGATGTCTATTTTCGGTGAGGTTAGGTCATGTTCTTTCCAGTGATCTAAGATTTATGAAAATATTCCAGTGCAAAAGTACTTTAATCAAGGCCGGAATAGTGAAAATGCGGGAACATTTTACTCTATTCATGGTGACCGACGCGCCCCTATCGGAATCTGACATACCTAACTCGGCAACTATATTATTAAGATATTTCCTAATACCGTAACAAACAGCAAGAGGCAAAACTAGAGAGAATATAGAACAGAGTCTTGAGAACAGTATTCCAGGGGAACATTGCCATTAGTTGTTTTATTTGTGTGTTACTGTTACGTCCTAGCTTATCAGGACAGGTACCAACTTGTGACAGTACGCACTATTGGTGACATTATAGTGCTGTGCCACTGCCATACCAGGCCGCGAGCACCATGACCTGATATCACACTCAGTAATAAGCGAGTTCAGCATTGTCCGTGCGCATGTGTGGGTCCGACTTCCGGTCGGCGCTGTAGGTATAAACAAAGCCACGTTTTGCACTGCACATATGGCCGTGAGCAATCTTCTTACAGAAAAAGTGAAATATCTCTAAAACCATACCACCTAGAAACAAATCGCTTGGTACACATATAGAAAACATGTTTACCAAGAAGATTATATTAAATTGATAATGTTAGGGTTCTGGATTTCTATTAATTTTGAATAAAACTAACGTTTCGCACTGCGCGTACCAGCAAACTCAATGACAGTGAGCAATCTTCTTACAGAAAAAGTGAAATATCTCTAAGACCATACCACCTAGAAACAAATCGATTGGCACACATATAGAAAACATGTTTACCAAGAATATTATATTAAATTGATAAGGTTAGGGTTCTGGATTTCTATTAATTTTGAATAAAACTAACATTTCGCACTGCGTGTTCCAGCAAACTCAATGGCCGTGAGCAATCTTCTTACAGAAAAAGTGAAATATCTCTAAAACCACACCACCTAGAAACACATCGCTTGGTACACATATAGAAAACATGTTTACCAAAAAGATTATATTAAATTGATAAGGTTAGGGTTCTGGATTTTTATTAATTTTGAATGAAACTAACGTTTTGCACTGTGCGTAGTCATGCAGTAATGATGCACGTGGGTTTGTTTATCCCGATGACTTCCCATCAACGACCGTGCGCCCGAGATGCTGAACTCGCTTATTGTATCCTGATATTGAACTAACTAGTCCTTGCTGTATCCTATTAATGCCAAGCACCATGCTAGGTAGCATCACGTATCAATGTGATAAGTCATTGTTTAGCCTTGGCTGGGATACGAACGCCCGACTTTCCGAACGAGAAGCCAACGCCCTTAGGCCTTACCGATTCGGTCACCATCACCTGACAGTGTCAGTGGCATTGAGGATAAAGGTACATTTGGTGCTGATCATATATAAGAGGAGGTTACCATTGCTACATAGTCATAGATTGCATGAACATGAGAACTAGAGTTGGTGAAATGGTGCGCCTCAGAAACTAATCACTACCGCAGCCCTGTACTGAGTCAGGTGAATCCGTTATCTACTTAGAGTCCTGATACCAACAACTAACAGTCTGGCTAAAGTGCCCATTTGTAGAAGTAAAATGTGGAATTGGAATACCGTGCCTCTACAAATCAGAAACACATTAACCTAGCATATATTGTGGCTATTATTCTGGCGACACCTAGCCAAATAGGCCTCTCAACAGAACACCCCCCCCCCCTAAAAATCCTTTTTTTTAAACCACATCACCTCATTCTGCGTTGGGACCCCTTACCTTATCCCCTCCCAGGACCATCTAACCGGAGATTTCAACGTTTTATCTCTAGGATCACTTTCATTCCTGTTAGATAAACAATGTTTTATATTGCAGGCAGTCCTATCGGATTCAACTATCAGAAATCATTGATGAAATGGGATTAGCATCGGCCAAGGTGAGATCTTGTAATAATATGTTTGTGTACATATATGCCCATATTTGCAACAACTAAATCATTATCATTATTATTATTATTTTAATATTGAATCTATAACTGCAACAGTTAAGAGTCGGTACCCTTAATCAGCTAGCGATACATAATTTCCATTTTATTTACTACATAAGTCTAACTATACATACCGCTGGTTGAGACTATTGAAATGAACCATGTTTCGATCATGTGACTGTTCTATTTCTAGATATAACTACTGCCTTAACTCTGTTGTGATTGTTTTTTATTAGGCTCAGGGACTCGGTGGGGCGATTACCAGCGCTTCTAAACTTGCAAATTCATCCCACCATCTGTACATCATGAAGGATGAGAATGGACCCACGTATGTACCCGAAGAGCTGATTGGCCTCGCGAAAAATCGTCATGTTCATTTTAATAAACTAAGTATATCCTTAAAACGAAATTATTAATACTGAATAGTAATACCTCTTTCTGATTAATAAGCAGACCCTGGTTTAATCAATTTTATCATAAAAGTACTTTAATTTATCTAAAGATTATAGAACAATTATATTCGTTGAGTAAGCAGAACAATGGATCTTCCTCATTCCACTGCTCAGTGGCCTATCTTAGTAATTAAAGCTGCAGTACAGCATGTATGGTATGGGGGGGGCGGAGAGGGGGGGGGGGGGGGCACTGCAACATAGTTGATATGGGGGGGGGGGGGTGGATGCAGACTGGCCTATATGCGATCGGGCCTTCATTTAAAAAATAAATTTGTAATTATTCAGCTGAACAACTTTTCTTACCATAGGTCTATACACACATAGTTTAGTTACATCACTACTTAGTAATTGAGCACTATATCCTAATAATAACATATGGGTTTAAATATGGTATGGTATATTAGTTATAGTATTATCCTATAATTATTGGGTATATTGGTTTGGTTGGTAGTGTAGGTAGGCGCAGTGTAGGTGTTGTGGGAGGGTGTAGTGGTATCATGGTTAATGGTTAGGTGTAGTTGGCTGTGGATAGATAGTAGAGGATAGATAGTTAAATGATGTCATGAAAGTATGATAATTAGTCATTTTGAACGCGTAATAATTTTCCATGTCATTCATATGCTATAGCGTAGGCGCAAGACTAAGTTTGAGGATAGAAGAGGGTTTAGCTGGCCTTTCAGTTTTACTATTAAAGTTTAAAGGTGTACTGACACAACTTGGGAATTACAACTAGATTGCATCTCTAACCTAACCAAATTAGTCACAGATTATATCTTGTGCTTTCCATTACATTCAATGTCGCTAGAATTAATCTAGAAATGGCCCTAAGACATTTAAGACAGTTTTTTATTCACAATTTCTATGCATTATTCCACAAACATATACTATTCTGTTAACAATAGAAATTGCAGGAACAGTGTAACCATTAATGGTTGTCTTCCCACTGCCCCTTATAAACATCCTGTCATCGCTCATTTTCATGATTCCAATATGACGGCCGTATTTTCGGATTGCACACTGGGAGAGCCTCAAGCAGCCTCGCTTTGCCATCCTTATATATAAAATTCTTGGTGTAAGTGGGAAGGGGGTAGGGGTCGGGATGTCCAGCAGGGAGGCATCTCACATGATTAAGTCGAGTGGAGTGGGGCCTGCCCAGTAAAGTGTGACCTGGGCCGCGTTCAGGCTCCGTCTCGGAGGCGACGGGCCTGACGTCATGCTAGTCTGAACGGCAAAGGCAGTTTGTTGTCTTGAAAATGGCCGCCCCCATAGACGGCGGCTATTTGCAATGGAAAAGCTGCGCTGTGATTGGCTGAAACCACTGGACACGGCGGCCATTTTCGAGGCGCTTTTTGTTTCCTGATTGAAAAGGGAGGCATCGCCGAGACGTCGCCGAGATGCACCCTGAACGGATTTAAGCCAAAAAACATCGCTGAGATGTTGCCGAGGCGCCTCTGAAACGGACCCTGAACGCGGCCCTGGGCGACGACTTGAATCCAAGATATGTCGGTTTGGCCCTTGTCCATGGAGGAAGGGAATTCCATATTCTGCTTCCACCGAAGCTAGTCTGAAAGAGGCTGCAGTATGGGTAGCATGACGTTGGATCAAATATGACTCAGAGGCTGCAGTAAATCACACAGAAAAACCCAGTTGGCACTATGCAAGCCTTATTGATGGCCTAGTGAGTTGAGCCCTCGTTTCCTATATGGGATATCGTGGGCTCAATCTCAGGCAGAGTCAAACCAAAATTAGTTTCATTATATTAAATACATAATGCTAGAATATACCATTGTCGAATTCGTACTAATAGTAGGTCCATTTGCGAGACTGATTATGGAAGCTCACTCGCTGTTGGATTGCTAAGCCTTTGCAACCTCAATAACTTAATTATCGTGGGCCTGATTCTCTGGTAAGTAGTTTGGCATCTGGATTTCCATTTTTACATTTATTTCTGTGCCATTAATGATTGGGCCACAGAATGCAGTGGGTTATTGTTTAGCATCGTCTTTAGAAAACAACTCGATTCGTATTAAATTTTCACAACGTGAATGTTTTATTTTTATTTGTTTTCTATATTTTCCATTCTTCAGACTCGGCATGCCGATATTGTATAATATGGATCTATAGACGGTATGCCACGTGACAGTTAGCGGTTGTGGTGCGTGGACCTAGTCCGGTGCATGGCTCTTAGGGCAGGGCCTAATTTCAGGGTAGGGAATGGTAGATTACAGTCACCATTGACACATATCAATATCAGTGGCGACACCTGTGGAAACAAAGGGCACGGGACCCGGCTAGTGTTTGGCCAGCATTTTCTATCACGAAAGCGCAACGGGCAAATACTTGTGTTCGTCTGGATATGTATACGATAGTCATTGTAGGCTGCCAGTTCCCCAACCTCGCTATGAACCTCTATATATATGTATATGTATATATATTAGTAGGCATGTGATTTCCCCGTTTTAACCGGAATTCCAGGGTTTTTTATGGCCGCCGAAACCGGAATTCTGTGGGGGGTTTTATTTCCGGGGTTTTACTGGCCGCCGAAACACCTCTGAAATACACTATTTGCATCCCTCTCACAACTCAGTGGGATGCTGTGTGTCCCATCGATAACCTAAAAAAAATTCAAGGTTTTTTTTCCCTGCACCCAATCACATGCCTGTATTATATATATATATATATATTTCTGCGGTTATGTCTTAGGGTACTGCTTCTTGAACTAAAGGTGGTCACATCCCTAATCAAGAAGCTGAGCTCACATTTTGAGTTAGATATGAAGAGTTCAGCTGAAAGCCCATGTAAACGCCAATCAAACAATGGAGATAAAGATTGGAATCAAACCTTCAAAAGGTTAAATTCTTTTATATTCCTACTCTTTTGTTCATTGCTCTATAACCATATTGCTCTATAACCATATTGCTCTATAATCATATGAAAAGTGGAATTATTGAGAATTGAAATTATTTTCAGGTTAAAATCTTTTATTTAAACTACATTTCTTTATTGAGTGCTTTACTAACTCAAAATGGGGGCTCAGCTTCCTGACTAGGAATGTGACCACCTTTATTTCAGAAGCAGTACCCTAGCACAATACCCCAGAACTGTCAATGTCATTGGCAGTTCTGCCGCTATATATGAAACATTAGGGCATAAACATAACACTAGATAGTGGAAATTATTATGTATGAAGCTTTTCGTGCTTAGCAGCTAAACCAAGCTATAGTGATTTCAATTGTCTAATTCTCTTTTGGGCTTTTAATTGTTTAACTCGATTCAAATGAAAACCAAGATGGCGGATTTTCCAGAAACTGAAAGACATTACATCATAGCAAAGTCTGGAATATGTCGTTGCAATAAGGAATTCATAGTAGTAGCTTACTAGGTTTATGAATTGAATTAAAAACCGAAAATATATATCAAATGATTAATTTAGGATGAGTGCAAATACTCAATTAAATAAACTAGTGAAATTCACTACTATGCATTTTATCTCTGGAATACATCTGAGCTGCTATTCTTCACTATATATATATTTTGTAGCTTTTTCATTTAATTTGAAATATTGCGCCAGTTATATTTATTTTAATAAGAATTACCTATTTCCTACTAATTAGTTTTAGCTACTTTATTTAATGCTTGGCATTTTGGGAGCGGTTTATAAATTGAGGCGAATACTGGCAATTCCACAATTTTCATTGAATATATGATGCTAAATTCGCCAGAGGTCAGTAAGTGTATTCTGTGATAAATCCATTCCTATGGTATAACTATGGCGGTCGTGGTTACTTTTGTTTTCTGCATGGCCCTATAGCAGGGCAATTATGGTGGTAGAATAGTTCCACTGGCCTCTCACGAAAGTCTAAAACTGCAACCCAACTCCAGCTTACAGCCAGTCTATAAAAGTGGGCACGGTGGTGACTACACATCACATACACAAAATGGTATTTTAGCTAATTTAAAATATTTACTAGGATATTTTCACTACAATCTACATTAGGCCAAATATTTTTTTAATTGGTGATCGTCCCCGCCCGTGTCAGAAAAATCGCCCAACCCTGATTTATATTTTATTTTATATTTTTTAAAGCTGTTGAAAATGTGTCGAGCTAGCATAGAATTTACATATTACTCAGTAGGATATGAATCAATCTGTATTTTCTGTAGGATAAATGAAAGCATTGTCATGATTGTGGTAAAGGAGGATTGCTACTGTTAATTAAAATAATTCTAGAACTGTATGATTTACTGAAAACAAAATAAAAATAACCGGATTTGTGTGATCAAAATGACGATCAGCAACTTAAAAAAATGTATTTGGCCTTAGAAATAAATGTATAACAAGAACCCCACCAAGTTTGGTCATCTGGAGGCATGTGGCTATAGCTGCAAAGTAAGTTTATGGGCTGAGAATGGCACCAACTCCAAGTTCCTGTGTGTATAAGCTGAAGCTGCGACCTGGCGTGCTGGGCCGCAGCATCACTCCTTCCCAAGGGTCCAGCGGAACTCGGAATACCCATATTGGTAATGGTATAGGTGATTTGATAGTGGATATACTGATGGAGTTAATTCCTTCCTAAGACACCTAGACTGCAAAATATTTAATACTATTATACCATGTCTTGTATCCAATCAGAAGTAGTAATTCTTTACTAAACATCGATTTATCTATTATGGGTTTACTGTTAAGCACACTGAGCGACTATCTGTAAAATTATGTTGTCTATATTTTATTCTCCATTTATTTGGTATATTTATTTTACAGCGCATTTTGCAATAGACTGCAGAAATCCTTATGGGTAGCCTAATCAGAATGCAGACTTGCTTGTAGAATACCCAGGTCATCTCGGGGTATTGCTTGGAAGTTAAAGTTACCTCCTACCGCATGTCAAGGTATAATGTAACCTGTGTTGAGGAGCGGTTGCCATTAACTACTCTGACTTGACAGCGCAAGCTTCCCGTGCGGAAGTTCGGGAGTTCGATTCCCGGTCGAGTCAAACCATCGACTTACAAAATTTATACTTGTCACTTTCTAGCCTGGCGCTCAGCAATATTAAGATAGGGCAAGGACTGGTTAGCCTGGCATCAGGTCATGGTGGCGGTGGCCTGGTCTCCCAGTAGGACAGCACTATACAGTCGCCATGAGTGCACACTGTTACAAGTCGGTACCCATCCTCATATGCAGGGATCCCATTTCTCAACGAAATCGTTGATTTAAGCGAAAATTGAGTTTCCAAATCAGGGGGTTGGGGGGGGGGGGATCCTGTTGAAGAAAAAGAAATAGGGAAAACAAAAGAAGTTTGACTTCAAGTCTTAAAACACTTGGAATTTCAAGGCCAAAATATGTCCAAGTAGGTGCCAGATTGCACCATTTTAATCGTAGATTTAAACAAAATTCTTGGGTCAGGGGGATGGGGGTCATGCCCCTGGAAACCCCTAGTTTTTGCGATATTTTTGTCACTGGGACCCCTGCATAGAACCTTAGATATTGCCAGGACATAAAACGCCAACAAACCATCCGTGCTGCCACCTGCCGGTTACCATGACATGATGCCGGTGCAATGGAAGCATGGTGTACCACCTTTTGGGACGGGGACTCCTCGTGACTTACTCTAATCATCATTTATGACTGGTGACTCAGGTTAGTTCTATCCATGTGAAACCTTAATATATGTTGCATGCACATACATGGCAGTGGGAGCGGCGCTGTGGTGGGGATCCTGAAGGTGGGCCATAAGAAGCTCTTCATCTACTGGGAGCACGGTAAGCAGTTTGAGATGGAGCCGCTCTGTGTGCTGGACTTCTACGTGCACGAGTCGAAGCAGCGCCTCGGGTGTGGAAAGAAGCTCTTCGAGTTCATGCTGAAGGTAATCAACGTCTTCCATTTCATGTTGGCGGTGGTGCACACATAATACTTCTGCCCACTGAACCATGACAGTCTTGTCTTTATATGACCTTAGATGTTGCCAGGATGTAAACCTCCACCATCCAACCAAATCTTGCCATTGAAACATTACAGTCCTGTTGGCGGCAATTCACACATAATGATTCCGTCCATTGAAACATAACTGTTTTGTTGGCGGTAATTCACACATAATGCTTCTGGCCACTGAAACGTGACAGTCCTGTTGGTGATTCTTCATGCACGATGCTTCCGGTCGTTGAAACATGACCGTCCTGTTGGCGGTAATTCATTCGTAATGCTTCTGGCCACTGAAACATGACAGTCCTGTTGACAGTACTTCACACACAATGCTTCTGGCCACTCAGATATGACAGTCCTGTTGGTGGTAATTCACACATAAAGCTTCTTGCCACTGAAATATGAGTCCAGTTGGCAGTAATGCACACATAATTCACACACTGAGAAATGAGAAAGAAAGAACGTGATTTAATTGTATTTATTTAATAACAAAAATGAATCATAACCGATAAGCTGTTGAGCAGTAATGAGTTCATGAAGTACGGGAACATTCAAGAGCAGTTCAGTGCTGTAGGGTTGCCAATATGTAGAGTTCAGTTCGGCGAGAATGAACCGTCATACCTTATCAGGTGACGACCCGACCGGCGCTCAAACCAATAGATGGGTGAGCGCGGACGGGACGTCGGTAACAACAGTTCGACCTAGGTAGGCGATTAATGTTCAGTTGCAGTTAGGCAAGCGGTATATAAATGTTGGTTTGTTTGGAAAATTCCAGTGTAACTCTAATGTAGCTAGTTATGTGAGTTCATGAATTATGTTGTTGGGATGGGGTTGTTAATAATACACTGGACCATCTGTGACCAGTGAAGCAGTGGGACCAATCCCAGTGCATTTAGGTCTTAAATTTTACATTTTTACCTGGGCTGTCTCTGTCATCGTATATGGTTGACTGGAGATAACAGAGGAACAGCAACAAATTAAAAAAGTGGGGGCTGGGGGGGGGGGGGAGAAACCGAGGCTGAGGGTTTGGTGGTCTGCCACTTACGGTATGGTGACGCCATGGAACATACTTTACTGCAACTGCATTAGGGCCTGCCCAATCCGATGTACTCTTAGTGAGTTTTTAAATTCTAGGTAAGAGGACATCTGAGTATGGAGGGTAAAGTGTTTCTCGTTCCCGAACGCCGCCAGGGCAGCAGTTCGGAAGGCATGTAGTAGCGACTTGGAAGTGAGTGGAGCTCTGGAAGGAAGGACCAGAGCGGGCGATGCAGGAGGAATAACAAGAGTTCTAGCATAGTGCCTCCAAGCGCTCACAGGGCAGCAGCAGGAACTGGGGATGGCGGGGAGGGTATACACCAGGGGAGGGGCTGAAGGGGACCTGGTTTTGGAGGATCTTAACATAATATCTAATCTAGAGGTGTGAGGGGAGACATCTGAATATTTGAGAAGATGAGGGCCAATAACAGAATTTGATGATGCTACCAGATTACGCTATATAACAAAGGTCACAGGCGTAAGCCTATCTAGAAACATAATAATACTACACAACTCTCCCGGAGTAATGGGAGGGGCTCTAGACACTATATGTGTAGAATTCTTAATAATGGCACGCTTCATAATAGCGATCTCGTGAGAAGCAAATTCAGGGTGATCTCCTGGGCCTCCTGAGACCCAAATCATAATAGTACTAAAATAATTAAGCACGGGACCTGGGGACTTTAAATTATCCGAGAGAAACATAAGAAATGGCAAACGATCATAAACTGAGGGCATTAAGGGATTGACTGGATGCTCTGCATAGAAGGAATGGTATTTCCTCAGATGGGCTGCTTTGTTTTGCCATGTGTGGAGTGCGATATAGCGATATAGCGAATGGTAGACAGGAAGTGTGAACACTTATTTGTCTGTCTTTCTTTTTTTTTGGTACATTAGTTGTCCCAAGCAGGGGAAATCCCAGTCACAGACGACTGGTCTTCCCCACTCCACTGCTGGTCAATAGAAAGCCCGTGCCTACACTTTTACCGACCCAAGGGATTTTTAACCTCCCACACCACATAGACATGGTATGAGAGCAACCGGCCTTTGATGACGCTGTAAGTTATATACAGCGGTGGAAATCCAAATTGGCAGAGCTGGGCGCACGGGGAATCAAACCGCCGACCCTCAGATTAGGAGTCTGACCTAGAAAAAAGTCAGACACTCTAACCACTCCGCCACAGAGAACGCCACTAAGGGAGCCAATTAAATAGCCTTGATCAGACTGCGGTGTCGGTCAAGTTAGTCAAAGTCAGTAGGTTCTGGCTGACAGGTCAAGGCCTAGGAGCTCGACGAGAACAGGCGGGTGCATGAAACTGTGAACCAGACCACTAGTTGCATGAAAAGTGTCGCTTTGCATCGGCCGGGAATCGAACCCGGGCCGCCTGCGTGGCAGGCGAGCATTCTACCACTGAACCACCGATGCTCCGAGTCCGGATTTGTACAGCCGTAGGAGCTTCACCTAATGCGTCACTGAGGAGCCTGGAAGATAGATGCAAGAAAAGAAAGTATCTGCCAGGCAAGAGTATGATACAGAATTACAATTCGAAATCTAGAATATCTAATGATAAAGAAGGAAAAACCTTCGTTAAGTTCCGTTCATTACAGAGTTTTAGTGCTTTCTTCTTTAATGTGATATCTGAGAAGAAGCGGCTAAGAGCATTCGCTAAGATGAGTGAGGCACCATGTTTATGTAATATTTCAAGTTCAAAATTCAATGATGCAAAGAGTAACCACAATTGGCGTGCACAGGCACAGAGTAACCTGTCTCTCCCTTTACCAGAAGACAGGACTAGTTGAGATGCTATGTTATCTGTAGTTACTTGAATAGTGTAGTTGTGTGGGTCAGCGGGAATGAGTGCTGTGACTGCATGTACCAAATTCAGAGCTTCTAGCTGTGTGATAGAAAGTGTTTTTTTCAGATACTGAGTTAGCAGAGTGGAATCACATTCTAGTATGAACAGCTGTCTAGGAGCAGCAGGGAGGAGCTGGCGGGCATTGTACTGAGCTGCAAACTTCTCGAA
Source organism: Branchipolynoe longqiensis (assembly GCA_030323885.1). Taxonomy (NCBI): domain Eukaryota; kingdom Metazoa; phylum Annelida; class Polychaeta; order Phyllodocida; family Polynoidae; genus Branchipolynoe; species Branchipolynoe longqiensis. The sequence goes on along the minus strand of CM059201.1, from coordinate 36,766,534 downwards.
CCAGGCTAGATCCGTAGCAAAAGTATGCTGACCGGTGAAGGGCGTATTGCGTAGGACTTCTAGCACCCTGTTTGTAAACCTCACTGCTGGCTTAATGCACTTTGAAATATGCTGTAGTTTCCCATAGTACCTATCCAGGTAGGTACTATGGTTACAGTAGAAGGTTTTTGACGTGTAGTCAACCGGCCAACCAAACTCAAGATGTTTGACTAACAGGGTGTCAGGATAATCTAACAGTAACGCACGCTAAGCCGGGATATTGAGGCCAGATGGGACCGGGATTGGTGCTGAAAGATAGTTAGGCAGTGCTGTGGCCCTGACCATATTATAAATCTCAAGATACAAACCAAAATCAAACCACAATGACTGCGTGGCACATATCAAGCGAATCTCTAAACAGCAATGGTGACGGTGGAGGTGTAAACCTAGGCGTAGAAGCAATGAGAGAATCAGAAGCTAACTGTGATAACACATTAAACCAGTCAAAGACAACATCAGGAAGTGACAAGTCTATATCTGAAGAAAGTAGTGAGTGTTGTAATGCATGTGTGTTAGTGTGTGGTGAGAGTGCGTATGGGGACACTGAGGGCGTAATCGATTAATCAACTTAGGTCACCTGAGCCACTTTTTCGCGCATGCGCACATCCTACAGACTCGGGTCGAATAATCGAATATGCTTCTCCACGCTCGGGGTGGAAAAAATGGTGGCTTAATCCAAAACCTTTTTTTTTTTTTAATAACCGATATAGCCACAGCAAAATAGGATTTAAAGTATTTTATGATTGCATGGTTTAGTTGTATTTCCATTTCCTTGATCTGTGTTATTACCAACAAAAAACCCATGTAGGACTGGTACTGGTAGCTGTTATCCTGCAGGATGGTACCAGCACAAATGTGACGTCATCGTTCCTAGTCAACCCCAGCCAAGATGTGGGTTACTGGGGTCGGGTCATTTTGCACACAGCACGTGTTTTTGTCAACTCCACTCGCGGTGTTCGATTTGAAATTCTAGGAACTCGGGTGACCTGAGTCGCCCGGGTCATGGTAATCGATTACGCCCTGAGTGACCACGTGGCGGGGAGTGCGCACGCGCAAGAAGAGCGTGGAGGTGGTGGGGTCTGGGGATGGTACGGGTGGCGTGGTCGAGGTAGGTAGTGGGGTCATGGCAGGCGGTGATAGGTCAGAGGGTGGGGCTAGGGTAGTGGTGACCACGTGCGTTTGAGACGTCACATGGCCACGGTGAGTGGTACTGGCAACACTTACTGCTGAAGTAGAAGTAGACAAGTCAGACTGCTTTTTATCTAACCATTTTCGCTTCTTCATGCAGTCCTGCTCTCTGTGGGGCAGACTGCGTTTGAAGCGATAGATCAGCGCCTCGTGTGCAAATTACCCATATTAGCCTGCATCCAACCTGCATATTGCACTGAAACATGACAGTTCTGTTGGCGGTAATTCACACATAATGCTTCCGGCCACTGAAACATGAGTCCTTTTTGCAAGGATATGATATCTAGAATGTTATGTATGAGGCCTTGACCTAATCCACACTTTGCAATCAGGAGGTGGGAAATCTGTGGTAGTCATTGTTTATCATATGTCCATATATGGTGTGAAACCTGACGACTCTTGTGTTTAAAAATATGGCTTCACCACTCCTTTATCTTGTCTTTACGGTAGAAGGTGTGAAGACTCCACATGCCTGTAATTACGTTATTTATAGTAGAATGTGTGAGATCTGTATGTATGCTATTGTTACACTAAATGATGTGAAGTGTCTGCACGCCTGTATTTACGTTATGGTTACATTAGAAGGTTTGAAGCTTCAACGTGTCTGTGTTTGCATTATGGTTACAGTAGAAGGTGTGAAGACACCACAATCCTGTATTTACGTTGTGGTTACAGTAGAAGGTGTGAAGTCTCCACATACCTGTATTTACATTGTAATTACAGTAGAAGATGTGAAGACACCACAATCCTGTATTTTCATTATGGTTACAGTAGAAGGTATGAAGCCTCCACATGCCTATATTTGCATTATGATTACAGTAGAAGGTGTGAAAGTGTCCACATACCTGTATTTACGTTGTGGTTACAGTAGAAGGTGTGAAGCCTCCACATACCTATTTTTATGTTATAGTTGCAGTAGAAGATGTGAAGACGCCACAATTCTGTATTTATGTTATGGTTACAGTAGAAGGTGTGAAGTCTCCACACGCCTGTATTTACGTTATGATTACAGTAGAAGGTGTGAATCCTCCACAGTCCTGTATGTACCTTCTGTTGACAGGAGGAGGGTGCGAGGCCTGTGCACATGGCCATTGACCGGCCGTCCTCAAAGTTCAGCAACTTCCTGAGCCGTCACTACGGTCTCAAAGACGTCATCCCTCAAGTAAACAACTTCGTCGTGTTCAACGGATTCTTTAGCAACCAGCCAGGTATGCCCGGGTGGGCGGCGGGAGGGCGAAGAAAACGTCTAGAGCAACGTCTAGATACCTTCTGACAGCACATTTCCGCTATTTTATTTCCACAAGTACATGGGTCATTCTCTGAAACTGGGCACTAAAGTGTGACATAGAAATCAAAAGTGAAAACCTTCCAAATAATAGCATCAAACATTCCAAATAATAACAGATTCCATGTTAAATGTATATTTGTTACTCTTGGTTCAATGGTTATTTTGAATTATTTTATTGTCCTTAGCACTACCTTATATTCAGAGTACATATTATTGGTTTTAGAAATAACTTGAATATCGAAAAGCAACATTTCTTGAAGAAAAAAAGTTTATGTGTCCTCCAGACTCGCCTGTTTAAGAAATTTCTGGATCTTATTTTAACCGAGTTGTAACTATATTCTAAAAATTTGCTCCTGCAAAATTAGCGTGCTATATTAAATTTACATAATTATCATCGTCGGCGTATAATGTATTTGAAACACACTGGTTTTGGGGATAATTCTTTTAAATTTTCACATGAGTCTCTCTGCTTTTCTTTACAGCCGAATCATTTGCGAACCGGCGGAGAGGTAAGTCCTTCCCCTCTAACTGTGTCAGAGGTTCACACTACCTTATCTCAAGACCCCCCCCCCCTCTCTTTTTTGTTGTTGTTGATAAAACAGTTTATTCATCAGAACATACATTTTTCAGTGCTGAGACACTGGTCTTCCAGCCATTTACATTACAATTTACATTGTACATATGTAGTTCAGCGGGTACTTAGGTAGGGCATATTAGTAGATTAAGAAGGAGGTTACTGAGGTAACTATAGTAAGTTCAGGATTATAGGCTAAGATAGTGGGTTGTTGCATAAACTGTGCTTCTATTATGGGTGCGGTGTATGTGATGGGGATGGGTGGGAAAATGGCCCCCCTTGTGCCTCAAGCTCTCGGTACTCGTTCGTTCCAAGAATTTATCTGCCAACCCAAACAACAATTCCTTTAAGTCACCTGGCATAGTTCACCTAGATGACAAATGAACTCGGAACGTAAGCTATGCATGACTTTACAAGTGGGATTTCCTCATCACATTATCTAGTATGGTTCCCCACATGACCAAATATGGTTCCCCACAGACTCAGGAAACCCTTTAGTTTGCACTCACACATGCACTAGCCATTGCGGAACTCTCCCTCCACGTATTCAGATACACAAACTGAAAAGGTGTGTTTGAAGAGCATTTATTGGGGTACTGTTCCTGTCTCAGCGGCCTATACCGGTGTGGCGTTTTCAGCGCCCGGTCATGCTCAGCGGCCTGTCGTGGCTTCTGCGCATGCGCGGATTTTCGCACGTTGCGGCGAGCACTGCTATTTGTTTTGTTTACTGCTACGTTGTTAGCTGCTACGTTAATATCGCTTGGAATTTAAGGTTAATTTAATGAAATTTCATTATTTGAGTATGTAATTCTGTTAAATATGATCGCATTCAATAGATTTCGGCCTGATCGGACCCTAACACTGCCGGGCACCAGCTGAGCTTGTAGCCGGCGAGGCCACGGGTGTTTTGCATATGTCTTAAAATCCGCGCATGCGCAGAAGCCACGACAGGCCGCTGAGCATGACCGGGCGCTGAAAACGCCACACCGGGTCCCTTTAAAAACTATGGCGAGTGAGGTTTCTCGGCGCGTTCGAAACGACCGGAAGTGACCAGGTGGTGGAGGCACTGTTGATAAATGCCAGCTGGCCCACAGCAATGGAGTAAATACACATACAACCAATATAAGAAGAATAGAGGTACGCACCACCCATTTATATTTATATAATAAATTATATATTATTTTACCTCGGTATACAGCCTCAGGCTAGGGAGAAGGAAGCACGTGAGGTACCAGCAATTAGCATATACAACTCACGACTGGATTACGTGTCGTTGGGTTGCTCCGGCAAATTTAGTCTACATACAAGCTAATATGCAGTAAGTATCATAAAAACTGTGGTTAGCTTAATCATGATGCATTAGAGCATCATTATGGAAAGTTTAGACTTTCTTTGGTCCATTTTGGACGAGTTATTTGGTTATAAAAAAACAAGGATAGAATTCCTTCTCGAAGGATAAAACCGGTCATAGCGGTTCTGTCAACACCCGAGTCACCGTGGATTTGGGTAGCGATGTGGGCTCTGCCTCGTCCTCCTGTGGAAATCCTCTACTCCTAATGAGAAAGTAATGTTGGAGATGCTCCTGGGTTCTTTTATAGACTCTCTTTTATAGACCCCCCACAAACTTTTTCAGGCGTTTCTCCGAGTTTCGTAGCATTTTCTCCAACTTGTTGACGTAGTAGTCACAGGTGGGAGAAGTGTGCGGAACAGAGGTATGGGCGGGCCGATACACTGGTCCCGACCCCGCGTAAGGTTTGGGCTTGACCCACAACCCACGCACAAATTTAGCTTATTACGCCTGTGTTATAACGGTATAAACACGTTCTTTAACACCAATAGATGTACAAATGAGTTTGAAACAACCATATTGTGACATATATATATACCGGGACTGACCAAAAATGTTTGTTTCAGTTCCCGATGGCCACGAAGCGGAGTAAGCGCGGTGCAGCAGCAGCCGAGGGGCGTGTTCCGAGTGGAGGGGACGAGGAGTACGACTCCTCACCCGTGTTGTCGGCAGGGCCTTCGACACAGCCCGGGGCGCATATTCTCTCCGAGGAGGACATAGTGCCTGACGGCGCCGCGGCTCAAAATTGGGAGACGCGGTTTGCGGCGATGGAGAGTCATATAATGGTTCTCAAACCACCGGTGTCTCGTAAACGGCGAATGCCGAGTGTTCAAGAGGAGTCTTCTTTGGAGGATTTCTCGGAGACAGACTCAGAGATGGAGCTTAGGGCTCCTCCTCCTTCTCCTAAACGGAGGAAGAAGAAGAAACATATCGTTTCTTCTGGTGATGATTTCACCAAGGAGAGGGAGAAGACTGGAATTCGCAAAAAGCGCAAGACCAAGTCCAAGAAGAAGAAGAAGAAGAAGAGGAAAGATTCTTCTTCTTCCGACTCGTCCACAGATTCCACTTCCACGGATTCGGACTCAGACACGCGATATGAAGGTGTCTATGCTGCCATTGGAGGCAAAGTGGCTAAGAAAGTGGAGAAGCCAAGGGCTAAGCGTGTGAAAACCACTACGCTTATGTGTGAGAACATTAATGGCCATTTCCGCACGTTTAAACCGGTGGAGATTATTTCTAAGTTATCAGATGAGTTAACAGGCATTAAAGGTGTTCCCAACTCCATCATTAAGGAGATGGATAGAGATGTCAATATGACAGAGGACCGTAAGAGATTTGAGGGTGTGTTGCACACAGTGCATAAGGCGGTGCTTGGTACCCTAACAGCTATTGCTCCTGTAGCAAACAGAATGCAACAAGAAAATAAGTTCTCGTCTTTGGCTAAGACGATGGACAAAGGTATTGCATTGTTGGCGGCGGCAGGTAATTACCTGTCGTATCGAAGATATGAAAATGTCTTCAAGTCGGTTTGCACAGATGCTGGCAAAGAAGTGGCTCGCTCAAAGAAGATTACGGATAATGATGGGAAAGAGTTTACGCTCTTTCTCGCTCCAGAGCCGATTAAAGGGAAACCTTTAGATAACACGAAAATGTTTGGCGGTCAACTACAATACCTCTATAAAGAGGTAGAAACTGCAGCCAAGAGTGGCAAAAACATGGATGGTAAAAAGAAACAGGAAACTCCTCGTTTCAAAAGGTCACGAGGGGATTTTCGTCCACGGCGGTTCACCAGGGGAACCAGACCGGGCTCAAACTTCGGTCAAGCTTTTCGGGGCCGGGGCGCTCGCTCAGGCTGGACCGACAACACCGCACGCCACTGGGCCGAGGTGTCAACTCGCCGAGACCCTTCCCCAGGGGCGGGTCCAAGTAGAGGTTGAAACACAAATGTTACAAGTCCTTCCAGCCTCTAAAACCACACAAACTGTAAGCAACTTTGTGGCTGGTAATATTAATAATCATATTTTCTGAGTGGCTGAGTGACACAAAATTACTAGTGACCAAGAAATTTAACAAATAGTTAGGGGTTACAAATAGTTAGGGGGTGTTCACATTCCCCCACCCAACAAATTTCCGTACAAGTGCAGGATACCTTTTCCTTATAACATTGAACCGGTTGAACGAGAGGCACTAACTAAACAGGTACAAAAATTCTTTGAGAAAGGAATTATACAAAAAGTGACATACTGGTCAGGAGAGTTTATTTCAAACATCTTCTCGAGACCAAAGCCTAATGGCGAGGTTCGAATGATCCTGGATTTAACAATCCTTAATAAAATGGTTGAATATCGACATTTTAAAATGTTCTCGCTAGATACGGCACGAGATCTGATTACGCCAGATGCGTGGATGGCTAGTGTTGATTTACAAGGTGCATATTATACGCTTCCCATAAGGGAAAAAGACCGGAAATTTCTTCGGTTTCTTTGGGATAACCAACTCTATGAGTTTACCTGCATGCCGAATGGTTTAGCTTGTGCCCCTCGTTTAATCACTAAACTGCTTAAACCTGTTTTCTCAGTAATGGCGCGGAAGGGTCATATAATGTTTCCATACATAGATGATTCCTTTATTATAGCATCAACACAAATTGATTGTATGAATGCAGTTTTGGATTTATGTGCATTACTTACTAAATTGGGGTTTTATGTACATCCACAAAAGTCAGTGTTTAAACCAACAAAACAACTCAAATGTTTAGGGTTTATTCTGGATACACAGTCTCTTACAGTATCGATAACAGAACAAAAACTAATTAAGTTTATGAATACAGCGACCCAGCTTATTACGTTACCAAAACCTAAAATTAGACAGGTCGCAGTCCTTATTGGGATAATGATATCGTATGCACCCGCTATTCTATACGGGAAGGCCCATATTAAATCTCTAGAAATAGATACAAATTTAGCGTTAACACAAACTAAAGGGAATTTTGAGCGAAAGATGTTTATTTCGCAAGAAAGGCTACAGGATATTGCATGGTGGATGCAACACATAGCAAGTTCACCAAATCCAATCCGCATGGCGGAACCTAATACGGTAATTACTACTGATGCTTCGTTAGAAGGTTGGGGATCTCATCGAGATGGGGTCACAACAGGAGGTAGATGGCTTGATGATGAAAAATCAGACCATATTAATGCGCTAGAATTGCGTGCTATTTATCTGGGCTTATGTAGTTTAGTAAAGATACATAATTCACAAGTTAGAATACTAACTGATAATACTACTGCCATGGCATATATTCGTAACATGGGTGGAACCAAATCAAAGCCTTGCAATCAGTTGTCTAAACTGATTTGGAACTGGGCACAGGCTCAGCAAGTCTGGCTGACTGTAACGCATATTCCAGGGTCACAAAATACACTTGCAGACCATAAAAGTAGAAATTTCCATGACCATTTAGAATGGTCTCTCTCTACACCTTTGTTTAACTTCATTTGTGAAAAATGGGGTACACCTAAAGTTGACTTGTTTGCATCACGAAATAATAACAAATTACCTTGTTATGTTTCTTGGCATCCTGAAGCGGAGGCTTGGAAAGTAGATGCATTTGCTATTATCTGGGAAAATAATTATTTT